>OX183130.1:13729322-14084381 GCA_945261195.1 Cryptosula pallasiana | reverse complement strand
GTACTGATTCATAGAGATTTTTTTCATGTAATTCCCTCATATTCAGCATATATTTAGTAGCGCAGAATATCATCACTTGAAATTTAAGTAGGTAGATTGACTCTTCTCGAAGAACCATGTTGTATTTCACAAATTCATAATGAACCTCTAGAGAGAAGTCTTTTATACTAAATTTCTTTTTTGTTGACATGTTGATCTGAAATGAACAGAAAAAAATAACGGTAAAGGATAACAAACATTGAAGTGAAATAATGGTAATAATTAAAAGAGATTTTTGTTTTTAAAGTAGTTTTACATAGTTGTTTATTAATTCTTGCCTTAATGCAGAGAGTCCTAGTGCCTGTAGTAGATGCTGTAGTAGATGTTGCTTCTTTAGGCGTGGTTGCTGGAGTGGATAGTTTTGGTGTAAAAACAGTGCTTCTTAATTAGTCAAAGTTGCACTGATTGACCCAGGCTGACCGCCGATGAGAATGCTCGCGTAAAAATCCCTTTATGAAATATAAAGCTTTTGTACGAGGGAAAAATTGTTTTTGCTATAGAATTCCTTTTCAATATGCAAGGTTTTCGCGCAACTAAAAATAGTTTTTTGCACGAAAAGTTTTTTATAATAGATAAGATTTTTGCGCAAATGAAAAAAATTTCTCCGCGCGAAATCTCTATTTTAATATATAAGATTTTTGTGCAAATAAACAAAAACTTCTTTGCACAAAAACTGCTATAGAATGTATTAGATTTTTGCACTGATGAAAAAAAATTGTGTAGCACGAAAATCGCTTTTCAAGTTTAAGGTTTTCACGCGAGTGAAAAACAGCTTCTTCAAAAATCCTTTTATAATATATAATTGTTTTGCATATATGAAAAAAATAATTTCCTTGTTCAAAACTCCCTTCATAATATATAAGGTTTTTGAGCAAATAAAAACATATTGTCCAGTTTCTTATATGTTATAAAGGGCTTTTCGAGTGTGACTTCTCATTGGTTTTCACGTCAGTTCAATCGGTGCAACTTTCGCTATTTAAGAGCCACTGTTTTTACACTCCAACAACAACAACACCTGAAGGAACAACATCTACTGTAACTACTAAGAGTACTAGGACTCTCTGCATTAAGGTAAAAACTAATAAATAAATATTTAACACTAGTTGAAGAACGCAACTAGTTGCGCTGTCAAGCAACTATCTTTGAGTTCTTTAAAACTAAATATTAATGAAAGATTAATTTTTTTATTTTATAGGATGAATAGTCAAGATGCTGAATGTCAATTGACGGTTGAGGATACAGAGACCCAGAGCGTTCTTTCTCCGTCGTCATTTCCCATTCGTAAAAAGAAAGAGTGCGAGTCCCCACCTTTCAACAGCTGTGTATGTTTTCAAGCAATAAAACGTTGTGCTGTTGTCTCTAAAAACCAAATACAAGGTGATGAGACCATGGATAAAGACGAAGACTTGAACTGCAAAAGAAGAATTGTGATAGATGTTGAAGACAACACACTTCTCCGACATGCCAAGATTCCCTTTCAGGACGTCAACATCAACAACATCAGTGCCCTCACCCACAAGAGTGCTTCACTGCTAAATACTGTGATCTCGCACCAACAAAACAGCATTGAAAGAACAGCACAAATTCAAGATTTACCAGTGTCAACAGTTATGCAGGTGTTTATCATCGAATTTCGTGATGAAGCATGTGCAGTATCAGTTACAACTATCAAGAGGATAAGAAGACAGTTTGAGTGAAGAGTGATGTTTCAAGTGATGTAGGATTGCTCGAGAATAAAGCTAAGCAGACATCTCCAATGGTCTTGATTTACATGGAAGAGGGAAAACTGGAGAAGCAACTTTCCGCACTGCTGATGGATACAGTTGCTGTTTAAAGTCAAACGACGTGTTCAATGTGTTGGCGGGCAAGATAATGAGCCAGATCAAGGTTTGTTTCAACAAAGCTCACCTGTACAATTTTTCACCAAGTAGTGTCATAAGCTATAAAAACCAAAGAATGCTGAAAAAAATGCAACATTCCATGAAGCAAGACCGTTGAGAATCTTGTGGCTCAGTACAGATGCATGATGGATGGAGAGCTACTGGTTGGAGTTATCTACATTCCCCTTCAAACAGCTTTGGGAGTTTATCACGAAAATATGGAGTTATTCTATTTGAAGGACTGAATCAAACTGCAGGCAACAAACTTTCCTACAACGTCATTATGCTTACACCTCTTCGAGCATTCATTCAAGCCTCCGATCTGCTAGATGCTACAGGACATCAAGACTTTCTCTTTTACTTTGATGATGCCGAAAAACAAGAATGTACAAAACGACAACTCGACTACCTGGTCACCGAGACAAGAGAGGGGCTTAACGATCTCTGATGGTAAGTTTTATTTTTTTTACCACAAAGTCAAAGGTAACTTTTGAGCTCAGTCCTATGACGATGTACACTATTCTCATTAGTTGCTGCGTCTTTTAGATTTAACTAAAGAATGATTACCGATAGAGAGCGAAAGAGAGACTCTTATTTATGGCTTGTAAGAAATGAGCTCAACATTGACGATAGACATTACACAGTAGTTTCATAGGTTTCATAGTAATCGAAACAAATACCACATTAATTTGTATTTTATAATGATTTGATTTGTTATATCAAATATAATTTCATTATAAGAAAGTACTTTAGCAATTTATTTAGCAAATGGCTCCTTGTACATGTACTCCATCTATTCCTTTTAGCTCATTGTCTCGTGCAAACTCATAGCTAGGGTAAGTCTGTAAACTAAATCTTCGTATCGAGTGGTCTATCCTCTCATTGTCTCCTATGTCTTGCAAGTTTCTCACAATTTCATCCATGCTCCATCCTCTGCTTCTCAGTAAACCAAATTATGTGCAGTAATTGCCACATACGGTTGACAAAAAGTTTTGCACCCATGTCTAACAACTCCGCATCGAATCTTTTTCTCTCTGTCTCCTCAGCAACTCTCTTACATATGGGTAAAAGGTTACGGGTCATCCAAATGAGTCAAAAAAATCCACTCCAGAATCATCAGCATACAAAGTCAACCAATGCTCTCCTAGTTGATGGAAAAAATGAGTGTCCCATGAGCATCCGGCTGGAAAATGGTAAACTTGTGTCCAAAACTGGTCTTTAGCCTCAACGTGGACACCCTCAGCGCAACAGATAACATCCGAAGATAATAGGGATCAAAGTTGCATGGTGTTCATCTCTTGTTTGTCCTTTAGAGCACTGCTTCACCCGCGACAGCTAATTAAAGAATGCTATCCATCTCCAACACACCGTCCTTTACAAAGTAGGTGACCAGGGACAAACCTTCGGTTGTGTCAGCCTAAAACTGAACCTCCACACTCGTCGTAACATTTTTCATCAAGTGAAAACCTTCTTTGAGAAAATCACCTGTCCAGTCGAATCTGTAAATTGTAGTGCCGTTTAGATATTGGTGTCTCGTAATACTTATACTTTCACCATTGAGCAAAGATCCACTAGTGTGTAGATATTGATGATATTCCGGTCCATAAACTTTTTCAGTATAGTTGGCTAGAATCTCCTTCCAAACCTTCCAACTTGTTACTCGTCGTTCCATTTAGGCTAGCCGTCTTTTTGCGAGTGATGATTGTTCGAAGCTGTGTCGCTTAATGAAGTTAAATGTCACCCTCGGTCTTTTTTATAGATCCTCCACTCGCTAAAATATGGAATGATCTGGACCTGCCTTCTTCCTTGGAGCCAACTTCTTTCTCCTCTTGACACTATCTGAATGTGTTGTGCCAAACACATTCCCTCCAAAATTGTTGAGCTCCCCCAATCCTCTGTTCTTTGCAGAGGATGCAAAATTGTTCTGTTGATGACGTCACCGCTACATTGCTATCTACAGACAGTGCTCTCTTACCCAGGTATATCTTTCTTCTATTCAGCAGAGGCGTTGTTGCTTTGAGGATCGTTGAAAAAATACTATCGAATCCGTTGCAACTTATACCAGCCATCACTCAACGTCCGCCATACACTTCGATTCCATTCCCATCTTGCATTCTGTAGTACTCCTCGGAACAAATCTTTCAAATCTTTGAATGTGTATCGTACCAAACTCATTGTGTTTTTGGTTGTCTAAAGTGAACTGTCAGCACGACCTTTCCACCATCAAATGGTATTCCCTCACTGTCGTCGTTCCTCATAAGCACTTGGAATAGATCGCTATTCGGCGATGCCGCGTTGACATAGTGTTGTTGACAATGTTGGAATAAACGTATAAAGAGGTTAGACCAAAACTTACGTCGAGTCATGTGACATTTTTGTATCTATCACAGAGATGCATAGTTTTTCCACTTGGTTTGAATCCAAAGATGTACGCTAAGTCTGGAAAAATTCAGTGTCGTATTGAGATCGCTGTTGGTCAGTAAACTTGTGTTAGTTACTTTGCCGTAGGAGATGGCAAACTTTTTGCCCAAACTCATTTCACGCATTCTTTTTGTATAATCTCCGTACTAGCTTATTTACCTTTGCCGGTTAAGATGTATGATTTTTCACTTCTGCCGGAGACATTCGTCTTCTCCAGATATATTCTACCCTCGGTCCATTTTTTCCAATGATTAAAATACATTATATCTAGCAGAGCTACCTCCTATTTAGCTTTGATGATGTCCAAATATTTATAAAGTCTCGCTGTAAAATCAGAGTTGGTGTTGTCGGAAAGGTCTTCGCCATTAGAATTTGAGAGCAAGGTTATCAGCATCAACATTTTCTCATCATATGATGGAGACAGCGAGCGTCTGTTCCTTATAAGCCTTTCATCCACCCAATCATTGAACTTTTCTCCATAGCCCAACCAATTGACCATAATCTGTCTCTCACCTCTGCGCGTTCTTCTTCCCAATATCTTTCGATTTCGTAAATTGTCAGTTTTTCACTTTCTGCAAGCTTTTTTCGTAAAATGTTTCCTCGATGCTCTCTCTGGCCAGATTTTTCACCTTTTATACGGTAGGTTTTCCGTGAGTGAGCACGTTGGTTATTATAAATACCTCAATGGTACAATTTGGAGGGTATACTCTTTCAAATGCTTCTTTAGCTTTGTTAATTCTCACATAATCTCCAACTTTCAATTATGGTTCTTTAGCCGTGCTGTGCTCACCTCCTTCGTACACTCGATTCCTCACAAGTTCTTGGTTTGAAAACTAACGTCGTTCGGTCTCATACCTTTAGCGGTATGAAGAGTGTCTTTGTATACGTGCTAACCATGTCGGGTGAAACATTGATGTATCTGTCCTCATCTTTGTAAGTCAGATATTGGTAAATCCTCTCTTTTAAATTTCTGTTAAAACTTTCCACCATAAAATCTTTTATCGTCTCGTTTTTGGTTGCAAAACACTTGATCTTTTTTTCAGCCAACAGGCTCTTGGCATGATGATTGTCAAACTCTTTACTTTTACCAGATTGTAAAGCCTTGTAGTTTTCTCCATCCAGTGTCTTTCTCAAACCTCTGGCTACAATCTGACCTACTTTAGAGACAATTGAAACAGCCCAACCTTTTCGAGATAGAGAATCGTCGGCTGTTTGTAGAAATGCTCAGTCATCATTTTCTTCTGTTCGAGAACGCATATCCATCACCTCTACCTGAAGCTGCTCTCCCACTCTGGCTGCAATCGTTGGGCCGGGCTTAAACTTGGTCGGCACTTTTTTATGCAGTGTGTAGGCATCCTCTCCGCTCAGCCATTGGCGAATTCTTTTTTCCCTTCTCATTTTCTACGAGCTTGCAGCAAAGCTCTAGCACCTTTCAGAGACATGTGCAATGCTAGATTGTAATACAACTCTCTTAACGCATTGACGTACATTTTCCAGTTCCCAGAATGACCAAATATCGTACATTACATGTTTGTCATGGTGATCTCCTGACAGTTATGATCCCTTGATCCGATAGGAGACTTTTAATATTGCTGTATTTTGTGTTTCCTGATTTTATTGAGCCTGTATTAGTTAGAACATCTTGCACCACAAGTTTTAGAAATTCTAGGACTCACCCATCTGTCTCCGATTTTGAGCGTGTCCTGATTGGAATCGTATTTGCTGATTTTTCACAAGTGTTCCAACGTTTTGATAACAATCACCTTCCCTCCTTGCCATACTGGATACTTTTTTCTCAAACCGTTTTAAATGCTCCTTTCTAGCCTCACCATCACCTTCTTCACCATCAACATTCTCGATATCAACCATAGACAAGTTATTGGTAGCAAACAATTTTTTGTTACCAATGGTTTCTTAGTAGCATCTAATACGGAGATAGAGGGAGTAGGTTCAATTGGTGAATGAAGGTCAGACCTGTCATCGAAAATCATTTTATTGGCCAAGGGGGATTTAGGTTGTGGCTTTGGTTTCTCAACAAGAGGCCAGTCATCCAACCGTTTGGTGAATATTTTTAACTTTTCTGACATTGCTCCAATAGCTACGCATGTTTTGGACGTTTTCGTCTAACTTCTTGAGCTCGGGCAAATCTGCCTCACATGACGTTTCGAACAGAGCATCTATCTTTCTCTTCACATCTCTCACCATTATATCTTCCATAGGGTTGTAATACAAAAGAGGGGTGCTTTTTTTCCTCTGTTGTTTTATCATTGCCAACTTTTCTCATTAATCTATCGTACTCATTTTCATACATTAGAAAATAACGTCTACAAAGTTTCAAAGGTTGGAGATTCATAGCTTTATTAGTTTTATTGATGATAAAATGGGTACAATAGGTGTAAATATAGCGCCCAAAAGATTGCCTCTACCAGTCTGAGTCAATATTTTACGCTTATCACCAACAGTTCCTTTGCCGATTTGTTTTCTCAGCTCCTTGTAGTGTTGCAACTCAATAAACTGTTCCAATTCTAGAGGAACATTACCTAATATAATGCTATTCACAGTTTCTATCAATGATTGAAACAAATCTGAATTGACTTTCTCGACTATAGCAACTTCTCCTCTCTTACTCAAGTCATCCAGAGCTAAAATAGCCCTCCTCTACCTCATCATTCTTGTGGAGGTACTCATCTTCGTCCTCCTCCTAATACAGTTTTCAGGATACCGAAAACTATTGTGCTGATGATAGGACCTAGTCAGCAAGCTGAAATTCTCTTTTTTGCAGCACAATTTTTATCATCTGTTGATGATTTTCTAACCGGGCTAGCAATTTCCTTCTTGCTTAATTGCAACCGATTACACTGTGCAGTCAACATTGGCATTGTTCCACTTATAGTAGCTTTAGCGCATTCCATTAGAGTCATAATTAAATTTTTTTTCGCATTAGCTATTACAGATTTTTGAATCGAAGCGTGTGTAGTGTTGAGTAATAACAACAGTGCCGCATTTCTTCTCAATTTTTGTTGCAGAGCTTTAGCCATTGTCTTAACGTGTTACGCGAATGAATAACAAAATATGTGTGAGATGAATCAAATAGTAATTGTGTTTATATGATTTTACTTGGGTGCATATAATATCATAGGCTGATCCGATGTAGTTTCCCAATAGTCTGTGGTGATAATCCGTTTGCTGAGTCTTGTCTATTCGTAGAAAAAAAAGCACTGTTTTTTGTCGCTCTTTCAAAGGTTTCTAGTACATATTTTGTCCTTCCAGGAAAGCATTGACGAGCCAAATAGGTATTCGATGAAGCATCTCCAAGGTTTTTGAAAAGAAAAAACTATTGAATATTCTAGGAAATTGTGCAATTTCCCTTTAAAAACAGATTCTGAACAATAAAAAAGACACTATGTTGGAATGATGACTACTTTTGATATACAAAGCATTGGCATCGGCTTTACCAGAAACTTCATCCATCAAATAATCAATTATCAACCAACTGTTTTGTCTGTATTTTCAGAAACTCATTATTTCTATCATTCCCTCGTGAAATATCACTTCGGATACATCGTAAAGGCTTTTTGATAGGCTCCATAACAGTAAAGTAATTGTACCGGTGGAGGGTAGGCTATAGTCAGACTAGTTTCAATCATTCGTAAAACACTTGCGCCTTCCCTGAACCAGCCGGACCCGCAATCATCGGTTGAAAAGGGGAGTGCATCCTCGAATCAAATCATTCAGCAGTACCATCCATGAGGAGTTAGATGTTCGTCATCCACCAATACTTTCATTTATGATTTGAACGAGAGAGGTTCTTGCAATATGTATTTCTTTGACAGCGCTTACATAAATACTAAACTTGGTAATGCCTTCAAAAGTAGAAAATCCTATGACAAGTACCAACATCATCATAACTATTAGCACTTTTCGTTTCAGACTCGGCAAAACATCGACAAGTTTATTCGTAGTAACATCAACGGTATCGTTTTCATTCATCACTCTCATCTCCACGACTTCCTTCGTTGGCATCTTGCGTTTTAATAGCATTGTAATATTACAACACTTCATTTTTATACAATACTCAACCCCAATATCTAAATCACCACACTAACCCCAATATAAACAACCCCTGCACAATAAATACTTCGTTAATAGTAGTAATATATGAGCAGATCTCCCTACCAAGTGTTTTTTTGTGGATCTGACCTCGGGGTTGAGGCAATGGGTTACGGCGTTGAATGAATTCGCCGAGTTTATATTGTATTTCATTTGAGGGGCATTTGAGTGGCATTCGAGTGGCATTTGAGTTTTGTTTATTTTTTACTTAATTTGAACTTATATGACATATAGATTTTGAATGTATGGCATTTAAGTTTTGATAATTTCTTACATAACTTGAACTCATATGGTATCTTGAGAGAGAGGAGAGAAGAAAAGAGGAGAGATGGGAGAGAGGAGATATATCTACATTGAATAAATACATTGATTAAAATGAATCAATATATGATTATATACATTTATTGCATAATAAGTAGGGATACATGAAGAGTAAATATTAAATATTATGAACTTGAAACAGTTCCAATATCATTTCAAAAGAAAAATGGTTGATGAGATATGTTCATCCGTTTGTATGTATCTACATATATCTGATTGAAAATGATATAATAATTCATCAGTCCATTGTATTGAAATTAATTTTTGAGTGAGCTCTGTATTTCACACCTTTCTTTGAATTTTCTTCAAGTAATCATTAATACTGACAGTTTTTGACATTTTTACAACTGTTTGAAAATTGTTTTTAGTCATGAGGTTAAATACTTCTACTGGATTGTCAACGTCTTTATGTGTGGTGTATGGTCGGTATTGTACCGGTGAAAGTTCTCCATATAAAGAAGCTACAGTTAGCAAATGTTGTGTCATACATAATAATATAGCTTGTAATGTCAAGCGATATCCAGCCTTTTCCTGTACTTCAACATTTTCTTTAATATAGCTATGATATATCTTCGGGAGGTAGTCTTTGATCGTATATCTTTTTAAACTCATAATGAACTAAAATAAAATGTTATGTATTAGTATAGGATGATTAAACAGTGTTGTATAATAATTACATTTCAACTTCTATTAAATAATTTTTCTATTAATTCTTACCTTATCACCAAGAAATCAGTTGTAGTAGTTGATGCTCCTGAGGTTATTATCAGTTGTAGTAGTTGATACTCCTGAGGATATTGCTGGAGAGAATGATTTCTATGCAGAGAGAGCTGTTCTTATATACTATAAGCCACTCCTACTCATTTAGTTTATAACCATTAAAAACACTCACGCAAAAACTTTATCAGAATAGTGTTATTCGCGTGAAATATTCCTGTTTTATTCGCGTGAAAATAAATTTTTTATTCCCGCGAAAGCAACGGTTTCTATTCGCGTGAAAATAAATTATTGATTCCCGCGAAAGCATTGGTTTGTATTCGCGTGAAAATAAAATGTTTATTCCCGCGAAAGCAACGGTTTATATTCGCGTGAAAATAAATTATTTATTCCCGCGAAAACATTGGTTTGTATTCGCGTGAAAATAAAATTTGTATTCCCGCGAAAGCAACGGTTTCCATTCGCGTGAAAATAAATTATTTATTCCCGCGAAAGCATTGGTTTGTATTCGCGTGAAAATAAAATGTTTATTCCTGCGAAAGCAACGGTTTATATTCGCGTGAAAATAAATTATTTATTCCCGCGAAAGCATTGGTTTGTATTCGAGTGAAAATAAAATTGTTATTCCCGCAAAAGCAACGGTTTCCATTCGCGTGAAAATAAATTATTTGTTCCCGCGAAAGCATTGGTTTGTATTCGCGTGAAAATAAAATTTTTATTCCCGCGAAAGCAACGGTTTCCATTCGCGTGAAAATAAATTATTTATTCCCGCGAAAACATTGGTTTGTATTCGCGTGAAAATAAAATGTTTATTCCCGCGAAAGCAACGGTTTCCATTCGCGTGAAAATAAATTATTTATTCCCGCGAAAGCATTGGGTTGTATTTGAGTGAAAAAATGCTGATTCATAAGATTTAATCAGTGCAACTTTACCTATTTAAGAGCCAATGTTTTTACACAGAAAGCATCCAGTTCTACAACGGCTAGCGGAGAAGCAACATCTACTAAACCTTCTATTGCAACTACTAGGAGCTCACCTTCTTTATAAAGGTAAGAGTAAAAATATTTATTTTCTGTTAGCTAACACAACTAGCTGAAGGCTTATGATCTTTATGATCTTTTAAAATTAATTACAAAAAATTAAACAAAATGTTTTGTTTTTTTAGAATGAATACTCAAGATGAAGGAAGTCAACCGATGAATGAAGAAGCAGGACCCCGGCAAACCATTTCCCCATCACCTTCTCCTATCTTTGATATGGCAGAAAGTCAATTGGTGGTTGATGAACCAGAATCCCAACAAGATTTTACTTCATTCGCATCTCCTACTAACAAGCTGTCTTCAAAAAGAACATCGATGAGGAAACGATCTTTCATTGATTTGACAAAAGATGATAATGAAACTAGCTCGAAGTGCAAAAAATTGGTTTTGACGGATGTTGGAGACGCAACGCTTTTTCGTCACACCAGAATACCCTTTCAAGATGCTGGAAGTAATGAACTAACCACTCTCACCTACAAGAGCGCCGGGTTAATAAACTCTCTCTCTCCAGATAGTCTAGAAAGACTTGAAGACTCCATGGAAATCTGCGAGCTACCAGTACCAACAGTTATGGAGGTATTGTCTGTTGAATTTTGTGATGAATCAAAGTGTGCCATCATTTACAACTATCGAAAGGATAAAAAAAGAACTCGAGTGAAGAGCGATGTTTCAACCGAAATAGGTCTGCTTGTTAATAAAGCTAGGCAAACACGTCCAATTGTTTTAATTTATATGGGAGAAGGAAAGACAGAAGATGCGATTTTTCGTACCGCTGAATCTCAAGGATGTAATCGAAAGATCAACGATCCATTCAACTCATTGTACGGCAAGAGTTTGAGACAAATACAGGCTTATTTCAGTGTTGCTCACCTACAGGATTTTCCGACAGGAAGTGTTATAGCTTATGAGAATCCTGGAATGCTAAGAAAATGTGATACTCGTTGGAACAAGACTGCCGATATTATAGTGGCTAATTACAGATGCATGGTGAATGGAGAGCTATTGATTGGAGATCTTAGCATCCCTGCTCAAATAGTTTCATCTGTGGTGGCAGAAAAAAGTGGTGTAATCGTATTCAAAGGACTAAGACAAAATACGAACAACATGATTTCCTATGATGTCATTCTACTCTCGGCTCTTCAAGCTTTCATTCAAGCCTCAGAACTGTTTGATACTTTGCTGCAACACACCTGTCTCTCCTACTTTGATGAAAATGAAAAAGAGAATTGTCCAGAACAGTACATCGGAGCCTTAATCGATAACACAAAGGATGTGACTCGTCTTCTATGATGGTAAGTTTCATAACTATTTAAAAAAAGTTCCGAAGTATTTTTTGTAAAATTAATTCATATAACTATGTATGATAGAGTCATTAGTTACTATGTCTTTTAGATATAACTAAAGAGCGCTCCTGAGGAAGAAAATGTGAAGAACTTATTTAATTCTTGCTTGAAACATTACAAAATAATAGTTTTTATAGGTTCTGTAGTGTTTAGCACAAATAATGAGATAAGTTGTATTCTATTCATTTTATTTGTTATAACAAATAAAAATCAATTATAATAATTTATTTTAACAATTTACTTAGTAAATTAGTTCCTTGTATATGCACTCCATCTATTCCTTCTACTGTATTATCTTGTATGAACTCGAAGTTAGGATAAGTCTGTATGATAAATCTCCGTATTGAGTGATCTCTCATCTCACTATCTCCTATATCTCGTAAACTTCTAACAATTTCATCCATACTCCACCCTCTACTTCTCAGTAAACAAAAGTATACACAATAATCGCCACATACAGTTGACAAAAAGTTTTGTAGTTGTGTTTCATTACTTTGTATTGTTTCATATCCTCCATGAATACTTAGTATTTCATTTACATCCGGATAAAAGGAAACAGAACAACCAAACGAGTCAAAAAAATCCACCTCTGAATCATTTGCCTACACAGCCAACCAATGCTCTCCAGGTTGGTGAGAATAATGGGTGTTGAATACGAAACATCCTGTTGGAAAATTGCTAATTTGCTTCCAAAACTGTTCTCTAGCTCCAACATGAATCCCTACGTTTTGACATAAAATGTCTGAAGATAAGATCGAACGAATTTGCGTGGTATTCATCTCTAACTTTCTGTTTAAAGCACTGCGTCTCCCCCGATAGTTAATTGAAGAATGCTATCCATCTCCAACACACCGTCTTTTACAAAGTATGCTACCAGGGATAATCCATCAGTCGTGTTAGTGCTAAAACGAATTTCCACACTTGTTGTGACATTTTTCATAGAGTGAAAACCTTCTTTAAGAAAATCACCAGTCAAATCAAATCCATAAAGTGTAGTACCATCAAGGTATTGTTCTTTCGTAATACCAAGACTATCACCTTCAAGCAAAGTTCCGGTAGCGTGTAGAAACTGATGATATTCTCTTCCAAAAATCCCTCTAGCATAATTTGGCTCAAATCTTCTTCCAATTGGACAATCACCAACTCTCAATACAATACTATCAACATTAGCGTGTTTCATTCTATATGGATTCAAGGCGAAACGTCCGTTCATTGCGTTGTGATCAACTAAACCTAAATAAATTTGTTTAGGTTTTTGTTTGTTTTCTTTCAAAGTGATGTCAATCTGCGCAACACCAGCACGAATTCCATATAGTTTTATCCGTTTTCGATCAACTGGATAAATGTAGTTGTGACCTTCCAACGCCAAACTGAGTTGGGAGTTTTGTATTGTAGGATTCACCTTAACTTTACAAAGATGAAGTTCAAATTTATCAATTCTAATCTTTGCTCCTCCTGCAGGCGTCTCATTCGCAGCAAACAAAGCTAGTTTGCCAGAGGAGCGCTCAAACTCCAGCTGCATAGTAGGACCTGGAATTATTAGTTTTTTCTGCTGAAATAATGCGAGATGAGGTTTTCCAGTTAATTCTATTGTCTTTCCACCTATGATTAGAGCTCTCCTCTTTTTCTTATCAGCGGTTTTGTGATCAGCAGCGTCTTTGCTAGTTGAATCATCATACAACTATCCTTCCATCTTACCTTGATATTTCTTTCTTTCTGCACTGTTTTTGAGTAGTTGTGAAAAGTAGGAGCGTAAACCGTAGTTGTTAGCGTATTCAACAGTGGTTCCTTCTATCAACATTTTCAACTCGCTGAATAATGTATGCATTGAATCCCCCATCCACACAGCTGCATCATCATCATTACCTTCAATATCGGTTCCATCATCTTGAACAACCGTGGCTTCAACTTGCAGAAACGAGTTGTAGAGATCTGTGTAATGTTCAGTGCTCCCTGACAAGGTTAACTCAATACTACCATGAGGATCTAACCTATCAGGTCTGATGACAACATATTCCGATCTTTCTACCGATATGTTTGTTGGTTCCGTAGCAAATACATCCAACGTTGGATTTATGTTGTAGGAAGAACCTTCCAACTTATTACCTGTTGTTCCATTTAGGCTAGCCATCTTTTGCGAGTGATGATTGCTTGAAGCGTTACCGCTTAATGAATATAGATATCAAGCTCTGCTGTCTTTATACCGGATTCTACTGCTATTAAAATATGCCACGTTTACCAACACCTCTCCTCTTCTTTCCACCTTTTGTTTTTCTCCTTTTCATACTATCCAGACGGACTGCATTGAGCACATCTCCCCCCAGATCATTCAACTCTGCCATCCCCCTCTTCTTTGCTGACACTGCAAAGCTTTGTCCATCGATGACATCACGCGCTACATTTTCACCTACAGACAGTGCTCTTTTCCCCAAACTAATTGCTCCTCTTTTCAGCATTGGGGCTGCGGATTTAAGTATACTTGAAAAAATACTACCAAGCCCATTTCCTCTCATATTAGGCATCACCCGCCGTCCACTATACACTCCAATTCCATTTCCAGCTTGCATCTTGTAGTACTCATCAAAAAAATCTTTTGAGTCCTCAGGGGTGTATCGTACCAAACTCATTATAACTGTTTCTCTCTAAAGTGAACCGTCAACACAACCTTTCCACCATCAAATGGTATTCGTTGGCCGTCATCACTCGTTATAAGTACTTGAATCAGATCACTATTTAGTGATGAAGCGTCGACATAGTGAGGATTTTTAAATTCTTGATACACAACACTATTCTTCTTTCCTTGAACCGGAACTACTCTCAGTAAAGGTACATTCGTATCTCCTACCATTCTATTATCAACAATGTTGGAATAAACATACAGAGATGTTAAACCGGAATTTATATCAGGGGGTGAGATATTATTGTATCTACCATGAGGGTATATAGTTTTTGGTTCAAATCCAAAAATATATGCTATATCTTTGGAAAAGCTTATGGCAGTATCAGGATCGCTGTTAGTTAGTAAAGTGGTGTTGGTGATCTTGTTGTAGGAGATGGCGAATTTTTTGTCTAAATCCATTTCACTCATTCTCTTTCGTATAATCTCCTCCAACTCCTCCATACTATCATATCTTCCATTACCGATTAAGATGAAGGACTTTTCGCTTTTACCAGAGACATTAGTCTTTTCTAGATATATTTTCCCTTCGGTAACATTTTTCCAATTATTAGAATAAGACATATCTACCAGACCTACCTCCCATTTACCACCATTGATAACCAAATATTTATACAGTCTCACTGTAAATTCGGAATTGTTATTATCAGGAAACTCTTCACCACTAGAGTTTGAGGGTAAAGTTATCAGCATCGACATTTTTCCAACGTATGATGATTATATTGAGCGTTCTTTCCTTATAAACTATTCATCTACCCACTCGTTGAACTTTTCTCCATAACCTAACCACTTAACCAGAATCTGTCTTTTACCTCTTCTCATTCTTCTTCCCAGTATCTTTTCAATTCTGAAAATCGTGGGTTTTTTACTTTTTGCAACTCTTTTTCGTAAAAGGTGCCATCAATCATCTCCTCAGTCAAATCTTTCACCCTATATACAACAGGTTTTTCATCAATAAGTACATCAGTGATTATAAAAATCTCAATCGTCCAATTCGGGGTGTATCCTCTTTCAAACGCTCCTCTTGCTTTACTTATTCTCACATAATCCCCAATCTTTAGTTTTGCTTCTTGAGTTAAACTATGTTCACCTCCTTCATACACACGATTCCATACAAGTTCCTGATTTTGAAAATTCACATCATTTGGTCTCATACCTATAGCACCATGAATTGTGTTGTTGTATGCATTAACCATTTCTGGTAAAACATCAATGTATCTGTCATCATCTTTATATGTCAAATATCTATATATCTTCTCTTTTAAAGTTCTGTTAAAACGCTCCACCATTGATGCCTTTATCGTTTCATTTTCGGTTGTAAAGCGCTTGATTTTTTTCTCTGCCAGCAGAGTCTTGACATTGACGTTGTCAAACTCTTTACCTTTATCAGATTGTAAAGCTTTATAGTTTTCCCCTTCTAGTATTCTTCTCAATCCTCTTGCTACTACCTGTCCTGATTTGTTGATGAGCGGCACAGCCCAACCTTTTCTAGATAGAGAATCAACAGCAGTCAGTAAAAATGCTATATTATTATTTTCGTCTTTTCGAGATCGAACATCCATCAAATCTACCTGTAGCTGTTCCCCTATTCCAGCTACAATTGTAGGACGACGCTTAAACTTAGTTACAACTCCTTTATGTAACGTGTAGGCATCCTCACCACTCAACCATTCACTGATTCTTTTTTCTCCCTCTCGTTTTCTACGAGCTTTCAGTAAAGCTCTAGCTCCTCGTAGAGATGTATGTAATGCAGGATTGTAATACAACTCTTTTAGCGTGTCGATGTCCATGAATTAGTACCGGGAACAACCAACTTTTTCTTCTGACTCTTACGTGTTTGATGCGGGGATTTTCTGACAGTTGTGATTCCTTCATCAGTTAGCAAGCTTTTAAATCTACTGTAATTGGTATGTCCCGATTGTATTTTACCTCCTTCGGTTAGAACGTCTCGTAGTAAAGTTTTGGAAGTCTTAGGATTCAACCAACGTTCTCCAATTTTCAGTCTGTTCTTCTCCGAGTCGAATCTACCAATTTTACTCAGATTATTCAACATTCTGACAGCAATCGTTTGATCACTCTTTTTTGTTGTTAAATCAGTTGCTTTTTTTTCAAACTCTTTTAAATTTTCGCTTTCACTATCGTGCTCATCTTCTCCATCAGTAAGAAATGTACTTCCAAGTAGGGTTGAGTCTTCAGTGTCAAACAACCTCCCTTTTATTAATTCCATCCCGATGTCATCATCATCATCAACCATTTTCACTGTTTCTAACTCAATGTCTTTATCAACATTTGGTGAAAAGGCATTAGGTTTATTATCAATAACTGTGCTATTGGCCAAAGGAGAAGTAGACTCTATCTTTTTTATTTAATGGGATTCCAACTATCCTTTTGTGTCTGATTTTGGTTATTTTTAATCTTTTTGACATCAGACAAATACCTACGTAGGTTTTCAACATTTTCATCTAACTTTTCGTGTGAGGATAAGTCAGAATCATAAGCTGTTTCCAGTAGATCATTTCGCTTTCGCTTCATATTTCTCACTGTTATAGCTTCCATAGGATTATAATACAATGGAGGTCTGGTCTTCTCGTCCTTTACCACTGTTTTATTATCCTTTTTTTCTGTTAATCTATAGTATTCATCTTCAGTGAGTATAAAATTACGTCTGGAGAATGTTAAAGGCTGACGATTCATCTTTTTATTGATGACAAAACAGATACAATAGGGTTTATAATAGCATCCAAAAGATTCCCTCTACTAGTCTGAATCAAAATTTTACGCTTATCATCAACTGTCCCTCTACCACTAAGCTTATGTAGCTCCTTCTTGTAACGCTGCAACTCAATAAACTGCTCAGAATCAAGAGGAACATTACCTAATATAATATTTTTAACACTTTCTATCAATGATTGAAACAAATCTGAGTTGGCCTTTTCGACTATAGCGATTTTTCCTTTCTTACTCAGATCATCCAGAGCTAAAATCGCCATTCTATTTCGCATCATTCGTGTTGAGACTTTCATCTTTATCTTCTCCCTCCTCCTAGCACACTTTTAAATAACCCAGGAACTATATTGCTGATGATAGGTCCTAGTAGAGCGCCTAAAAATCCTCCTTTTTGCAATACAGCTTTCTTATCATCTAACGTTGATCTTCTTACTAAAGCACTAATATCCTTCGCGTTCCGCTGCAACTCATTATACTGAGATGATGTCAATGGTATCGTTCCATTTATAATAGCTTTAGCGCATTCCATTAGAGTCATAATAAACTCCTTTTTGGCTTTGGCTATAACAGACTTTTGAATAGCAAAGGTTGCATTGTTGAGCGATAACAACACAGCTGCATTTCTTGTTAATTTTTTCTCCAAAGCTTTAGACATTATAACGCTTTCGTGTTGCGTCGTTGAATAACAAAATATGATTGAGGTGAAACGAATAGTAATTGTATTTATATCCTTTTACTTGGGTACATATAATATCATAGGGAGAACTGATGTAAAATTTCCCAATAGTCTATGTTGATCATTCGTTTGTTGAGTATGGTTTCTTTGTTGCATCTTCAAAAGCCTCTTGTACATATTTTACTTTTGATGGAAAACATTGTCGAGCCAAATAGGAAATAGAAGAAGCATCTCTAGGGTTTTTAAAAAGAAAAAAATAATGACTATTCAAGGAAATTGTACGATTTCCTTTTAAAAACAGATTCTGAACAATAAAAAACACACTTATGTTCAAATGATGACTATGTTTTGTATACAAAGCATTAGCATCGGCTTTACCAGAAACTTCATCCATGAGATCATCAATTATCAGCCATCGATTTTTACCATCTCTGGGAAAACTCACTGTTATATCTATCATGCCTTCATGAAAAATCATTCCTGGTACATCATCAAAGGCTTTTTGGTAGGCTCCATAACAGTAGTGAATTTCTGTTGGTGGAGGTTGCGCTATAGTCTGACTAGCTTCAGTCATTCGACAAATCGCTTGCGTCTTTCCCGATCCAGTTGGTCCTGCGATCATTGCTGTAAAAGGAGATCGCATCCTCGGGTCATAATCTTCAGGTTTCCCATTCATCATAAAAAGATGTTCATCAATCAACAGTAGTTTCATTTATGATTCCAACAGGAGAGTTTCTCGCTTTTTGTATTTTTTCCATAGCTTCTTCATACATACTAAACTCAGTAACACCTCCAAAAGTGGAAAGTCCTACGACAAATACCAAAACCATCATAATTATCAACGCTTTACGCTTCATACTCGGTAAAACATCTATCATATCACGTGTAGTACCATCAATAGTATCAACTTCATTCATCGGTCTCATCTCAACATCATCCTCTGTCGACATCTTAACTTCCAATAACCATACAATCTTATCACGTTTCATTTTTATACAATGTTAAAACTATCAAAAAAATCAAATGCCATACATTCAAAATCTAGCTGCCATATGAGTTCAAATTAAGTAAAAAAATAATTAAAACTCAAATGCCACTCAAATGCCACCCAAATGCCCCTCAAATAAAATACAATATAAACTCGGCGAATCCATCCAACGTCGTAACCCATTGCATAACCCCCAAGATCAAATCCACAAAAAAACACTTGGTAGGGAGATCTGCTCATGTATTACTACTACTGTTAATAGAACAATTGCAACAAAATTGAAAACAACAAAACCGGTGCACAAAAAAGTACCTTTCAGGTTTTCATGGTACCTGGTGCTCGAAAAGTCACTTGGAACCAGGAAAACCTTTTGTCCGTAGACACCATGACAGAGATCTGCTCCTATCTTACTACTTAAACCTTCTAGCTTTACCGTTTTACAGTCTCGTGTCTCACTGCTTGGAACGCCAAACTTGCTTGTTTTTGTTGTTGTTATGCAACTAGATGACACGACTTTCAGTGATGCTGGAGTGGCTGTGGAGGGTTGTATGGGCTGCAGGTATAAGAGGTCATGTTCTTGGGCCTGAACGGAGCACAGTGCATTTTCCTACCAATTTTTCACATTTTTATTACTATAAGTTCTTGTTTTATGCTTGGCCCGTGGTTTTTGGGTTTCTGGTATGTCTTGCTTACTAAGAAAGGGTATCAGGTGCTGATCGAGCATAACTTGGGTTAATGAATTGGATTTTGAATCTTCATCATTTGCATATTTACAATAATACTCACCAAAATAAGTGGAAGAGGTTGCCTTGTTTTCTCTTTTATTATAATTGAATGCATTTGCTTAGATAAAGTAGACATCATAGTAAAAGATGAGCAGACTTCAGAAACTATCTTATCGATGTTGTAGGTTTTTGTACTGACCCCTTTTGTAGTTTTAGTGTATTCAACTATTGAAAGCAAACTGTGGTGCTCATATGCAATCAGAAAGTTTTCGTCTTTCATTGTTTGTAAAACAAAGAAAATTTAATTGTTTATTAACCTAATTATTTCAGATGCATTTAGATTTACTAAATATAGATTGGTTCTCAAATGCACTCCGTGAGAGAGTTTACGAAGGAGTCAGAACACCAGGCTTTTAAGTGCAAGCTGGGGAGACCAAAGATATTGTTCAGTCAAAGTGTTTTGTTAGCTATTATTGAGCTGTGTGAGGCATAAAATATTTATTTGGTTCAAATCCAGCGATACAAAACCGAGTTGCCAAAGATCGAAGCTCTTATAGAGACATCTCAATTGCAAAACCTTCTAGTATAACAACTTTGGATGCTGCGCTGCCACCTACCTTAACAGACAGCATAAAACTATCACACCTGTTTGCAGCAGCCTCAAACTGTGTCAGACGACAACTGAATTTTCAACAAGAACAGATCTATTTTAAATAGTCTTAAAATTTACCCTGTATGACAGACAAAACTTGAATATGATCATAAAGATACAACAGAAACTGTATTAAATATATCTTGTTGTGTAGAGCATAAATCCTAGTAGTATCATAGTACAAAATATTCAAAACAGACTGTTTTACATAATTGTTACATCATGCACAGGTACATCATATTGTCATAGATATCATTAAATAATTAACTACTTGCACTTAAAAGGATACCATAAGAGCACAAGTTGTAACTAAATAATAAATCCAGCTGTTGCGATGCATATCATGATATCATTAAATAATAAACTACAAGCCTGTGTACCTTGAGCGTGTTTCCATATGCATAAATAGATGAAGAGGTTTACTATGAAGGCAGGACTTATGACTACTGCCTTATAAACAGATAAACTCATGAACAAAAATGGCTGATGAAGAGATGGAAGCCTTTTTCTACTATCTAACAATCCAATACTTTATGTAAGCAATCAAATTTTACTTGTAGAATACATAGAAATAACAAAATGGGTTTACTCGCTACTCTGTCAACTATACCATTGATAATCTATGAATATTTCCATGGCATAGCTGTGCACACTTGTAATATTATATGTTATGTGATTTTGTTTGAACTAACTGCTAGTTGGATACAATGGTAAATTATACCAATATTGTGGTGGACTTTGGTGGAGCTCTGTTGTGACCAGTGTCTCAGAGAGGTGCCTCTGATAGCCCTTTGGCATCAGACACACCTATGGTAAGCACTGGTACAAGCTGCATAATGGCCCAGCAGAGTTACCACCAAGTAAAACATTGATTTACTTATACCGGCAAACTACCGGCAGACTACCAGCACAGTACCGGCCCTGGAATGGTATCCCGGGCCGGCACCAAGATGGCTGTCTTAGCCAGAGGAGCGAAACATAACCTAAAGACCCCAGTGCCACCTATTTGCACCTTAGATGCCTCCAGATGATAAGATACCAAAACCAAAGGCTAGTAAAAGACCAAAGACCTACTCAAGAGATGAAGAGACATCCAGTTACTAACTGTATTGGCTATGGAGCTATTAGCTCAGCTCCTCATTTCTGGGCGCCCTCTAGGATTAATCATATGCTTATTGTTTGATTGGACTGTATATATGCATCTTGTTGTATCATTCACTTACCTACATATAATGTATGCTTGATTGGTCTACTCCTAAAGTAGGCCAACTACTTCATGTGAGCTTCCTGTGGCTCGGCCTATAAAAGGCCAAGCTTGACTGCAATTCTTTGCCATTTGCCAAACTCCACTTGCTTTGCCACTTGTTGCCACTGCTACCATTACTCTTAAACTGGGATTGTGTGAGATAATAAATGTATAGACTTGAAAGCACCGAGTTAAATGTCTGAGCTGAGAGCTCACCAACAGTTGTTGAGTTGAAATATTCCTCTATAGCAGTTACCTGTGGCCATACACTCAGGGTCCCGGGTACAGGGCATCTAGAGGGGAGCCTCTTAGATGGCCACCCTCTAGACTAATGTTTTATTTAGTGACCAATAAGTTGTGGATTGGTAGCTTCACATTTCCTCAGTTGTCTCAGAAAGTTTCTATCCATTACATTTTATCGGCCGTTTTAATGTGGCTATACAGATCATGAGTAGCTCCATCCCAGCACTGGGCAACTTATTTCAGCCAATGGAATGGAACTCGAGCCCGTAGGCAATCTGCTACATAAAGGATGGGCCACAAAATCAGTGATCGCAGGTAGGGAAGGGCTAAGATGACTATTATTAAAGCTGGAGAAAATTGAAGAAGAAGAAGAATAAGGAGGAGGAGGAGGAGGAGGAGGAGGAGGAGAAGAAGAAGAAGAAAGGAAAAATTTTCCTGACTTCCTGATAAATTACTCCCCATGGCTGTCATTGGATGCGGCAGAAGACAACTCCACCCATTGAGGACCACAAGCTTTTGTTCAGTGTCACTAGTTACCCATTGCATGCGTTTGATATAAATGGCTTTATTTATATCCCGGCTTTAAGTGGTTGCTTTCATCTTTATTTGTACTGGAGATGACTGATGAGAAAGTTGGCTCATTATGTAAAGCATTAGTTGCTAGTAATTGACGGTAGAATCCACTCCTAGATATATTGTAGGGGTAAACGACAATATGTCTGTGATCGTTGGTAACATTTTAAAAACTGTAAATTAATCGATTTTTAATATTAATTCTTAGTTATCTTTAATTTCTTTAACAATCACTACTACATTTATCACGAGTCAAATGTTGCCATTTGTAAAAGTAATATGTATCCGGTCCTTATAAAATCGCTAAACTATAAATATCAGTTTATGTACAGTTAATCTTTGTTGCTTAAATTCATTTGTTATTTATTTATGCTTTCAACTACTTGGCATCCAGTTTTTCTTTCGTTCAATTCTCTCCATCAAATATCATATTTGGCAACAGTCTCCATTACGTCATCATGTTTAATTCTCAACTAAAATCTCCATTTCACAAAATCTAGTCTCCTCCAAACACCAAACTAATCACACTGCAAGTAGCACATGTATTACACAAACGAAAATCCTTAAATGCAGCACCGTATAGGGCGATGTGCAAAAGAGCTTTTCATTGGCCTAAAGTATTTCTAGAAATATCATTGGCTCAAAATACTGAGAAATACCTAGTGGCACTTCATTGGTTGACAACACCATACCATCATAACCAATAACAACAAAATTATTCATAGAGCACCGCACTTGACTTATAAAACTGATAATTTAATAATACTGGAAAAGTGAAGACTGTTTGAAGATAGTTATGAGTCAATTTCACTCTTATTTTAAAATGTTTTATAAGAATGCAAATGATATTTGAAAGACTGGCCAGTCACGAAGGCACAATTTTGTCCAAACATATGCGGTTAAACAAAAATCGCCGTATACGGTGCTGCATTTAAGGATTTTCCACACAAACATGCCACATATGCTACAGTTAGTTGGTACTTTTTTTAGAATAGAAATAGTGGTATAACTTACCATTGTATCCAACTAGCAGTTTGTTCAGACAAAAAGACATAACATATAATATTAGATGTATGCACAGCAACGCCATGGAAATATTCATAGATTATAGATGGTACAGTAGACAGAGTGGCAAGTAAACCCATTTTGTTAATTCAATGTATTCTACAAGTGAAATTTGATTGCTTACATGAAGTATTGGATTGTTAGATTGTAGAATAAGGCTTCCATCTCTTCATCAGCCAATCTTGTTCATGAGTTTATCTGTATATAAGGCAATAGTCATAAGTCTTGCCTTCATAGTAAGCCTCTTCATCTATTTATGTATATGGAAGCACACTCAAGGTACACAGGCTTGTTTGTCCATATGGCTTGTTGAGCAGACTCCTAATTAATACCCAAAGCCACTGTGATAGACAATCCTACCGCATTGCAACGGCTGGATCTATTATTTAGTTACAACTTGTGCTCTTATGGTATCCTTTTAAGTTCAAGTAATTAATTATTTAATGGTATCTATGACAATATGATGCACCTTTGCATGATGTAACAATAATGTAAAACAGTTGGTTTTGAATATTTTCAATTATGGTACCACTAGGATTTATGCTCTACACAACAAAATATATTTAATACAGTTTCTGTTGTATCTTTATGATCATATTCAAGTTTTTGTATGTCATACAGGGTAAATTTTATGAAATATTTGAAATAAATCTGCTTTTGTTGAGAGTTTAGTTGTCATCTGATACAGTTTGAGGTTGCTGCAAGCAGATGTGATAGTCATATGCTGTCTGTTAAGGTAGGTGGCAGCGCAGCATCCAAAGTTGTTGTACTGAAAGGTGCTGCACTTGAGATGTCTCCATATAGGCTTAGATCTTTGGTAACTCGGCTTTGTATTGCTAGATTTGAACCAAATAAATATTTTATGCCTCACACAGCACAATAATAGCTAACAAAACACTTTGACTGAACAATATCTTTGGTCTCTCCAGTTGCACTTAGAAACCTGTTATTCTGATGTTTTTGTAAACTCTCTCACGGAGTGCATTTGAGGACAAATCCATATTTAATAAATCTAAATGCATCTGAATTAAATAGATAAATAAATAATTAAATTTTCTTTGTTTTACAAATAATGAACTATGGAAACTTTCTGATTGCACATGAGCTTCATAGTTTGCTTTCAATAGTTGAATACATTAAAACTACAAAAGAGGTCGGTACAAAAACCTACAACATCGGTGAGATAGTTTCTGAAGTCTGCTCATCTTTTACTATGATGTCTACTTTATCGAAGCAACTGCTTCCACTTATCTTGGTGAGTATTATTGTAAAGATGCAAATGATGAAGATTCAAAATCCAATTCATTAACCCAAGTTACGCTCAATAAGAACTTGATACCCTTTCTTAGTAAGCAAGACATACCAGAAACCTAAAAACCAAGGGCCGAACATAAAACAAGAACTTATAGTAATAAAAATATGAAATCTTAGTAGGAAAACACACGCTGTTCCCTTCAGGTCCAAGAACATGACCTCTCATACCTGCAGCCCATACAACCCTCCCGCAAGAAGCTAAGTAACAGATGTTGTAATGGAATTCTGCTAGTGCGGCCTGTATTAGATAGTGTGCCTACTGTTTGATTGACAAGTAATGCTCGCGTAAGCAAGTAATAGGCATTTTCGGATCAAGAAAGTGCATGCCTTGAAAAAATTGGTTCGGCAAGGTGCTTCCGAATGCAATTTTCACCACAAGAGCTGTTTCTATGGAAAAGTGACAATTTATTGTGAAGCTAAGTAACAGATATTATATACAAAATACGTTAGATGTTTTTTGGGAACTTTCCAAGAAGTAAACATTTATGAATGAACTTTTATAACAACTCCCACTGCCAAAGTGTACAATACATTGGAGCAAAGCAAACATGATTCATAAAGCTAGGTAGAACACTTATCATGTCAAGGTAAGTTGAAGTTTCACCGCAGATTTAATTATCACCACAATGTCCAATTATTTATTGTATTTGGATCAATCAATGATTTATACGAATTTATTACTTTCATATACAGTTAATAATTAATGTCAGTTTTCAATCTATAGAGACATTGTGTTTAGATATTATAAACATAAAAAATAAACAAACATTTCTCAGGAATAAGATGTCATACACAAAGGAAACAGGATATCCTCAAATCATACTGATTATAGAATGTGTTTCACTGCAAGGAAATATTTATGTTGAGGATGCTTACTATATAAAATGATATTAACCACATGGCTTCTATGTTTACAATACAAAATAACATACAATATGAATCACTTTAATGTGTATAATAATAATTACAATGAAGCTTGTACTTCAACTTCATACAATGTTAAATAACGTCCAATAATAAATTGTATCTGTACGATTTGTCCTCCAATTAATGGTTGACATCTAATTAATGTATGCTCCCTATTCAATTGTCCAGCATGATATCCGCAAAGGTTACTTGTCTTTCCTGTCTCATAAAATATGTCCGCTACATCTTCAACGACGGTTATGTAAGCATTCCACAAGTGTCTCGGATCTTTAACTAAAATGTGAAGTAATCTATATCAGTTTGGTCACAGTCAGGTCATCAGTAAGAGTATTTGTATAATCCAAGATTTGTTATACAATCTTACTGCTATCAATTACAAAACTATCCACAGCTTAAAAACATTTAGTCCTAGTACATCATAGTAAATTATGTAATTATCTAATTGTATGCAGTTACTAATGCATGGCTGAGTGTAAAAAGTGAGAAATACAAGTAATACCAAGTATTAAATATAACCTCTGTTAAGAACTCTAACAGCCTGGATGCAATATGTATCTTGTAGATCCACCCTCGACCACGGATTGGTTGCCATGGCACTGTAAACCATTGATGCTTGCTCATTTGCAGCAGGTGGTATATAAATACCATCTACACCTTTATCTGCTGAATACGTACTCGACAGCTCACTAATCATAGATGCTGGCTTTCCTGAAAAACAACTATTTCTACACACAATCTAACTATATTGTAGTGGATTTGTGTAGGCTGCCCACTAGCTGGCAGTTAGCTAGCATTTGCTTACTATTTCTATTTTTATTATAATTGAATGCAGTTGGTTTGATAAAGTAGACATCATAGAGCTATATTGTATTTCTAACCACACTGGAGCTATATTGTATTTCTAACCACACTGGAGCTATATTGTATGTCTAACCACCCTGGAGCTATATTGTATGTCTAACCACCCTGGAGCTATATTGTATTTCTAACCACACTGGAGCTTTGTTGTATTTCTAACCACACTGGAGCTATATGGTATTTCTAACCACACTGGAGCTATAATGTATTTCTAACCACACTGGAGCTTTGTTGTATTTCTAACCACCCTGGGGCTATATTGTATGTCTAACCACACTGGAGCTATATTGTATGTCTAACCACACTAGAGCTATATTGTATTTTTAACCACACTAGAGCTATATTGTATTTCTAACCACACTAGAGCTATATTGTATTTCTAACCACAGTGGAGCTATAATGTATTTCTAACCACACTGGAGCTATATTTTATTTCTAAGAACGCTGGAGCTATATTTTGTTGTATGTTGTATTAAGCTATCCTCATTTTTGAATAATAAGTATTTTTCAAAAGTATACATTGTGATGTTTTGTTGGAAATTCCGTTTCCTATTTACACCACGAATCAATAAAATTTTACTCGTTCCAGCAATAAGCTATATCAAAGCCTTAAATTACGAACTAAATACATTGCTGAGTAGTTTTGAGAGAGAGATCTTATGAAAAGAACTAACATGAACAATTAATTTGTTTTTTCACAAAACTTGTATGTAACGTACTTCTTGCTCTTTGCTGTAGCAAGTTAGAGTTTAAAACAATAACCAACTTTTGTCAATGCTGAGCCATCAGAATCCCTCAGTTATGAAATGCTATCACAAGTGCTATGGGACAAATGCAGTGACCATAAAAATCCATTGCAACTGATATATCTAGCAGCTTGCAAAGTATTTACTATACGTATTTCATTGACGGTCACTCTGGACATTTAAGACGAACTTGATCCACCAGGTTTTATAGTGCAAACTGCACAGGGGAACATTAATGTTTTTCGCAGCTATTAAAAATTAATTTACATTTTAAAAGCTTGCAGTTTGCATAGACTGGAAACAAATCACAAAGGTTAACTAATTCATGAGACAGCACTCTGTTGCTGCCTATATTAACAGACTGTGTGGATGTACAACACTCAATCAATCTCTTTCCAGCGCATCACATTGCGTCGAACTGAGTTCTCATCACAAACTTGAGTCGTTTACAAAATGTTTCTAATTGGTATGTAATATTGCAATACTAGATTATTTCACACTTGAGGCTTAAGTTTCTGACTATATGGTTTAGTGTCAAAACAAAAATTATAAACCTAGTTTCACCAAAAAGGGATTGCTGTGTTAACATCAATTTGTTGATTGTTTTGTCGGTAAACCATTGAGAATTAGGCTCTACATGAAAATGAACTTTTTGGAATTTTTGATCTTTTATCACTCGTGATCAGAATGAATCTGTATATCTGCATAAACAAATGGTTACTCACCAGTTTTATTTCTGATAAAGATACCTTGAAAATAATTGATTTCAAGAGACACCAGTTGGTTAAGTAACCCCCACAATCCAATATTCTATGTACATATATATACCTTACTGTGAATTTTTTTCTATTGTAGCCTTTTTAGCAATCCAAGTTGTTCTCACCAATGCAGGTAGGTCAATCTTTTTCGGCTCAATGCAGAAGCAAAACAACATACCATCCACCATTCCTGTTACACCTCTACATCCCAGCCATCTTGGATCTCTGCCAGCATGCGCAACTGCTTGTTTAAGTCTATATACCTGTCAGGCATTTGTGTTTGACAAACCTACGAAGAAGTGCGATGCTATAAATGTTTCTGTGAGCGATTTCATACCTACAGGGGGAGACAATCGTACAATAGAAGCATATTTACGTAATGTTGACACTCTCATTGCACAAGGTAAGGTTTTTTGCTGCGCTCATGACATTGTATGGCTGGTATGTGAAAGGCAGTAAAGAGCATAGGTCCTTCTTGTTTCCCTCACTCCCTAAATATATATAAATATATTCAAATGAACCATTTAAATGCAAGATCATTCTTTGGTTCATTCAAAGCTCAAGAAGTGTCACTCATCACTGTATCAGTAAAGTTAAAAATCTCCATCACTAGTTCAGCGGTCTTGACTCATTATTATGTTATAAAGATCTCTTTTCGCAGTGCCAGCTTGTTCGTCTCCGAACGTCAGCTTCTTTCAATCACGTTTCTACTCTTTTCCCTTTTCCCTCTCTCCCTTTACCTCCCCCTCCCCCTCTCCTCCTCCCTCCCCCTCTCTTTGCACCTCTCTTATCCCCCTCTCTCTCTGCACCTCTCTCCTCCTCCCCTCCCCCCTCCCCTCTCCCCTCCCTCACATACCTATGTGTGACCTAACAATTATGCTGTAGTAGAAATGGAACTCCTGTAAGCAAATGCTAGCTAATTGACAGCTAGTGGGTAGCCCACACAAATTCACTATAGTATAGTTAGAATGTGTGTAGAAATATTTGTTTTTCAGGAAAGCCAACATCTATGATTAGTCCGCTGTCGAGTGTGTACTCAGCAGGTAAAGGTGTAGATGGAATTTATATACCTCCTGCTGAAAATGAGCAAGCATCACTGGTTTACAATACCATGGCAACCAATCCGTGGTGGAGGGTGGATCTACAAGATACATATTGCATCCAGGCTGTTAGAGTTCTTAACAGAGGTTATAATTAATACTTGATATTACTTGTATTTCTCACTTTTTAAACTCAGCCATGCATTAGTAACTGCATACTAATCAATAATTACATAATTTAGTATGATGCACTAAGACTAAATGTTTTTAAGCTGTGGATAGTTTGGTAACTGATAGCAGTAAGATTGTATAACAAATCTTGGATGATACATATACTCTTACTGATGACCTAACTGTGACCAAACTGATATAGATAACTTTAAATTTTAGTTAAAAGTCCAGAAAATTTGAGGAATGCTTACATAACCGTTGCTGAAGATGTAGCAGACATATTTCATGAGACAGGAAAGACAAGTAACCTTTGCGGATATCATGCTGGACAATTGAATACAGAGTATACATTAATTAGATGTCAGCCATTAATTGGAGGACAAATTGTACAGATACAGTTGATTACTAAAGATTATTTAATGTTGTACGAAGTTGAAGTACATGCTTTATTGTAATTATTATTATACACATTAAATTGATTCATATTGTACGTTATTTTGTATTGTAAACATAGAAGCCATGTGGTTAATATCAGTTCATATAGTGAGCATCCTCAACATAAGTATTTCCTTGCAGTGAATCGCATTCTATAATCAGTATGATTTGATTATATCCTGTTTGCTTTGTGTATAACATCACATTCCTAAGAAATGTTTATCTATTATTTTTGTTTATAATATCTAAACAGATTGTCTCTATATATTTATAACTTACATTAATTGTTAGCTCTATAAGAAAATAATAAAATCATATAAATTATTATCTGATCTAAATACAATAAATAATTGAACATTGTGGTAATAATTGAAACTGTGGTGAAACTTCAACCTTACCTTGACATGATAAATGTTTTACCTAGCTTTATGAATCGTGTTTGCTTTGCTCCAATGTATTGTCCACTTTGACATTGGGAGTTGTTATAAAAATTCACTATTAGATGTTTGCGCTGTGGAAAGTTCCCAAAAAACATGTAATGTAATTTGCATATAATATCTGTTACTTAGCTTCACAATAAATGGTCACTTTTCTATAGCCACAGCTCTTGTGGTGAAAGCACAAAAAATAATTTATAACCAAAGTCAGCTGACTGGCAGCAGAAACCAAAGAAGTAACAATAAAACTAACATTACAGTTTTGCTCTTCAATAATGTTCTTCATTTTTACATCCAGTTTAAAGCTCAATTAGCAAGAAATTATTTTCTAAAGCAAAGCATGCATTATCAAGTAACGAGGGCTATCATTATAGATCTAAATAAATACCAATGACTGGTTTCTAATAGCATATGTTGGATAGAGTTAAATATAAAAGATGGCTTGAATAAATTGTATTCTAGTGACTCCTACAATCAAGGCTCACACAACTAAACCTTCTAGCGTTACCGTTTTACTGTCTTATGTCTCTATGCTTGTTTTTGTTGTTGTTATGTAACTAGATGAGACAGCTTTCAGTGATGCAGGAATGGTCATGGAGGGTTGCATGGGCTGCAGGTATAAGAGGTCATGTTCTTGGGCCTGAAGGGAGCACAGTGTATTTCCTACTAATTTTTCTCATTTTTATCACTCCTTATATCTTGTTTTATGCGGGGCCCTTGGTTTTTATGTTTCTGGTATGTCTTGCTTACTAAGAAAGGGTATCAAGTTCTTATTGAGCGTAACTCCGGTTAATGAATATTGGATTTTGAATCTTCATCATTTGCATATTTACAATAATACTCACCAAGATAAGTGGAAGAGGTTGTCTTGTTTTCTCTTTTATTATAATTGAATGCAGTTGCTTAGATAAAATAGACATCATAATAAAAGAAGAGCAGACTTCAGAAACTATCTTATCGAGGTTGTAGGTTTTTTTACCGACCTCTTTTGTAGTTTTAGTGTATTCAACTATTGAAAGCAAACTGGGGTGCTCATATGCAATCAAAAAGTTTCCATAGTTCATTATTTGTAAAACAAAGAAAGTTTAATTATTTATCAGCCTATTTATTTCAGATGCATTTAGATTCATTAAATATGGATTTGTCCTCAAATGAATTCCGTGAGAGAGTTTACAAAAACGTCAGAATAGCAGGCTTCTAAGTGCAAGCTGGAGAGAACGAAGATATTGTTCAGTCAAAGCGTTTTGTTAGCTATTATTGTGCTGTGTGAGACATGTGGTAGATTTTGATGAACACTAGTAGTGAACAGGTCGCTTACTCTAGAACCCTGCGAGACAATGCGCTAGACTTCAACCCACAGCGTTCGGTTAACAGCTGTTTGGGTGGAAAGTCCTCCTGTGCCGGTGGCATAGTGTACAGGGCAGGTAGTGACCCCTGCAGGGCTGGTATTGACCCTCTACCGACCCGGTATAGCTGTACCGGGCCGGCACAAGATGGCCGACATCGATGAGGATCCCCAAAAGTGTGTAGGAGCTCAGTCAAGGTCAGGAACAAGAAGTACCTTCCCCTAGATTACCAACTTTATGGACCCTACTCTATATACAGCCTGGGAGCCTTGCAGGACCACTGATTGGACCATAGGTGATAGGACTCCGCCCTTAGCCACTTGGCACCTCCCGTATTTAACCGTGTTGCATTATTTGATTGGTTACTTATTTATATAATTGATTGTATTGGCTGGTTTGCTTCCTGTGCTATGATTGTTATATGTTTTGTACCTGTTAGCTCTCCTATAAAAAGAAAGCACACTGTCTTGCTCTTTGCATTCTTTCTCATGTTGCCAACCTAGAGGACTAAACACCCCTCTAGCACCTTGTCTTTCAGAATAAAGCCACTTATACAAGCACTACGCTGTACTGTTTGTCTGAGCCATGGGCTCTTGCCTTACCGCGTAATTCAGTTACCCTGCACAGTTGTCATTGTCATTCAGCACAGTGCCCCCTCTGGAGAGAGGTATAATACTCGAGACTAGTGGATGTCCGTGGTAACAGACCGGAATCCATTACAGACATAAAATATTTATTTGGTTCAAATCTAGCTATACAAAGCCGAGTTACCAAAGATCTAAGCCTATATGGAGACATCTCAAGTGCAACACCTTTCAGTACAACAACTTTGGATGCTGCGCTGCCACCTACCTTAACAGACAGCATATGACTGTCACATCTGTTTGCAGCAGCCTCAAACTGTATCAGACAACAACTGAACTCTCAACAGAATCAGATTTATTTCAAATATATCATAAAATTTACCCTCTATGACATACAAAAACTTGAACATGATCATAAAGATACAACAGAAACTGTATTAAATATATTTTGTTGTATAGAGCATAAATCCTAGTGGTAACACAACTCCAAATATACAAAACCGAGTGTTTTACATTATTGTTACATCATGCACAGGTACATCATATTGTCATAGATATCAATAAATAATTAATTACTTGCACTTAAAAGGATACCATAAGAGCGCAAGTTGTAACTAAATAATAGATCCAGCTGTTGCAATGCAGTAGGATTATGTAACACAGTGGCCTTGGGTACTAGTTAGGAGTCTGCTCAACAAGCCATATGGGCAGACAAGCCTGTGTACCTTGAGTGTGCTTCCATACACATAAATAGATGAAGAGGTTGACTATGAAGGCAGGACTTAGATTATTGCCTTATACACAGATATATTCATGAAAAAAAGTTGCTGATGAAGAGATGGAAGCCTTGTTCTACAATCTTACAATCCAATATTTTATGTAAACAATCAAATTTTACTTGTAGAATACATGGAATTAACAAAATTGGTTTACTTGCCACTCTGTCTACCGTACCATCTATAATCTATGAATATTTCCATAGCGTTGCTGTGCATACATCTAATATTATATGTTATGTATTTTTTTGTCTGAACAAATTGTTAGTTAAATCCAATGGTAAGTTACCCCAGTGCCACCTATTTACACCTTAGATGCCTCCAGATGATAAGATACCAAGACCAAAGGCTCATAAAAGACCAAGGACCTACTCAAGAGATGAAGAGACATTTAGTGACTAACTGTATTGGCTATGGAACTATTAGCTTTGCCTCCTATTTCTGGGTGCCGTCTAGGGTTAATCATATGCTTATTGTTTGATTGGACTGTATGTATATCTTGTGTGTACCATTCATTGGTTTCTCTTTATCTATTGTATGCTTGATTGGTCTACTCCTAAAGTAGGCCAACTACTTCCTGTGAGCTTCCTGTGGCTTGGCCTATAAAAGGCCAAGCTTGACTGCAATTCTTTGCCATTTGCCATTGCCACTTGCTTTGCCACTTGTTGCCACTTCTACCATTGCTCTTGTACTGGGTTGTATGAGACAATAAATGTATAGACTTGAAAGCACTGAGTTATATGTCTGAGCTGAGAGCTCACCAACAGTTGTGGAGTTGAGATAATCCTTTATAGCAGTTACCTGTGGCCAGACACACAGGGTCCCGGGTACAGGGCGTCTAGAGGGGAGCCTCTTAGATGGCCACCCTCTAGACTAGTGCTCTATTTAATGACCAATAAGTTGTGGATTGGTAGCTTCACATTTCCTCAGTTGTCTCAGAAAGTTTCTATCCATTACATTTTGTCGGCCGTTTCAATGTGGCTATACAGATCATGAGTAGCTCCATTCCCAGCACTGGGCAACTTTTTTCCGAGAATGAAATGGCACAAGAGCCTGTTGTAGGCAATCTGCTACTCAAAAGATGAACCACAAAATCAGTGATCACTGGCAGAGAAGGGGCTAGGGTAATTATTAGTAAAGCTGGAGGAAATCGAAGAAGAAAGGGAACATTATCACGACTTCCTGATAAATCACTCCCCATGGCTGTCATTGGATATGACAGAAGACAACTCCACCCAATGAGGACCATAAGCTTTTGCTCAATGTCACTAGTTACTCATTGTACGCATTTGATATAAATGGCTTTATTTATGTCCCGGCTTTAAGTGGTTGCTTTCATTTTTATTTGTACTGGTAACTTCCTGTAATTACTTCATAAAAACTTTATTTGCGTTAGCTTGTGAGGAATCGTGAGTGTTAAATTATTTACACACAAATAGTAGTGTCATTTGTTTAGCCTTGTTACCACCAGTAGTTGCTAGACAACTAGTAGTTTATTCCTAAGGTAACCTATGATTGGCCCAAGTTCAACTTCTATCAGTGGAAGAGCAGATGTAGTTGCTGAGAATGACTGATGAGAAAGTTGATTCATTATGTAAAGCATTAGTTGCTAGTAATTGACGGTAGAATCCACTCCTAGATATATTGTAGGGGTAAATGACAATATGTCTGTGATCATTGGTAACATTTTAAAAACTGTAAATTAAACGATTTTTAATATTAATTCTTAGTTTTTTTTTAATTTCTCTAACTTTCACTACTACATTTATCACGAGTCAAATGTAGCCATTTGTAAAAGTAATATGTATCCGGTCCTTATAAAATCGCTAAATTAGACACGCCCAAATTTATCACATGGCAATCCTGTTATACTTCATCCATGGTTTATATGGTGAACCATTTTACTCTTGGATCTCATTACATTAAACTCTTCTACACTTGTGACAATGCGATGCACCTGCTTGAAAATCTTTGTATATTACAAACGGATTTTTGAACGAAGTAAACAACATTTTTTCAGTCAAGTAGGATTTTCGCTTGGGTCAATCTTTGACTATGTAAGAAGCACTGTTTTTACACAGAAATCATCCACTCCAGCATCAACATTTGAAGAAGCAACATCTACTACAGCATCTACTACAACTACTTGAAAGACTCTCAGCAATAAGGTAAGAATTAATAAATAATTATTTAACATTAGTTAAAATATCAACACCTCTTTCGATTATTATCGTTATTTTACTCCAATATTTATTATCCTTTACTGATATTTTTTTATTTTAGATTAACATGTCAGCAAAGACAAAGACATTACATGTAAAACATTTTCTACCAGAGATTTGCCATATTGTAGTTGATGGTGCCGGTAGGGCTCCCATTACCGTCCACTAACAAACAGCCGTCCGCAACGCTCGTGGAACAGCAAAACAGCACCTCTCTCCTAGAGGTAACCCAGAGTCGGTCAGACCTGCAGGATGCAATGGAGAAGTCGGTAACGACTTCACTACTAATGAGCCCTCGGCTCAGACAAACTAGGAATAGTTTAAGTAATAATACATTTATTCGTCCACATATCATGCTCTAGGGAGGCAATTGCCTAGAGTAGTCAACAGCGGTAGCAGTAAGTGGTAAGTGGCAATGAACACAAGAGAATCCAGCCTTTTATAGGCTGGTGGCAGGAAGTGCATTGCATCATGCTAAGGCTAACCAATAAAATATAGCAGGAAGTATATTAACCAATCAAGAGATTAATACATACAATGGCGCACAATAATAAAGGTATAAGGTGCCTAGCGGCAATGACTCACACTACAAGTTCAAATCCTCAGTATTTTTTAGCCTCAGGTTCCAGATAGATAGGATATAGAGATAGATAGGTCCTGGATACATCCTTGTGGATTGACTCAGGCTACTTTTGGATCTCTGGCTGCAGCGGCCATTTTCTTGCCGGCCCGGTATGTCACTGCAGGGCCGGTAGAGGTCACTGTAAGGCCGGTAGAGGTCACTGTAAGGCCGGTAGAGGTCCCTGTAAGGCCGGTAGGCAAAGCTGCAGGGCCGATATAAAGTCTGCTGGGTCGGTATTACATCTGCAGGGCCGGTAAGGTAATTCCTTCTCCGTCTGGGGTGATGGCTCTCTGAGTCTTCACTTTGGAAGGTCTGTCTGACTGATTGCTTCAGTCAGAGTTACATCTAGGTTAACATAACTGCGCAGGGCATGTGTGCTGCCAAAATCCACCACAATATGGTTGTTCGAGAGGGATCAACATATCTAGTTACATTTCAAGCAATGATATTTTGTGCTACACAACATATGCTGAATATAGGAAAATTACACGAAGAAGTCTCTATGAATCAGTACAATCGTAGTATGTGGATGCAAGACAATGCAGTAGAGTTGTTTACACAGAGACAAGTAATAACAATTTTGAATCTATTTTACGTATGATATTAAATATTGTAGATATTAATAACTATTTAAAAAAAATTAAAAGGACTGCTTGGAATAAGATACTTTTTCAAGATTTAATTCAATGGAGGTGGACTAAAGCTTTTTGGTGTAAAATCCAACCTCAGGTAAGCAGATACCTACAAATAAATTGTGAATCTGTACGTTCTTTTGAAATAATGGTAGAACTATTCAATACATATCTATGATCATTTTTTTTTTCTTATGTAATAAAGTTATATAATAATACAGTTCTTCATTCTTATACAATACTCAAATCGTCCAACCTAAATCATCATATAAACCCTAATAAAAACAACCCCTGCACAATAAATACTTGGTTAATCATACAATTACAAACAAAATTAATACCAATAAAACTGGTGCACAAAAAAGTACCTTTTAGGTTTTCGTGATAACTGGTACCAACAAAAAGACACTCGGAACCAGGAGAGCTTTCTGGTCCTTAGACACCATGACAGAGATTTGCTCCTACAAATTTGCTCCTAATCACTGCCACTAACAAGCAGTGATTACCATAGTGTATTAGATAATATCATATTACTAGCCACTTTATTCTATCATCACTTATCTGGCATTTTGTTATGATAGTAAGCTCTCTGGTACAGTTTAGTAGTAATGATACACATTCAACATCAGCATCGTTCATCCATTAACTAACTTTTTGTTTCTGGTGGTCCTGTAGCGGATTTTAGCTGTCCGTTACTTATCCACTGGCGTTGTCACCGGGCAAACTCCTGTCTGCCGGCACAACTAGACAGTCAGCCTCTCAAGGCCTAACAATGAACAGTCAACCTCTCCCTAGAGGTAACCCCGTGCCGGGATGGCACAAACAACTAGTTGTAAAGGGGAACCCTCGACTTTAACAACTGTAATAAGTCCTCAGCTCAGACATGCACTCAGCGCTTTTGAGTAGTATAAGCATTTATCTTTGTAAGAATAAAAAGTGGCAACACAATAGTGACAGGTAATGCATAAGGTTGCAATGCTATGTAACACACAAAGTTGCACTGCAATGAAAGAAAAAAAATCTGCCTTTTATAGGCAGAGTCACAGGAAGTGACAGAAAGTGTTTGACCTAGTTTGCCAAACACTCCAATCACACATAAGAATAACAGGATTACACCAATAATACAAGTAATAAAAATACTAGCCAATAATATGTCAATAAATAGATTAAAAGGAACTGTTGCCCAGAGTAAGGGGCGGAGTCTATGGGCATCTCAGTCAGTGATAGCTGTGGATTCCTCTCTCCTAGAAATCTTTGTTTCCTGTGGCCTTGGTTCTTGATATCGTGACTTCTAAAGATAGTAATGGCCTGCATATGAGTCCTAGTGGTCCTTAGGCAAAGTTTCGTTTCCCATGCTATGGCAGCCATCTTGAGATCGGCCCGTGACAGCTACCCAGGAAGATGATGATGATGATGATGCAGGCCAGCATACATAAATAATGATTCTACCGCTTATATATTAGCAGATAGTTTAAGTGCAATCAATGCCAATCAAGTCAATTGCTTTCAGGAGGCATGCCTGATGTCCATAGGCTATCAGTGGCACTTTAGTGAGTAATGGTCACTTATGGTGACAGGTAAAATCCATCACAGGGCTACACTTTTATTCTATATTTCACCGAATAGAAAAATGTGAGTGAAAAAAAATAAACTGGTAAACTTCATTAGTGATATAGATTTAGTATTTGTTTTTTTCCATGAAAATAACAGCCATGTGCTACATGACATTGTCATATAGCTATCACAAAAATACCACTATTGCTAGAAACTTGCTGACGGGCCTTTTTGCAACTACTGGCCCCTTGAAAGCCTCAATTGACAGCTTCCTTTGAATCCCTAAATGTATAAATAGACTAATGATATTTCACCTGGTGGAACTGATATGTAGCTTGCCATATCTGGAGATATGATATCTAAACACATGTTTGTAGGCCGTGCACAACCCTTTCAATCTCCTGCCACTTTATTATTTAGCATAAATCACACCTAACCTGGCTCAGCTAAAGATATACGTATTTCAATGTGTAAAACATCTGCGTATCTGGTGATAGGGGAGGCAACATTGTACTAATACACAGATCAAACATTTCAACTTGGACTTATCCTCTCCTGTGATTTTTTGGAGTTGCCTATTTTTTGTTTCATGTACAGGCCACGCCCACTATAAAAGGATGTGGCCTAGAGCATATAAGAAAATCCATGCTGCTGATATGTTCATTATGTTTTATGCTCGCATGCAATTCATCTAATCTACTTCACAACTTGTTTTATTTACTGTAAACCGAGATACGTATGTCCCCATACGTGTAATATATGTACACTTTTTTATAGATTTGATAAAGTAAAGATAACATCGGGTTGATTTGATAAAAAGAGCATCAATGAGATTGATAGGTTAGCGCATCTAAATATTAAGGATTGTTAGCACCGAGGACTTGAATCGAGTGTGTGCACCAGGTTGTTCAAGACTTCCAAGTAGGAGCCCGATCTTTAAGCGCTCCAGGCGTCTCTAAAAACATCAGGCTCCAGCAAAGCATTAAAGTTCTGACTGGCCAAGTTTCCAGGTACTAGTGTAACACAACATCAAGGTCATCCAGTACACGTCTGCGCCTGCGACTTTGTCTAGTAGGATAATGCCTGGACCACTGCGCTAAAAGAAATGAAGCCTGCTGTACAAATAGTCTATTGAGCCAATTAGGTGTGTAACCAGGGTTTAAATTTGTCATTTATGCTCAATTTGAAGACATTAGCAAAATTGATAGTATTTTCACTAATGTAGGTGGAGATGATTCACAAAAGCTCATATATTGTTAATACTTGATGGCTGGTGAATCAAATAAGCCTTTTATGTTGGATATCACTGACATAATTTCCTTCCATAGATTGCAACATTCTTTCATACAACTCAGTTTGTGCAAGTTGGTTATTTCAGTAGTGTCTGCAATGTACCAGCACACTGTCTTCCTGTATCACCCTTCAAGCGGAAAGGAAGAGAGGAAGTGAGAGATGGAGAAGGTACAGCATGTCAGTGGTGGAACAGGGAGTGGGTAGATCAAGGTAAAAGTTGAGAAGCAGGGAGGGCGAGGGGGAGTGGGGAAAGCATGGGGAAAAGAGAGAGGGCTGGAATAATTGAATACAGCAGGTAATTCCACTAGTAAACATTTAAAACAAGCTACACCAGCCAGAGGTTAGCAGCATTAGTAAGCTATATCTGCCCAGGGTAAGCACCATTAGTAAGTTCTACCTCCTGCCCCAACGCCTAGCAGAGGCGAATAGAGACAGCTAAAAGGTGCCCAGCCATTAACACCTAATGGCGCTAGCTCCGGGCACCCTGCACCAGTGGGAACGGCTGTCCGTCACACTGCACGCCCTGGCGCTGTAAACTACTGAGCGTGAGCCCGGCCTCAGCACATCTGGAGGCTAGGAGTGGCGACAAGATTGGAGCTGGTCAGATCACCATGACCAAATAAATGTCGTTAATACCTAAATATCTGCTAAGGTACGCCGTCAGATAAGCACAATTAGTAAGTTATATCTGCCCAGGGTAAGTACCATTAGTAAGTTACACCTGCCCAGGGTAAGTACCATTAGTAAGTTACACCTGCCCAGGGTAAGCACCATTAGTAAGTTACGCCTGCCCAGGGTAAGTACCATTAGTAAGCTATACCTGCCCAGGGTAAGTACCATTAGTAAGTTATACCTGCCCAGGGTAAGTACCATTAGTATGTTATACCTGCCCAGGGTAAGTACCATTAGTAAGTTATACCTGCCCAGGGTAAGTACCATTAGTATGTTATACCTGCCCAGGGTAAGCACCATTAGTAAGCTATACCTGCCCAGGGTAAGTACCATTAGTCATGCATGGATTTAGGTTCCATTGCATGTAGCTCAACGCATCTTCTGCACTCTAGAAGCAGTTGTGCTTCAATTTCAATAGCTTAAGAACAGGAAGTTTGCCCGTTTCCCCTTGAAACTTATTTTATAAAAACGAAACATTTGCTTTATCTCTTTTGTAACAAAATAATAAAATACACCAAACCGAACATGTAACCATTACAATAAATTATTTATTTTGATCACCAGCCAAGTATAAAACGGCACAGTAATGCACCGCTAAAAATATTGGGCTATAAAATACAGTTAATAAATGTAAATATTATATAATAGGAAAGTAAACAGTGTAAGTGCTTGTCTACGTTATACTCTATGTGGGTGAAGCGATTCGCTATGTGCAGTATAACCAACAGAAAAATTACATTTCCTGGTTACAAATTCAAGTTGAAAACGAAAGAATGAAATTTAAAAGTGAAACTATAAAAGCAAGCAGGCCTCACAATAGCACCATGTAAATAAAGGCTGATATAGAATCTTTCACATCACTGCATGTCTAGTATACGTAGGGTGGCACCCACTCGAAATGATTGTACATATTTGTGTTATTTACTGCTATCAAAGTATACATAGATATAGACTTGTGAAATCAACAGCCAGATCAAGGTTATAACAGCAATGCATGCAGTGACACAGGGATATAATAATAATAATATAAATAAAATTCTAAAGTAATATAGTGGAAATGTTATATAATATATTACTATTGCATACGCTCAGCTATCTCTTTTAGCCTTGGATACACATTTATGTCAATAGCCGGGGCCTATAATAATGCCCGGCATGCGAAACTGGTCCTGAGCAAGATGCAGTAGGCTGAGAGGAGAGACACGGAGCTGTTGATCTATGAACAATTGAGTGCGGACAGGATGTTTTTTCACTTCAGCCAATCAGATGGCACCCATTGCGGCACAACCTCGAGACGGTTGATCTCGTTGAGCAGTTCGTTGAAGGCATTGTCAATGTCATTATTGTTGATTATGAAGTCAAAGAAGTGTCCGTACTTGTTCTCCATTTCTCTACCTTTGTCCATTATATTCTTGCAGTGCTCCACCTGTAACACAAACATCTATATATATAAACAGCTAAAACTTCGGAGTTACCTTCTCAGTAGATTTGTAGAATCAAGAGAATCACTTGAAGGTGCTATGACACAGATTTTGGGGTGAATTAAGCCCAATTTATCATTTCTAGCAATTTTCGCAACAAAAAAAAAACTTTTAGCGGAGTTGTGCTCTCATCAATTCCACGTGCAGTATAAGCTCAATAGATCATGATTTGCATGCAATTCTTTTTTGATACGTATCAACTTACACAAGGCCATAAAGCGGAGTTGGAAAAATTTGGTTTGTTTGGATAGAAATAGGGCCTCTCCCAGAAATAGTCATTGTGGACAAACTTTCGAGAGCATAGAAAATTAGGTTTGCAATTATTTTCCAATTTTTTGGAGGTGTTTTAGTTGAGTCAGCATTTTAAGCTATTGTTTATAGGTTTGCTATTATGTACACACTGGCATTCACATGATAAATTACATGGTCAATATCTCAAAAACTAAAGCAATATTACAGTTAAAAAAATTAATTTTTAAATTAAATAAAACCAAACGATTCAATTTATCATTATTTAGGCTTCATTTTTAAAGGAAAAAAACTGCCAAACTCACATTTTGGCGTCGTTGTTGTAAACACAATAATTTCAAACCTGAATTACATATTATTAAACTAAAAAAAAACTATACAGTATAAAATGTAAATAAATAAATATTTTTGGAGGCAATAAAAAAAGCATGTAAAATATAGTTTATGATTACTTTTATTATTTTGGTTGAGACTATTAAGCACTTTTTGACAATAATGAAAGACAACTCCGACTAGTGAACAGTGACTATAAAACTTGTGTCTGTTCAACTTTAAAGAGCAGAAATAATCGATATAAGGAGTTATGCACCCTTTCTGCATCATCGAATAGCGACTCCTAATGTTTAAACAAAACGTTCATTTCAAATAGAGCTGCCTTTACAGAAGGATATATCAACTATGACAATAATAATACATACCGTGGGTTCCTTGCCTGTGGTCTTGGCTATATTATCCCTCAACTTCTGTAGGTTGGGGGCCGCTATGAACACTACGTAAGGCTTTACATCGGACACACGCAGTGACTTCAGAGCCTGACAATTAGAAAGCCAGGCACAAGTGAAGCAGATGGGATGGCAGACAAGAAACTTAGAACATAAGGCTCCGGTACATAGGGCCCAGGTACATAAGGCTCAGGTACATAGGGCCCAGGTACATAGGGCCCAGGTACATAGGGCCCAGGTACATAAGGCTCCGGTACATAAGGCCCAGGTACATAAGGCCCAGGTACATAAGGCCCAGGTACATAAGGCCCAGGTACATAAGGCCCAGGTACATAAGGCCCAGGTACATAAGGCCCAGGTACATAAGGCCCAGGTACATAAGGCCCAGGTACATAAGGCCCAGGTACATAAGGCTCAGGTACATAAGGCCCAGGTACATCTACGGATTACACACCAATTATGCCTACCAATAGAGGACTTTCTCATTTCCGTTTCCGATGAAATGGGAAAAAACTGTCAGTGGCGTTCTAGTTGGGGCAATCGGCAGGTTTTGATCAGGATCAAAAAGTTGGTGAGCAATTTGTGATTTGACCTATTATATCACCCCTCGCAGTTTCAACGCTTCCCAATAAAATTATTTCTCGAGCTCAAGTATTTATGTCAGTGTCCTTTGTTCGGTGTTGCCAAGCATTGTATAACTAACTATGACATCAAATACAGCGACTTTAACCTGTATTGCTTGAAAATGGCAAGTAAAAAAAAATAGGGAAAACATCCTGTCATCACTTCCGATCGATAGGGCAAATCGGTAGCCAATTGGTAGATGTACATTCAGCTTTAGGAGGTAATAATCCATGTTTGCGAGTTAAAAACGGTTGACGCACCCACAATCACCATGGCAAATACACACTCCACAAACACTTCCATTTTTTTGTACACTCCTGTATGAATTCTCTACACCTCTGCATGAACTCTACACCCCTGTACGAACTCTCTACACCCCTGTATGCACTCTCTACACCCCTGTATGCACTCTCTACACCCCTGTATGAACTCTCTACACCCCTGTACGAACTCTCTACACCCCTTTATGCACTCTCTACACCCCTGTATGAACTCTCTACACTACTGTACGACAATGTCCAGTGCACCCACCTGAGGGTGAAGGTTAAGTACACAGATCTTTCCAGAATGCACCACACTACGTATCGACTCCAGGCTAGTCCCATAGAAATCTTTCTGGAAGTGTCCATGTTCCACAAACTTGTTGGCTCTGATGTCCGCCTCGAACAGATGTCTGGCAGTGAAATAGTAGTCTTTTCCATCCTCCTCGTCTTCTTTTCGGATCCTGCTAGTATCTACAAGGAGCCGAAATACAACCTCACTCAGCTAGTACAGACAGCTAGTACAGACAGCTAGTACACACAGCTAGTACACACAGCTAGTACAGACAGTTAGTACACACAGCTAGTACACACAGCTAGTACACACAGCTAGTACACACAGCTAGTACACACAGCTAGTACACACAGCTAGTACACTCAGCTAGTACACTCAGCTAGTACACACAGCTAGTACACACAGCTAGTACACACAGCTAGTACACACAGCTAGTACAGACAGCTAGTACACACAGCTAGTACAGACAGCTAGTACACACAGCTAGTACACACAGCTAGTACACACAGCTAGTACACACAGCTAGTACACACAGCTAGTACACACAGCTAGTACAGACAGCTAGTACACACAGCTAGTACACACAGCTAGTACACACAGCTAGTACACACAGCTAGTACACACAGCTAGTACACACAGCTAGTACACACAGCTAGTACACACAGCTAGTACACACAGCTAGTACACACAGCTAGTACACACAGCTAGTACACACAGCTAGTACACACAGCTAGTACACACAGCTAGTACACACAGCTAGTACACACAGCTAGTACACACAGCTAGTACACACAGCTAGTGCAGACAGCTAGTGCAGACAGTACAGACAGCAGGGCTACTACGCATTGATACAAGACAGGCTGACCCGATGCTTACGTGGTATAGCAGCAGCAAATCTCTCTGGGTCTGTCTCCAGTAAACGCTGACGTAACTCCTTTCTACCAACATCCGGCGGACCAATTAGAATAATAGGTCGCTTCCTGTTAGGTTGTGGGAAATACCTGGTCACCTCCTCGTACGTCAAGATATCTTCTGTGTCAACTACATAAGGGCATACACATGAGCAACCTAATAGCATTGTAACCACCACAACTAGCATACAGTACGGATAGGCTCTGCATTACACAAACATTAACAACTTGTCTATTAATAACTAAATATAGAACAAAAACAATAAAAATAGTTTATGGTTAGAGCTAGCAATAAAATCTTGACGTACCTTCATCAGCGTTAAACTGAGATTTCTTGCGTTTCTTCATGCCAGAGGGGCAGCAGGTTGTCTGGCTCTCGGCTTCTGCAGTGTCAGCGAGTATCTGTAGCCTCAGCTGCTCGCGGTTCTCCCAGAACAGCTTACTTGGCACCAGTCCAGCCAGCGCTTGGTCCTCCTCACCTTCTCTGTACGCCTACAGGTAATGAGTCGAGCAAGGTCAACAACAGGTCAGTGCAAGACGATCGAGCCTGAAACTGGGTTTGAATAAAAATAAGCATACCTGCCACCAGTTTGGGTCTTCCTGGTTGATGATATGAAGTATGTCACCAGTTGTAAAGGAAACACCTAGTTCTTGGCACGGTATAAACTGGTCCTCCTCGGGGTCATAGTCAAAGAGAGCCCGCACTGATGTCTACAAAATAAAACATAATGTCTCAACGCCCATCCTATGTCTTTGATCTCAAGCTAAGACTGAAAAGAGAACTTTCAAGCACTCACCTTCCTGTCACTGGTGTCTCTGTACTCCCGGCTGCTGCCACTGGGAATGATCACAAACTCAAGCTGACCGGTCATACCAGCCAGCAGATCGGAGACCTCATTGATAGTTTTACCTCTCATCGGAATTCCATTTACCTCTAAAAGTTCATCTCCTTCGTGTAGCAGACCACTCTTGTCGGCCACACCCCCTCGTACAATTCGACCAATCACCACCAACTCTCCTTCATTTTTTACTGTCGCACCCTGGAAATTGAAAGATTTTGAACACTCCAAATTGAACAAACAATATTTAAGTTCTTGTAGCGACATTTCAAATGGCTAATTTTGCTCAGGGTTTATTAACTTTATTCATTGACTTGATGAAAAGAGAATGCAGAGATGGGAAGAGATACCATCGATGTAATACATGCCGATTAATGCCCAGATGGGTTAAGTAGTCTGTATGGTGGTTATTGCTGGCATATAACCAGCACCAAGTCATAAATAAATCACTGTAAGGTCGACATTGATGGAGAGTCAGGGAATATGAAATGTAAGAGCGGTGAGATGGGCTGGCAAGCCAGAGGTAAAGTAAAGGTACAAGAGTGCACTACACAAGAGTGCACTACACAAGAGTGCACTACACAAGAGTGCGCTACACAAGAGTGCACTACACAAGAGTGCGCTACACAAGAGTGCACTACACAAGAGTGCGCTACACAAGAGTGCACTACACAAGAGTGCGCTACACAAGAGTGCACTACACAAGAGTGCGCTACACAAGAGTGCACTACACAAGAGTGCGCTACACAAGAGTGCACTACACAAGAGTGCACTACACAAGAGTGCGCTACACAAGAGTGCACTACACAAGAGTGCGCTACACAAGAGTGCACTACACAAGAGTGCGCTACACAAGAGTGCACTACACAAGAGTGCATTACACAAGAGTGCACTACACAAGAGTGCACTACACAAGAGTGCACTACACAAGAGTGCACTACACAAGAGTGCACTACACAAGAGTGCACTACACAAGAGTGCACTACACAAGAGTGCACTACACAAGAATGCACTACACAAGAGTGCACTACACAAGAGTGCACTACACAAGAGTGCACTACACAAGAGTGCACTACACAAGAGTGCATTACACAAGAGTGCACTACACAAGAGTGCACTACACAAGAGTGCACTACACAAGAGTGCACTACACAAGAGTGCATTACACAAGAGTGCACTACACAAGAGTGCACTACACAAGAGTGCACTACACAAGAGTGCGCTACACAAGAGTGCACTACACAAGATCACACAATAGAGAGAACAAGCTGATGCACCCAGTAATAGCAGAGCACCCACCACAAAAGACCACCCACTAAAATAGACCACGAACCAGAAGAGATGACCCACTAAAATAGACCACCCACTAGAATAGACCACCCACTAATATAACGTAAACTTACCAGTGGATCAGCTGTTTTGTGTATGTGTACAACGTCTATGTTTGTGTCTCCGTACTGGTCAGCCTTCTCCAGGGTGCTCACCCGGGCACCGCTGGTTCCGGGAGGCGAGAAGTCTTCATCTGATTGTGTGGGAGAAGCCACTTGGTGGTAGCTAGGAGACACCAGTGCATCCTACACATGGTAACCAAGGTAACATTACAAATGGTGGGGAGGAATAGCAGGTAGAGTAAGGAATGCTCCCACGACCAGTAAAAGATTTACAGATAAGTGCACCAATGGATTGTCAGCATTCATGTAAGGATTACCAGGTAGCAGTCCATTAACCTACTGTGTCTATGAGCAGGTATTGTGGATACAAACACAAGTAATCCACAGCAAATAAATATTATGCCAACTAGCGTCCCACAACTTTAGGTTTAGCCTATAAAATTATCTAATATGATAGTTAGACGGTATAAAATCAAAGATGATTGAAAATAGAATATTCACAGAACTAAACCGAAATGAATGGGCCACAGTGTAGATATGTGTTTACGCTGAAGTTACCAAAAATAAAGTAGCTATTATAGTACACACGTAGTACACGCATATCGTACACACATCGCGCAGAGACATTTGTACACACGCTGGTGAGAGAGTGATCTAGGTTACTTACACATAGCTAGTAATTACTATCTACTACATGGGAACTAACGACAACTCATTACTAATGTGTAGTCAGTCGACATAGCACGGCCTGAGAACTTCACTGTTGAGCCCAAAAACTGTACAAATACAAACCTTAAAAGGAGGACGAGACAAAATGTCTTGCAACTGTTTAGCCTGTTTGGACTCGGATTTCTGTATGGCTGCATAGACATCTGGGGCTATTGTTTCTGGTTGAGAGGAGACAGGCCGGTCTTCTTTCTTAGCCTTAGTCACCTGCAACCGGGCAGCAATATAATTATTTCACAGGCTAAATAATTAAAACTTTGGCCATCTAGAGCTAGCTCAAGGAATGAACAACCTCCAGCAAAGATATCTGGGCAGGCTAAACAGGATGGCTAGCAGCAATGTATCTTTCACAAATAGGAACTATGAATTCTCCAGCCGTGAATGTTAATGAAACAAACTACACTCTGCCGTAAAGGGCTGTACTGCTAGCACCAACATACAGTTCTGGATAAATGAAACATAGAGGAATCACAGACTGAGCCAGTCGGTACAATATGAATCAACATAAACAAGTGCCAAAAGGTCAGGGTTAACCAGCGAGAGAGACTACATCAAACAGAGCACTGGTTTGATCTATTGGCAAACACTTAGAAAGTGATAGAAGTCAAACCTTGTTGTAAAGAGAGACAGAGTCCTGGAACTGCACATTATTGAATAGATTGTTCATCACCCGGAGCTCATTGGAATTGTTTCCTAGTTTAGACCTCAGTGCATGCAATAGACTGAGAATCTGTTGCGTACCTACGACAGAATATATGTCCTATCATTACCACAAATACCTGCAGTGAACATACCATATTTGTTCATCTAAAGCCTGGTTCACATTGTCACCGATTGCTACGGCGATAGTGGGAATTGTCTTATCGCCGATAATGTGAACATGCAATACCGTTGTCGCCGCCATAACGCCGCTCCATCGGGAAAGTTTGGCAGTGTCAAACTTTTCCGACATCGGTGACATTACGGCGATGCAGTATTGCAATGTGAACCAATGAACGCCGTTTGTCAGCGATAGGTCTGAGTTGACCTATAAAGATTTAACCGCTCTAATTGTCATAACCTTCCACTCGTCACCCAACGACGGATAATAAATAAAATAATAATCAGCCATTGACTTTTTATTGGTTTGTTTTCATAAATAATAATATTTAGAAAGAAAATTAGTTGAGACTCTAAATAAAGACAATACCTACACACCATTGCCAGGTAAGAGATGTCAGATTAGATTGATCTTAATTAAAAAAAAATAATAAACATAAATAAAGTAATAATTTATTTATTATTATAATTATTAATAATTATTACTTGTTGTTTGCTATTTTTTATTTTTTTTTGCTGCCGATTTATTTATTGGTTGAATTGACTGTAACTGTCATCTGTTTTTTATTATCATCATTATTGGTAATTGTTACTAATTATTATAACTACTAACTAATAAAAAATAAAATTAATGATGTAACAATTAATAATAATAATTATTATTATTATAATTAATTATCATGATAAATAATAATTTATAATAATTGCTATCAACTGAGTGCAGCGCATAAATAATGATGACACCCAATTGTAAATTTTTTAACATTTATAATATTGAAATTCATTATCTTTGAAACTTGTTAAGAAAATAATAAAAAATAAATACAAACAACATTATTATTATAATAATAATAAATAGTTATTATTAATAAGTTTAACACTCACTTCAGTCAATGTTATTAATTATTATTTTGGTTTTAGGTGGTGAAGAGAATTGGCCTAATCAACGATTCTATATATCATCATGATGATCTCTGTGCTTCACTTAATTCAGCTTTTACCACATTTGCCAGAAATATCTCTGTCACCAATCACTGTTCGACTTTAAACTCAAATAATTTATCCACATATTTTATTATTGCTGTACCAAATAAGCAATAAATAATATTTTTTTTATTATTTATAAATATACTAGTTGAAATTGATGCTATATCACGGTTAATCACTGACTGCTAGTTGCTACCACTCAACCACGTTCTATTGGTTGTTGTGGTTTATAGGTCGAGCTTATTGTGAATGAGGTGTTGTCAGTGATAGCATCACTGACTGCTCCCGATTGTCAATGGGCTGCATTCGGCGTTGAATTAGGATAATGTGAACATCATTTCTGTGATGCATCAGTGATGATCAGTGACACTGGTCACTGACAGTCCCTGATGCATCACTGACAATGTGAACCAGGCTTAATTCTCCGTTCAGAGGAAAATCTCAAGCACGAAGTCTGGCTAATGTGTCAATATAAGGGATGTAAGCACATTAATTTTGTTTAGTTCAACAAAAACAGATGTGGCCAGCACAGTGCCGATAGGATTATGACATCACAAAGTGTTATGAAACACTTTTGTTGACATCAATGCTGAAACTTAGCAACTCTATTGAATATTGCACAAACCAGTTTGTTTACAATCATGTCAAAACCAACAATATTTTCACAAATATATATTGTGTAGTATTATCTGTTTATATTATATATTTATATACATGTAATCTTCATCAGGTAAGAAGATATTCTTTCTTGCATGTACTGCTTATTATGGCAAGCCATACATTAATTTCGGGAGAATACTTCTACAGTCTGTTACCTATACTGCAGTCAGATATGAATTCATTTCTCTTTTTTTGAAAATGTAAAAACTGGCACAATGACAAAAATTATTCTGCAACTATTTTTTGAACAGGACAAAATTAAAACAGCATCTGGTAACAATTCTTATATAAAATGATTGCCTAAGGGAGACATTCCATTACCGAGAGCGGTACAGCTCTTACATACGTGATTATACACAATCATTTCAATGTTGAAAGCTACAAAACTAACTCATTAATTTCATTTAAAACTCAAATCAAATTAACAGAGAACTTTTTGAGGTCCATTCAGACTGTTTACAAATAAATAGCTGTACCAAATGTATATAAAACTTTCTGTAGTATCACTTGAGATGAGTGAGGATATCCTAGAATTAGATGTTTCACTTAATCCGCTGACAAAAATTTACCTCCTAGCAGGACCATTATGTGACAAACAGTTAAATGCTGACATAAATTTTTGAGTATTCAGTATTCAGTAAAGAAGTCTTGGATAGTTTCTGATTACTGACTAAATAAACATATAAAAACGGCGGCCCAATCTACACAGTAACAGACAAACAGCTAACAAAATTTATTTGGGTCACTCACTGACTGTGTCTCCTACATCAACTTTTGGGGTCTCCAATGACTTGGCCTTGCTAGAGGGAGAGCGTGAGGCACTCTCCACCCTCGCCTCGTATTCACCTCCATCTCGGTCAAACGCCCTGTTTACAAAACCATCTGCAGCCACGGCGTTACCATTCGCTGCTCCAGATTTCTTCTCCAAGTTTTGTAGTTTCTTGGATTCTCTGAGACTCGCTCTCAAAAAGTCTTGTTCTCTTTGCATTCTGTCAAACACAATGATGTTTTTGCATGTTAGTGTCCATACCCAAACGTAACTTACATATTCACTCTAAGATTCAAACAAAAACTAATAGCAAAAATCAAGGTAGAAAAGAATGTGCATTAGACAGGATCTACTTGGAATATATCATTTGGATATTATTTTTTTCAAACTTTTTTTTAAAAAGCCGCTGACAGCAACTGCGTCATAGCGGCCTGGCGAGATGAAACTAGCGCAGTTTTGTGGTGAAAATAAATACCAATTAAGAACTACCATCAATCATCAACATTCGTCTCTGACCTGATATTGGATCCCCCACAAATTAGTAACCTAGACAAGTTCACCTGTTGTTGGCCTAGAGAGCTATTGACAAAGGACTCTTTGTTGGTTGCAGCTCTAGTGAAATGTAAGAGACTAGCTAAAGGGACATTTTATAAAGCTACACAGGGTACAACTTTTGCTACAATCCTGAACACCTGTTAGCATTTCATCTACTAAATTCTTTTAAACAAATCGAATAATTTCTGTACTTCTGTTCCACAGCTTACCTATTCTGTCTCATAGTCATTTGTACCATAAACCTGCTCTGAATGGCAGCGCGTACATTCTGGCGATTAGTTTTAACCGCACACTGGCATGAACCCATGCACTGTACAACAGCATTACGCCTGCCCATTGAAACTGACTTGGATAAACTCTCGTCTAACGATGAATTAGATAAGATACTTTTCAATCGTCCACCCAAATCTGATGAGATTTCACATAGAAGACTTTTAGATGAGACAGACCGTAGTTTAGCAGATCTTGGTGCATCTGCGGCTCCATCAGATACGAGACTTTTGTAAGAAACTGAGCGCGTTTTTTGTCGACACCTGTTTCTAGATTTATCACGAAGCCTGGCATCGTCCACACAATCCATGCTGTCAATATAGATTCCGCTGTCTGCAGATGCGTTGGTGAGAATACTTTTATCTGAGCCCGCGCGAGTGGTAACAGGGACTTTTCCCTTCTTGATATCCTCGGTTATACAATCTCCATGTCTTTGACTGTCAGTGTTGTCACTTTCTGTAGAAAATTGTGGTAGAGGAAAGAGAGCTAGATCGCCAGTTGACATGATGAAAACGTTGTGATGCTAGGCAAGCTTCAAGTGCATCAAACACGAGTGGATGGCATGAACCAATCAGCTATAAGCAGGACGCAATGCCTAGGCGCCCTAACTAACCAACTCTGGTGAACAGCAATAGCCTTCCATCAATCTTAACCATCAAGTAGACATTCTTAAAGATTTATAACTCTGAGATCATTTCTTAAACGCAGGTATTTATGACAAACATTGCGAAAAACTCGTTGACGTTATGATTGATATTTATGAGAGAAGCCATTTCCCTAAGCAGTAACCAATGAGTGTATGATTGCTCTATCAATAGGAGATATAGCTATATCCAGAGCAATAATATATAGATTTCATCTATTCCTACAATGGAACAAATCAATGGACTCCCACCACAGCTGGCTCATTGACAGCAACAACCTAGAGGAAGGATAGGCTGATGGCAGGTAGATATCTCTAGAAGACAAACATATCCATACAAGACTGACTGCTCATAAAAAGTGCACTCATCCTTCGGCATTGTCAGTCTTTCAAACAAAAATATGAACAAGCAGGGAGCAAGGAATTTGTCTAACAAAATCTCATAACACCACACACATGCCTTTCATGCCTCCTGATATGTCAGGGACCCAGCGGATTTCCAAGTACTAATTTTCCTACTCCTGAAACACGATGAACTCTCTGAAACCTTCTTTTGAATCTCCACTCACAAACCTCCGGCAAACATTGCTATTAGTTCTCTATTGAGCAAAAGTAGACTCAAGGTGGCTCAGGGTGGACATTGTTTTTACGTTATCCTTCTACACATAGCTTTAGTTGGTTAGAGATAGTACCGCATCCCATATTTAAGTTGCATTACCCTCAGAAGTTGGTTTGCTGAACCAATAAACAAACTAAATTACTGACTTTGCATCTACACACTCACCCCATCTATAGCCTCAAACCCAGTTGTAATGGTCTGAAGTAACGAGTACAATATATATCCCTGATTCCTCAAGCCAATATGACAGGTATGCTACACTTGTGCACTTAACATGAAAATGATAATATAAATTGCCTTGAGACAAGTAAAACAACGAAATAAACTTTTGGGGTTGTAATTGCGGCATATTTACTAAATCCCAGCTGTCCACATAAACACAAGAAAACATCAACAACAGGTAGATTAAATATAAACAGCTCAAACTAGAGCACAATAGGTTTTAGATGAAAGAATCCAGTGTTTGGGTAGAACGAAATGGAGTATTCACAAAATATCTTAATCTAATAGGTACAACTTGACGAACACATACACAGGAGTGTTATATGCTTGGGTTACCTAGACATCAAATATTCCTGTGATCTATATATAGCTACCCTAGCCAGTGACATGGCTAAGACAGACAACTCCAAAAACAGAAGAAATCATCACTTGAAACAATGGCCGGCGCGGGCAGTAAAGACTGCAACCTTGAAATAGAACACCAGAACTTGTTCATCGCCAAGTTGCAATGCCATGAAATCTATAATCTGGACCTAGTACAGAATTATTGTGTGAAATTACTAGTTGTTCTTCGATCCGCTTGATAGAGCATCAAACAAGTTAAAATACTACCTTTAAAATATAAATGAAGAAATTTGAGATAAAGTCAATAACTTGTTTGCGGCAATATACAAATTTAGTGTTTTTCCTGGTAAAAGATGAGCGTGCAATTATTATTACAACTGTAAAAAAGTGAGTAGCGGAGTTGTCTCCCTTGAACAAAATAATTTTCTTGCAAATATAGATTAATTTCTCTTTTGAGGAAGCAGCTGTGCATAATATAAAGCATCTAAAGCCTGCGGAAGAGAGAGATAGAGAGCTTGCTGATGCACTGTTATGGATACTGTCTCTATTTATCGCACCATCAGCCATGGTCACATATTATTAGTTTTCTTTTATTGTTCTTGCATAATATGATTAATAGAAGAAATATGTCAATGTTCTAGAAGAAAATATCTTGGCACCGTATTTTGTCAGGTCGTAGTGGGTACTTGAGTAAATATGCCGGCAGCTTTCCCAAACACATAAATCGGCTTCTGACAGCAGGATTCTCCTGAGCTCCAAGTTATGAGCGGTAGTAATTAACAATGATAAAGAGATCATTGGTCTGCTGAACCAATTTCTAACATCAGTAGCATAGCCTCAGCCCAGCCTCTGTTCTTGGGTGTTACTGCCCCCCCCCCCAACATACCCTGTGACAAAGATACATTTCAGGTAACATACCTGAGTTCCTGCTCCTTCCGGGACTTTATGTCTGCTTGGTATTTTTTGATTTTGTCATCCTTGCCAAGGCTGTTACTATTAGCTAGCCTTGGTTTCTCCTTTGGATGTGGTACAAAGTTGGAGGGTACATCAATAGCCATCTCTCTGTGCGGCAAAGCGTCATCATTGTAACTGCTCAACTCTCCATTACTAAAAACAATCATATTATATACATAGAAGTTGGGCTCTTTTTTCAAGTAAGAGGACACAACTACATAATAGCCAATTTAAAACATCATAATTGGAGTTATGTTATAATACTGAAAAGCAAGGGTTGACAACTCCCACTATCTTCAACAAAGATCTAATTGGGCAACACAAGTTTCCCTAAATGAATGCAAAATAAAACTGGTCCACCACCAATGAAAAAACAATGTGAGAACAGTTTCACATCCTGGTTACCGCAAGCGTAGAGAAAACACCACTTTGCCCAAAAAGCAATTTCCGACTTTTCATACCAAAAACTGATATATAACAGATTGATATGACAACAACGTGAATCAGCGTAACACATGTGATGGAAAATAGAACTTCCAACAGAAGCATATCGATCATTGTCTGACAAAACAATTATTTCAAACCAAGCCTGCTAGATCATGACAAAAACAAATGATAAAAGTTACAGCCAGTTTTGCGCTAGTTCAATGCATGCTGGAACAAGTGAGGGTTAGATAGCTATAATGTGTGGGAGACATACAACAAGTAATAGACCAGGGAGGCTTATTAAATGTAACCTGCGAGTAGCGTTCATAAGGTATATTCGCGACCTGGATCGATCCGTACAATAAATTTAATAAATAATATTTTTTTGCAATTTATTTAATGTGAATGGGTCGGTAGCAATATTTTCAATGGATCGCAAAATACCATCCCCACGAGCAACAAAATGTTAATATGCGAGCCATACTCATAGGTCACAAACACTACCGATCCATAACATAAAAATTAATATATACCCACGAGGGTAATGTTTTTTTCAAAGCAGTTCATTCTCGGTCTAATTTATTATTATTTTATTGTTATATATTATTTATTATTATTAATTATTATGATTTCCATATACAATATTTATATATTGGAAATAGATTGATCACAATAATGAAAAACAGTTATTTTGTTAAAACAATAAAGATAAATGTTATAGTTAATCAAGAATGAATTGTTTTGAAATAAACGTTGTCAACCGGACAAGTGTAAAGCTGTTTATTCTTTGACTCGCTACCAACCACTATCTGCTACTTACCGATGCATCATACTAATAGTACTAATGAGGAATCAAGGACACAACACAGTAACCGTCTCTGATTAATTGCTTACACATGCGAAAATAATCATGCTCGTTACAATGCACATAGGAATTTTATGCCATCACGTCTGATCCGGATTAATGGATATTGTTTCTTATTATTATTTAATAAAAATTAAACGCCTGGATCAATGGTTCGCAGCCAACTAATGCGGATCCCAAATATGACTAATAGCAGATGTTCATCGATCCAGGTCGCAAATACAACTATAGAGACTTCATCCACTCACACTAAAAAGGAATTATGGGAAGCAAACGATAGCCCTATTATTTGCATTCAAATTTTTCTAACAAAAATTCTTGAGTATTATAATAGAATTTTTCAGGGTCTCAATGTGTTGATATGATACACTTTGATCAACGCTTTAACGAACTTTATGTCCAACAAATCATTAAAACCAGTGAGTGAACTTCTCAAAAGATCTTTCAGAGTTTCCTTCTCCTTGTAATTTATTAGTATCTGACTTTGGGGTCAGGGACTAGAAAGCACACCTCAAGCACTGCTTCCTGCTAACAAAGCAATAATTTATAGGCAATTCATTTTTGCTTACAAATTATTTATTTATTAAATATTCAATATATTGTTAGAAATGGCAAATTGCTTGGTGTGGTAGTGATGTGAAAGCTTTTAGATTCAGACTAGATAAGATATGGAAAAATAAAATCAATGAAGGAAATATTTTAATGAGTGCTTTATTATTCCACTACACCAGCTAGCTCTGCAAAATAATAACTCAAGAACTTTTGTTTATTATTATTACTATTTAGTTATAATGCACCTAGCTAATTGTACTAATAATAATGCACCTAGCTAATTGTACTAATAATAATGCACCTAGCTAATTGTACTAATAATAATGCACCTAGCTAATTGTACTAATAATAATGCACCTAGCTAATTGTACTAATAATAATGCACCTAGCTAATTGTACTAATAATAATGCACCTAGCTAATTGTACTAATAATAATGCACCTAGCTAATTGTACTAATAATAATGCACCTAGCTAATTGTACTAATAATAATGCACCTAGCTAATTGTACTAATAATAATGCACCTAGCTAATTGTACTAATAATAATGCACCTAGCTAATTGTACTAATAATGATGCACCTAGCTAATTGTACTAATAATAATGCACCTAGCTAATTGTACTAATAATAATGCACCTAGCTAATTGTACTAATAATAATGCACCTAGCTAATTGTACTAATAATAATGCACCTAGCTAATTGTACTAATAATAATGCACCTAGCTAATTGTACTAATAATAATGCACCTAGCTAATTGTACTAATAATAATGCACCTAGCTAATTGTACTAATAATAATGCACCTAGCTAATTGTACTAATAATAATGCACCTAGCTAATTGTACTAATAATAATGCACCTAGCTAATTGTACTAATAATAATGCACCTAGCTAATTGTACTAATAATAATGCACCTAGCTAATTGTACTAATAATAATGCACCTAGCTAATTGTACTAATAATAATGCACCTAGCTAATTGTACTAATAATAATGCACCTAGCTAATTGTACTAATAAAGGTTTTTTGGTTGTCTTTTACTTTATCAAGAACTTTCTATTATAAATATTTTATTCCCATAATAAAAATAAGTGGTGGTTTATCATGATTGGCCAATGCCGCAAAAGATGCCGCAGAGTGGGTTGATTTGGTGAGACAACTCTACCTCAATTTATGTTTGCAATGAGCACTTAGCGGGTGGGTTAAACTCGTAGAAAAATGCCAAAATGAGCTTCGATTGATGTACGTTAAAAATAAACTGACTATCAACAGGCTGATACGCTGCGTTGAGGACCAAATTTGAGCCCATCGAAAACGTCTAATGAGTCAGAAATATTGAGAGTTTTCTACGCTAATATCAAGTGAATAAATTTTGAGTACTATATTTTTATGAATGATGCGAAATGGGGACTGTGACGTTTTCCTCAAATGATTCGGTCCTGGAAACAGTTCACGAAACTCGGTCGGGCTATTGAACATATAAAAAATGTTGATTAGGTTTTTTTTATAATAAATAGCAATAGCAGCCATTGAACAATTGAATTATTTTAGCAGAGTTGTCATTTCCACAGAAAATAATTATTATAAATCTAGAGTTGTCTTCTTTGGGGGAACAACAATATTTTTCAAGTTGTTTGGTACCCCAAAACTCTAGCGACTGCTGCCGTATGTACTACTCTTACAAACACAGTCTCCATTGGTCAAGTTTATTTCTATTACATTTGATTTATAGTTTGATTTTAGAAATAACTGTAAAGGTAAGAATAAGCTTGTAATACACAGACTAATACATGGCGCTATCATAGAAAGCAAAAATTATTTATTTATTAGGCTATTCAGCAGGTTCATTCATTAAACGGTACACAATTTCTATACTACAGAAATGCTAACCCATGGCGTTATTATTTAGTAAGAATAAGTATATAGCTTTTACGTAAAATATACAATCTCAGTAATTATCTAATACTGATAAATAGCTATTAATAAAGATATTGCCTCAATTAATAATGACAGAGTAACAATACAAAACAAGACAAGGAGGGACAACTCCTTGTCAACAGAATCATGCCAAACAAAATATCGCTTCACCAAACAATATTTAGTTTTATACAATCAAACAGAGGCCTCAGATCCAAAGCATTGCAACATCATGAAGTAGTCCCAAGCACCTCAATTGTCGATATCAATCACAACTCAACAGTACTCATGCACACAAGTTGGAGATGATTGATAAGCTAAATAATGTCAGGTAACATGAGGGAAACTCATGCGTCAGTTATAAATCTGACGCACCAGAAACAAATGTACGGGATAAAACACTTTCCAAGTTAAAATGATGCAACTTCTGCGCTCTGTTTATTTCCCCGTTATCTCTGTCAATATGGCTACCAAGTTCTTTAAATGGAGGATCGTTTGTGTTCATCAAACAAAATGCAATAAAAATAATTCATCTGGAACTTTAATCTATGCATTACTGTCATAGTTAATCACAAATAGAGAAATAATGGTCGTAATTTAAATTAGTAACAAGAAGTAGGTGTTAGTTTTTGGGTCGCATACAGTCGTATATTTTTCATGCGACAATAGAACACATGAACTAGTCAGAAGCAACAATTATTTATAAAATCACGGTGTTCAATCTGCCATGTTGAAGGCATTTGTTGCTGTTACCAGTGGATTCTACGAAGAGCACACAGAAATAACATAATATGCAACAGCTGCAAATGTCAACAATCATTCAGCAGTGATGTCTCGTTGAAACAATAAGTTTTTTTGCCTTTTGCAAAACTTGCAACAACGTTTGAACTTTAATGATTCTGAGGCTACCAAAACATCGAGCAAGGATTAGTGTATTTAATAAGAGACATTGCGTGCCTCGTTAACAGACAGAGACTTGATAGTTTAAGTTCAAAGAAATTGTCAAGCTGATAAACTTTGATTTGACAATCACATGACAGCTAACAACCCAATTAGGAGGGCGAGACAAGAAACCAGCCCACCTGTGGTTGTATCCACCGTTACGTGACTGCATCTGCATCATCATAGCATTAGTCTTCTGTCAAGTATACCAGAAAGTCTATTCTTGTCCTCAAACAGGGGAAAAAGTCACTTCGGGTGTTTTTTTCAATGCCTCTTCATTGAGCCACAATCTAAAATAATAGAATATTAACGAGTAAGGGTACGGAAGATTAGTTGTTGAGAAACTGTAGCGAATGCACTACAGTACGGTGATGACACTAGACAATCAATGTAAAAGGTCACCACCCTTCCCTGCGGTTAGATCTCTCCTGATTAAACGTTATACAAGATAGTAACAAAACATTGCCAATGCATTGCTCTGTACATCTACTGAATCCACCAATAAAAAATATATAACTAACCAAAAAATAGCTTGATAATTATTATGAAATTCGTCTGCTACAAGTTCCAACCAAACACCAGACTGGTAAATAAATCATGCTCAAAGTACTCGAGGCTTCAACAAAAGCTTGCAGGGTATGAAGGGAGGTGGCGCTCAAATAGTAAGATGGAACTCCTTTGGTCATGTATGAATAATATTAATCCAGCTAGTAGAATCGTTTAAGTAACACTGAGCTCTATACAATGACCTCTTATGACTCAGATCAAGAAGTACTATGATTCAACTCACTCATTGAAGAGATCAATCAGGATGTACCACAACAAAAACACAAAACTAGTAGATGTGGTATAACAGCTGTTAAGCTCATTGTCTAGATTAGCAGAGAGTGAAAGCTTTTCCAGAAGGGCGAGTGGTTACTAGTTAAGCGTCTCCTAGTTATTCAATGGACCATGGGTAATGGTGCGTCAACAATTGCTGGCATGCTGGTGGTAATTAGCATACCAGTCACCATGGTAACAGCCATATATACCACCGCTTAAACTTATACAGTACAAAAAGTAACAATCACTGAGAGATTTGAAGCATGACCAGGTGTTCGACATTTGAGGAACTGTATTCCACTGAAATGACCACAAATAAGTGGACAAAGACTAAAAAAAAGATTATAAATGCAGAAACATTTGACACCACTGGTCAAGTTGTAGAACTGGACTGTTAATGCGATTGGAAAAAAATTATCAGAGACAGACCAAACTACCTGAATAATCAAGATATACAAAAAAATTGTTGCAGCTGCAGTTTGATGCTATTTATAACTTGTGCTGAATAAACTAGGACATTGCTGGTACCTTAATTTAAAAAAAAAACTGACATGATTGAGGAAAGTCCTTCAAAGCTTTTTATCATCAAGCTATAACTGAGTACAAACTTTGTGCCTGTAAGATTCAATATGCTGGTTAAAGAGTTCTGAAGTGCCTTAAGTAGAATAGAAGTGAACCTCATGCGACTAGGGGTAGTAGTGGTAATAACTGAACTGTCTTCTATCTGCACTCTTTTCCCATCGCCATGACAACAATTCTTTATCTCACCACAAAATACCAAAGCAGAGGTGCATACTTAAATACCCACATCAAATTTAAATAAATTTTCTTGTCTTGTGTTTGTATAGTACTATATTAGGAAGCAGTTAATTATTCAAAGACATTAGTTGGCAGTCCATTACAACATATCACACTTTCAACAAGCTTTTTGATTGTGCAGTCATAATCAACACCTGCAATAGAGAGAGGTTTGAGTAACCTTGTTTTGCTACTGCCGAGTGTTTTGTCATGTGTAGACCACATGCGTTGATATTATTTACCAGCAAATGAGGTCAAATCTCTGGCAGCACTAACAGTGCACACAGAGCAGGTTTTTCTAGAGATGACATAGATGAGGAAGTAAATATTCAAACCTGAGTGAATAGAGAATCAGGAGTGAATTTGAAAAACTTGACACCCTATTATGAGTTATTATTATCATCGTCAACAAAGCTATAGAAATAAGGACTGATAAAAGCTCATCAATAAGTGCTCGGGGTAGGCCAACTTTATTGCCTGTCAGCAAACAATATATAACCTTGTGCTGGTTACAATGCCAAAGTATGAAACAATTTTGGCCAATGTTCAACCATCTATGTTGATCTCTATACTATTTTTACGCTGATTTATGAGTGACCTCCACTAAACATTTAGAGCCGAAATGTATATGAAACTTATCAGAGTTGGCTGAATGAAACTTTGATTGTCTCTGCACTATTGGCGTGGTAACCGCAACTGAGTCTCTCATGCTAAGCAACATGGTAGAGAGATGGTAAAGATATCTTATCTGTCGGCAAATCCTTTTGGCATGCAAAGCTATGAGATCAACTTATCTTATTAAAGAGCGCTAACAAAATGAACACCGACTAGATGTGTGAGTGTTGACTAGATGTGTGAGTGTTGACTGGATGTGTGAGTGTTGCGTGCATGATAATGTCCTGTTTGATGTAAATAAGAGATTTGACCAGCCTGCTGGAGTGGATGTATCACTCTTTATCGCCTTATAATAGGTCAGAACAGGAAACATCCAAAATAATGTGTGAGAGACAATTTGTTATTTACAGGAATGTCAAAGTAGTTTTTTGTAATGTTATCATTGACTCACTTGCTGATCATAAGACTGCAACTTGATCAATTGTCAGCAGGGCCTTTGTTTGTGTAGGGAACATGAATGCATTGGTTCTTGGAGTAAAAGGAGGACAGTGCAGCAACAAGTGTTAAACATAATGACAGGTTGACGCGAGCTCAGTTCAATACAGCAAATATACCACGATTTGAAACCCACTATTACGGATGATGGATAGTAATGACGTTGTTGTCTATAGCAGTGATTACAACATTATACGATGGATGTAGAATTCATTAATGTCAGTGATAATATTCATCAATCGCAAAAAGCAATGAAATTAAATGATAAAGTAATAAAAATATAATGCTTTCTCTCTCTCTCAGTGCTATAGTTACTCTTTGGGCAATTCTACACTTTCGTATTAGGTTGTAACACATGATACCATGTAAACGCATACCAATGCAACTGAATTCTTGCGCTATTGTTAAAAAGGAGACACTCCAAATGAAGATTTTGTAAAACAATTCATCAGGATAACAAACTGTGAGCAACTATCCTCAATGTTTTCCTGATGACAACTACTGGAAGATAAGCATCCAACTCAAACAAGCGAATAATCACACAAATATCCAAAGTGATCACAGTTTGCGTTATTGAGGGTTCAACTCTCAATGTGAATAAGATAGGATGAGTATTAAAAACTATCGTTTAGCTGGTACACAAGTTAATATCATGCCACTTAGAATGAAAATAAAACTCGGTCAATAATAGAAGTTGAAATAACAACATTGAAAATAAAAATATATATCATTGACAAAACTATTTGGCACTAATTACTCAGGCTAGAAATTAACAGCTTCAGTGAGGGTAAATTTACGGAGCATATCTTGTTACTCAATAACAAAAGGTTTAAAAACAGTTTTTATTATCAATGATCACTACAAGAACGGTACTGAATATTTTTTACCATCCTACCAACTCAAGCTTGCATTACACATGGTTTAATTAGAACTAATACTGTTATCACATCACACCACAAACCATGACCATTAATGAACTAGTTAACCAACCTACTAACTTAGCTTACATAACTGGCTATGCTCACTGCAAGCAACACATGTATGGTAGGGCCTATGTAACTGATAGATCCAGTCGTAACTGCCATCGTTAATACAACAATTAATTAGTTGAGTAGAACTAATATAGAAGCAACAATCATAAATAAATAGTTGCAAGTAAATTTCTGGTGAATAAATTGATAATATACACAATTAAAACTAGTAAACTAAATTGCATATCGTATTATAATACTTCATCTGCCATATTAACTTGCTTTAATCTTTTTTTATAACAATACATAACATGTTAATGTATTTATCATAATCTACTCTCACAGACGTTTTATTTTCACTCAAACAGCCATAATTTTTAATGTGTACATTTGCTTATCTGGAAATAATATTGTTGATGGCAAAACATTTTTTGTAAACTTTGTTTCACCGCTCACCCATGTCAACGTTTTTCTCTCTTCTGTTCTATGGTATTTATTCTCATGATGGTATTTTTATGAAAAAAAATGACATGATATTTGTTTGATAATAGTTGTTATATAGCGCTTATTAATAAAAACTCAATTAAAGTTTATACTAGTAGATATATAGTTATAATAACAATCAACTAATAATACCAATACTAAATAGTAACAGTATCATCAGTTAGAGATTAGGTGATTAATATTAATTAGGAACTATTAAATAATTAATAAATAATCATATGTACGTTAATAACAATTAAAAAATAATAATAAAAAGAAACTGTAAATAGACCAGTTTTAAATAAAATAATAACAATAATGATAATTAACAAACACCAACTACTACTGTACCTCAAACCATAGTTTAAGTTAGTTATTAATTATTATTATTATGAGACAAATAACAATCATTAGTATTATTATAATCATTATTATTCATTATTGAATAAAATAAATAACAATTAATACTAGTAATATTAAAAAAGACAATAATTATTATTACCCTTATCAGATTATTATTTATTTATAATAGTTACTAGTTAGTTAGTGGGTTACAATAAATAATACCAAGAAGAAGAACTAATAATTATTATAATTATTATTATTTAATTATTATTACTATTATAATAATTATACACATACATTACATACATACATTACAATTTTTAATTCATAATAATAATGTAGTATAATAATAATACAATTTCTATCTATATAATATCTTTAATAATTATAATAATAATAATAATAAATTAATATGATAATGATTAGTAGTATATTTATGATTATTGTTATTATTATAATTATTATAGATATTATATAGATAGAGATTGTATTATTATTATACTACATTATTATTATGAATTAAAAATTATAATGAATTGATTCAATAAAAATTATTATTACTACTATTATTAATTATTATTATTATTATTATTTATTACCAACAACATAATAATAAAACCACTTGTTGTTCTTCCTACTTTTTTTTCTGTACTGTACTCACTACTACAACTACTAGCTGCTGCTGTTGTTAACTAACTAAGAATAATAATAATAATAATATTAAATCAATGATAATAATAATAAAGATATGTATGTATGTGTTGTTGTTGTTGGTTGTTGTCGTTACGTGTGTGTGTTGTTGTTCAAGTTGTTGTCTCAAAAACCAATGAATGATGATGTGTTTGTTGTTGATATAATAATACTGATACTCTTTTCATTATTATTACCAATTATTATTATTACTATAATAATCATCTACTACTATCTACTACTACTGATAGTAGTTATTTATTAGTTGTTAGTAGTAGTAGTTGTTAGTAATTATTGATTATATATTATTATAATTATAAATAATAAATAAAAAATATATTATTATATTATTTTATAATTATTATTATTATTATTATATATATTTTATTAATTTAATTAACTATAATAATAATTATGATTGACAATAAAAACATTTAAGCTATACCAAGTATGTACATGAGTAATACTAACCATAGAACGAATCGAAAAAAATTGTAAATTTGCTAGGATCAAAAACTTGGAGAAACTTTTATCAAAAACTTTCGTATTTATTATAAATAATTAGACCAGCCCAGTTTCAATATGGCCACCTGCTATCCGTGTCAAAGGTCAAAGACAGATTATTTCTTCAAAAGCCCATGAAGATATAATACGAGTTTTTTAACGGCGTGTATTGGGTAACTGGACTGATTGTCTAAAACCTGGATGTCGACAACCTGGATGTCGACAAAGTTAGATTGCATGGCGACAATTTCAGACGGATTGTCGACTAGCCTAGACTCGATGTCGACAATACATAAAAATACATAAACCAGTGATGAGTGAGTGAGTAGTTACACACACCTTTATTTATTAGTATCAAATAAGTAATAATTGTAAAAAGAAATTATTATATACTTACTACTTATTGTTCTTCATTAATTATTTAATTGTCAGAACCATAAACCAAGCTACATGTATTGTAATATGATATGTAACGTTTGAGTTGTCTGCACTACCAAAAGAGGATAACTACTAATTCTCATTTTCTTTCATCACTTGTTATGAGTGTGGCCAAATGTATTTATAATGGAATGAATTCTTTTATTTACATAAATAAAGTGTTTACATAAAATGTAACAAAACAGACCTCTATTAGCAGACAAGGATGAAATGATGTTTATATACCATTGAAATATAAGGCTATTACAATGTAATATTGATATGTATTATTTATAATATTATCGCCAGTTGAGAGATTTATAAAAAAAAATATTATAATGGCTCTGTTTTGCAAAGGCTCATGATGTATGTAGTGAGGTATGTACAATGTCAAAATATATCTAATGTTCAGGAGATATGACTATGATTATAATCTTGACTAGAAAGCAAGTCTATTAAATTTGCATATATATATAACATCATGGATTCCCAGTTGTTAATGATGGGCTCGATTGTTGATCGCAGTACTTGATAATCTGGAGAGTAGTAGGTAGATAGATATAGTGTTCAAATGTATTTTCTATAATATAAATTATAACATACGTACGGCAAGTAGAGCGGTTATCATTATTTCAAAAAAACAGTGAACAATTTATTGGATGGATTGGATATATTAAAAAAGAAATAGATGGTCTCTCGCTTTGCTCACATGAGACACTGCTTCAGGTTGTGAGTTGTCCTCTACTGGTGAGAATAGCAACCATAAATTGTCGACGGCAGGATAATCATTGTTGCCCAGCAGACGAGTAACCATCAACCAGCGCTTTGTCGACATCCAGGTCAGTTATTCGACCATCTGGTCATAGTTGTCGCCAACCGAACTTATTTTGTCGCCGGCCGAGCCAACTTTGTCGACATCCAGGTTGTCGACATCCAAGTTTTCGACAATCAGTCCAGTATTCGTGTATTGCGGCTATTGCGCGTTTCCTAAAAGGAACTTGGGCAAACCTGGTATCATTCGAGGGAAAGCCATGATGTCCCGTTTTGTAGGTTACTTTCATAACAGGTTCAATGCTAAATTTTCATACTTCCATTGTTAAATTATTTTTATTCGTTTTGTAGTAGTAATGGCCCTGGCTCTAACAAAAGTATTGGTGAATGGCTGGAAGACGAGATCCATGGGTTCGATGGTTTGATGTGACTAATCCCAGAAAGCATAGTGGTGGTTACACTGTATATAAAGTAACCTCAAAGGTATTATAGAGGTGTAAGAATTATTATTTTATTAATTATTTATTTATTATTAATATTATTATATATATAATAATAATGAATAAATAATAATTAATTAATATTATAATAATAATTATTATTATTATTGAGGTTCAACAACAATTACAATAATAATAATAATATAATAATTATTAAAATAATTTTACTTTATTTTTTTACCCAACTACAATACATTGTTGTATTGTAGTTGTATTATTATACAATGATTCAATGAATATAATAATAATATATATATATGATGATGTTGCAATACTAAATAAATAATAATAATAATTTAATAATGAACAATAATTATAGCTATTAATTGTTATCCTAATAGTAATACAGTAGTTAGTATTATTATTATTTATTATTATTAATTATTATTATGATTTCTTTATTATTATTATAATAATGATGATGATGATATCGAGTAGTTGATTATAATGATTATAATAATTTTTATTGTCTTTTTAATCCGCTTTGTTTGTTGTATAAATAATTTTCTTCCAATAACCACCAACACGTAAATTTTTTTTATTAATACTAGTGTCTGTGTTTTTAATAATAATTTTAAACAAACCAGGTTTTTACAACAACAATTATTATTATTATCCATGATGATGGAGATAGATAATAATGAATAACTGTTGTTATTATTATTATTTTTTATCATTTGATTATTATCTTCCAGTACCAAGAAAACAGATTTTCCCTTGATGATGAATCTCAGTCTGAATGAAAATCTTACTGCTTCGTGCAGAAGTATGACAGTTAACTAGCAGGTTGTTGTTGACTGAAAACTTTGAGAGAGAAACCTCACTGTCAATCTGCCTCATCATTTCATCTGGAGAACCTCAAATTATTTGTTAGTAACCTCGTTTTTCTTCGTTTCTCTCACTTATCAGATAATCACATAATGAACTTTTAATGAAATGCGCGTGTAAAGTTTTTATTGACTAATTACGGTCTGAATTAGGACTTGTCAATATTTTTGGAACTTTCTATTTAATGTCAGATCAAAATAAGCAATAATGGAAAAGTTTTGCAGTTTAGGTGCTACCTCATGGTCTTTTTGTTGCTATTTAACAGGTTTTTCCTGTCCACTCTCCTGAAGCAACTACGGAAATTGTAGTTTGGAAAAGGTATAGAGATTTTCTCAAGTTACACAAAACATTATTTTTACTACACCGAAATCTGCACAGACCTGGAATCTTCCCAGACTTTCCTAAACCACAAATATTTGGTGAGTCTAATTAACATGAAACTTGTAAGCTGTTCTACGTTGCAACTGCTGTTGCTTTGACCGTGCTGTGTCCGGTTAAGCAATTGTCATTTAACGCAGGGCAAAAAGTTAGTAGCTGAATTTATTTATTACCTTTAGAGGAAGTTTCATAAAACTTTGAGTCGCTACTTTAGGTCGCTTTGATGAGAATATCATTGAAGAAAGACGATTAGCTTCCTTAGAGCTACTCAATTTTGTTGGATCTCAGGCTCATTTATTTAACTCCTTGGCTGTTCAACAATTCTTTGAGGTAAGAATTGGCGATTTTAGTTGATTTCACCCACTCCCTAACATTTAGTGTTTTTAACATCTAAAGCTGTGTTTACACGATGATATAAATAGCTGTTAAAAATTGCTACTTATTTTATTAAGGTGAGAATAGCACCTTTGAGTTTTCTACATAAGTTACAAGTTCATTAGGAAGTGATTAATCCTTTTCTATTTTTAAAATTGGTTTATGGTAAATTATTTGGATATTTGCTTGAACATCTAGCTCATTTGGCACTTATGGTTCATGATTTATTATTGTCAGTTTGTCTTCCATTCAATTTCGATTGAGAGAATTAAACAGACTACTTCTCCCTATATACACTAGCCCCAAAATATTTGTCATGTTACATTGGCCACTTTATTAATGCCCTGCTCCCGGTATAGATAACAGGCTATAAAAAAGTCTGCAGTGTTGCGACTGTGTAGTAGTATTTATACTTTATAAATATTACTTGCCTCTAAACCACTGTGAGTATCAGTTGTGAAGTGGTCTCTTTGGTTTGTGTCTTACACACAGAGACAGAAGTTGAAAAAATATTTAAAAATTAAATGAATAAAAAATCAAAATGATGTACAGTTTCTCTATTCATTGTCTGTGCAGTGAGTCACAAGAACCTTTGTTGTATACTGAATGCAGCTGCAATCAAAAATTTTATGATATGTAGTGAGATAGAGGTCAATATTTGTCTTATAAAGAACAACCAAACTAAAAGATGCACAAATTCTCCAAATTGATAAATAATCATGGCTGTTGTGCTAAAGCTACTCATTAACATATATCACTAATGTTTTAGATACATGGGATATTTTTGAATAACAATGTTTTTGATACTTGAGGTTTTTCTTTTCTCTTTCAAACACCAGATATTATTCAATTCGATTAACATCTGAGTTTATCATATAATAATAATTAAGTCAAGTTGCTGAGGATTGGGCCATCGGCTCCACCAAGCTTGAAACAAAAATGAAATGATATCATAAATAAATATATAAAGAAGCATAATCGAGAAAAGAGAGACATCCTCCCTATTATTCAGTCTTGTGTCTAGACTAGACTTTTGTTATGATTCAGACAAAACGAAAAATACTGCTAATCTTGTGAATTTACCACAAATAGATGCACCCAACAACACGGCACATCAGTCATTAACAATTTTTAAAAGTTTGGATATACCAAGAGAAAAAACATTTATTGATTATACGATGCTTGGCCGCGCTTTACATGACATAGTGGTCCATTGCTGGTGTACAACACTTATTTACATTTGGTGTAACAAGTTGAGAAACTGGCTTGTGGTGGAGGCAGGTAAACTATTTTTTTATAAATTAAATGCAAACTTCATGGAACTTCTGATTAATTCCTTGCCCTCTTGGTTGCGGTGATATATTTCATAATTAGTCATTCCTTTCATGAAAAATTTCATTTAGTGTTTTGGGACATCATTTGATGATACAATTGTCTAAAATTAATATCCTAATACATTTCATAAACATTATATTCATAAAAACTCTGAAAATTGTTTTATCTAAAAGCAGGGGATGCAGGAAGACCTTAGTATAAGGCTGTTTCATGTAAAAGCCCTAGAAGATTCGTCTCAATACGAAAACAGACCACGTAGCAAAAAAACTGCTAAAGCAGGTTGATACCGACTTGACAGTGGGGAGGGAGAAGGGCTACTGACTTTTAAAAAGTGACAGTTCGAATATAGATGTTTCGAAAATAACTACTTTAAAAATGGTTGTTTTTAAAAATATCATATTCAGGTTTCGTCTTTAATAAAAAATGTGTAAATTCTCAATTTTTTCTCAAATATCTTCTACTATTACCTACCGGCAAAATTAATAAAACACAAAATGTCATTTAATAGTTCTGGCTCCTTTCTGTTCATTAATGAAATTGTAATAACAGAATGTATTTCTTTGCTAAAGAAGCACCATTTATTGATAACAGTAAATGTATATCATAATTACTTGTGAAAACAATGAAGTTTTGAATTAGGTGAAATTTTATCTTTAGCTCAAAGTGACTATTGAGCATTGATACTTGTGGTCGTTTTTAGCCAGTGCATTTTTAAAAGGTGTATCTTCGAAATGTCGTAGATTCAAGCAGCTGGAAGTGCCATCAGCTAGTAAAGATGAGTATTTTTCAACGGAGAAAAACTTCTATAATGGCAAATGGTTTTGGCAGGAGAGATAGCAACGTCATGCAACAAGAAACTGGCTGTCCACCATACAATCGAGCCAAATGACAAAAATTTGAAAAATGACTGACCACCATCATGCTTTTGCATTATTTGATGTCTTTCACAAGACATCCTTATCTTAGCGCAATGTATAGTTGCAAAAAAATGCAGTTAATTCATCGAATGACTGTAAACTGGATTTGAAGTTTTCTTCCTGATGTAATAGTCATCCCAAGGTCATGGTGATCTCATAGCTAATGAATATAAATAGATCATTGAAGTAGTCAAAACAAAAAGTAGACAACTCAAACTTTGAATTAGTTTTTAAATTCTAGAAACACTGCCATTTCTTAAAAAAATGGCATTAATATGAAAAACTCAAATATTACTATCAGAATAGTCGGGCTTCAATTCATCTGTCAATATTTATAGCTCAAAGGTGCTACTCACACTTTATTTGTTTATATTAGTTACTTTGGAGACAGTTTTGAGTTTTATTGCATATCCTCTACATTACCAGAGAGTTAAGGCACCACTTTTCATTAAAAGTGCCGGACGAGTTTGACATCAATGCACACATTTTTATAAACAATGTAATTACAAAGACAGAAGAGTCCTCAGACTATCAGACTCATGGCTATCAGATTTCTCGGCACATTAACAACGTAATAATAAACAAATAATGATCATTTGTTAATTTTTAATGGTTATCAACTAATAATCAGCATGTTTGCTATGATTTGGTATGCAACTGTCCAACTGAGCATAAAAAAACTAAACGTTATTGTAAACTTTTGTACGTAACAAAAGATGATTGTGCCAATGAAAAATAAACCAAAAGTTAAAATCTAAAATCTCAAGTTGTAATTGTTAAATTAACTAGATCCAATCTACACGCTGATTGGCTAAACGACCAAGTATTTCTACAGCCTTCCAGCATTGAGCGATAAAATCATCGCTGTTATATCGCTAACCTGTTCAATGTTTACTCGTAAATGGATTCAAGTTCTACCTGATCAAGCTGTAACTTTGCAGTCTGAAAATTTTAATTTTTAGAAGCAATATAGTTTTGATTAGCACTTTACCGTCTTGAGCTCCATTTTTGGAAGTTTGGCAACATTTTTTGTCACTTTGTTATATGAATATCCAGAAGTCGATAGGTTTAACAATAGTTACTAGGCGTTTGGCATTCAATCACACTTGAGTTAGCGAACACTTAATATCTTCCATAGAAAGATATAGAACATTCTAGAATTGTTGTTGTTTGTTAAAAAGCCGAGATAGTTATGTTGTTGATGGCAAAACTTCACTTTTGCTTGCAGGCGAGTGAAGTATGTGACGAGGAGAAGCCCTCCAATGAAACAGAAATCCTTCAGCCAATCAGCAATGAACAAATAAGCAATAGCTCTGGTCATCTCGCAGAAGAAGATAGTTTAAGTAGTGTTGACGAGGAAAGGCCAACTGCTGCTGACTCGGGGGGTGAATCACGACTACCGGAAGGAGATTATCTGGGAGAGAGGCCTGATATTGAAGTTTTAACACAGGTGGAGATAACTTCACGACCTGAGATTACTCGTGTAACTAGTAGCACAGACGATGGGTAGGTATAATACTGCCCTTAAATTTGTTTTACTTTTGAGATTTGTTAAAATATTCTAGAATGTCCTAATTTTTTTTTGTAGCACACCAATAGAATCACAGAGTGTTGATGGACTCGTCCAATCACTGAGTGGAATCTGGGCCCATCGACATCCAGACAACTCGGACAGTGAGCAGTCAGGCTCGGAGTCTCCTCGGCTTCTGGAGGCCTCCCCGAAGTCACCTCAGTCCCCCGTGTTTCAACTCGGTGATAATCAGGCAGAGTTGCCTACTGATTTAATGACTGAGTTTGACCCGTGTCACCATACTAGCTCTCCCCGGGAGGTACACTGGCTAAGGATATTGCTCATAATTTTCTTTGCCAGTAGCGTTTTTATTCAATATTGACATCTTCATTCATATAAGACTTCTTAAGCTGCGTTTACACTATGCGTCTCCGACCCCAACACTAGTGATTGTCGGAGGCGCAGACGCATGTTGCATTTACACTACTGCGACACCCTAATTTTTTGACTTCTGCGACTTCGGAGTTGCCCAACCATCTTAGCTTAAATAATTTATTGCGTTCCTGCTCAAGTAGTTGGATTGATGAGCTGTGATTTAATTATTACCAGTTTTCTACCAGGCAGTAGTTCTCTATGCATCTTGTGGATTTTTTATTTACCTATAAAATGAGATCTTTACTTATCTATAAATAATAATACCACTTACTGAAATTAAATAATAATTTGAAAAAAATCTAACGTTCTTTTTATGTTTGCATCCAAAATAATAATGATAACTACTCCAAATATGAATTGTTTATTATTGTTGAACATACATAGTTTGATTCTTTTGATAAGAAAAATAATAAACACACATGTCAACAATGCTGGTAATAATTAATTATTTAATAATAACCTTACGATCTTACAACAATCATTGTTTACATTATATCTAGGCCAAAATAAACCAAATATTGGAGCCGCTATATAGAGCAACTCAATTCGTTAAGCTGTGTCACGTGGCTATGAAAAAGCTGTGACTTGTCGCTCGAACCCAACACTGCTGGGTTGCTGCATCTCCGACAACCCTGCTACTCCACAAGAAGGTGCGCCAGCCTCATGCGCCAAGTCGCAAGCGGCAAACTTCAATGGAATCGAAGTCGGAGACGCATAGTGTAAACGCAGCTTTATACCTCCTCATTTCTTGCCACAGGTTTCCACAGCATCCAACTCTCAACTATTGTCAGAGTGCCAATCAACTGACCAATCAGGAAATAACTTACCATCAATGGATCAGGCAGACTCAAAGTTACAGCCACCAGCCGACACCCTTGGCGAGTACATCCAGGTATTTGTGCATTCTATCCAGATCTTGTGGTAGCTCCAATTATGTTCCACAAAAAAATATTAACAATCAGATATTTTTGGCCACATTTTGTGATTCTCATCATGTGACTCATTCGTAATTAATCTGGTTTAGCCTGTGTTCTATACAGAGTAAGGAAGATTACTTGTACAAGGCTGTCAAACAAATACGTAAGGCTAGGAAAGAAGAGAATGAGAGCCAGTACCAGAGAGCCTTTGATTGCTATAAGAGAGCTGTGGCTATGTTACTAACTGGTGTACAAGGTGAGTCAATTTTCTCATTTCTTATCAATCTGATCATTAGACGTAGAAGTTGTAGCAAACTTGACTGGCATAGATATCGACTTGGTTTACTGGTCTATAAAACACAATGTCTACTCATCCTGGTAGAACTGATAGTCACACATAAATTATTCGATCTTCTAAATCACCGTTCCAGTTTTTGATGGCATCTTTCTTTTTCTAAAATGCTTTTACCGATTGAACTTTGAGCCATTGCCAAATCCTTACGCAACTTAGTTTTAGAGTTGTTACCCCTTTTCCTTTAACACGGAGCTCGATGAAGAGTGCTGTATAGCGTCATCAACAGAAGTTTCTTATAAAAATATAAATTTTCTCATATTCAGTTTTGGTTTGAATTAAACTTGTTGTTTTCAGCTTTGACTGCTTTAAATTTGTCATCAGTGAATCAGCTATTAATATGTGTTCAATTATTGTTGTAGTTGAACACAGAAAAATTATCACTGGAAATATAATTATGTTGATAGGTTTTGTCTTTACTATTAGAGTTAACAATATACTGATCTAGTGCTCCAAGTTCGCTTGAAGTCAGCATTCCTAGTAAAACTTCACCCTCTGTTTGTCAACACGGATGTAAATTCATAGATATCAGAGTTAGCAACAATAAAAACATTGCTAGCTCACCCAAACCGCCTCTGAATAATTAAAAAATTGCTGTCATCTATATTATTGACAATATATGTGAAGCCCATAGAGGTATAGATTAGTGCTGTCACCCGCTGTCAATTTTTACTCGAATTAACCGCAAAGATTAATATTTTAATCTTAAACTGATCACATAATTGTTCTTGGGTTGTTTAGTGTTTCTAGACAATACATTTAGCCATTTTGCATATATATTAGTTGGAGTTTATTTCTTTATGTTTATAAAGATAATGACTTCCAATTTTGTTACATTAATGACTCATTGGTAATGCTCTAAAATCTATGAGTAAGATTTCCTATTATTACTATCCATTTATATGTAATGCTCGCTTGATAAGCTATATCTTGCACTAGACAAACAGCGACAACAATAGGGCACAAGCAATTAACATCCTATAATATTATAATAACTAATAGTTATTTAATATTTGCTAAACAAATGTATCAATGAAATATTGGTATTGTTAGTAATTATTATCAATAATGATAATTATTAATAACTTCTTAATAGTTTTTTTTTTATAGTTGACAATAATGATAAACAATAACACTGCTCCTGCTACTATCTGTATATTATCAATGATACTAATATAACCAGCTACAATTATTACAGTACATATGTCATAATAATTGTTTTTATAATTAATTATTATTAGTATGTATGTATAAGCACAACCACTGTTATTTATCATTATTGGTAACTATTAAAGTTGAGTGTACTGATTATTTAATTTTTCAACTTTGAGCAAACTAAGCGCAGAGTAATAATAAGTAAAAATAAAAAAAAACCGATTACCCAACATGGAAAGCAACATCATCAACAATAATTGATTATTTATATTATTATTAGTTTGATAATAATAATAATTAATGACAACTAAATGATATATGATACTAATAGTTATTAACACATCATTTTATTTATTATATTAATCCTGTTATTGATGATAATAACCAATAATAGTAATAACTACAACAAATAATATGTAGTATTTTCTTAAAGTAGTTACCATTTACTATTGATTATTCAGTAATTACTAAATAATTTTTATTTGACTATTATAAAGATAGTTTTTCAGCTTCTTCAACCATGATTGATATGATTAGTAGTTTGTCAAATACATCATATGTAACTCTTGACTAACAATAACATGAGTTTCTTTAGCGTACTTCAGCGACCATGAGTTGTTTCAATGCCATCAACGACTTGTCGTTAGTGCTGTTTTCATGGAACCTAAGCTTTGTAAAATGTACATAACAACAATGGGAAACACTTTGGTGACCCTATCGTGTACATTTTTTTACCCTTCAGGAATCTGACATTGACCTTCCAATCTATTATCATTTGACAAATAGACGTCCGTAAAATCAGCACCAAAGTATTGAAAAAAAGCTACTGTTTTTGTCTGTGACATTTGGTACGATGAGCCGATGCAATGACAATCTTATCATTGTTTGGTGTAAAAACTCCTTATCAAACAATTATTTCCATAAAATTCAAGGTTTTTATTTTTTTTTCAAAAGTAAGATTAATCTGAGAGAAAATAATCTTGGTTTTTAAATTGATCGTTTTAGTTCTTTAATTAACGCGATCAAACGACAGCACTAGTATAGATTGAAACACAGGTCAACAAACGCCGTTACTAGTACTTCCGGTTCATCATGATGGAGGTATAATACACACAATAACACTGTAATGATGCTCAATTTTATTGCCGTTAGTATCGAGGTATAGCCCCGCCCCTCTTTTTCTAAATGGTTGTTTCTATACTTGACAGGCGTTCAATGATAACAGTGGAAAGAACAAATTGTGCTCATAAGCATTTTTTTGATATAATAAAGTTGCAGTTAATAAAGTCATATTTATTAAAAGTATCCTGGTGTATTATTAATGAGTTATCAAGTTGTAAATGTAAAAATATGAATAGAAAAAATATTGGTAAAATAGTAATGTTGTTTTAGAAACCTTATCCCTTATTTTTGTTTTACAAAGTAAATAAGGCAGCCAGAAAAATTGTTTGATTCTATTTCTAATCAAACAAATTATAAGTTTGATGAAACTTGCTTTGAAAATATTTTTGAAAAATTTCTCAAAACGAATAGGTTTTTATATGGCAATCATTGTAAACACCCCTGACCAGAACCTAAAGCAGGTGTATCATCGCTGCACAAAAGTTTGGCCAAACCCAGGCCTCTACTTACCTCTATGGTTAGCCCCCCTCCCCCACCCCTCCCCACCCCGCACAAACAAATGAAGCTTTTGCAACTCTGCTCTATGGTCACATGAGTTGTTGCATATCAAATAAACGATTTAAAACAGGGTGCCGTCTATTGCTTGTGGTGATGAAGGAAGCGCTTCTTTGTTGCACTTCCTTCATCACATTAGCTCCTGACACAGTTTAAATTACACTCGGTCCAATTCCCATGGCATAGCTCCGGGGCGGGGAAACTTTTTCATAGAAGAGCCAAATTTGAATATTGCACCATTTTCAAGAGCCGCATGTATTAAAGTGTCAGATAGATATATTAATGTATATGCTTTCATTTAGATAATGTTATGTTTTTAATTATTACAGCATAATAATGGTCTTGCATGCTACTGAAACAGCCTAAATATAGAAACACAAAATATAGACACCACAAATGGGTAGAACCATAAAACTATATTACAGCACTGTCACTTCAATGTGAGCTATGGGATTGTTTGTAGTTGTCCATAATTTTCTTGTAATTAGGCTCTCTAGTAGAGCAGGCAACTCCTAGTTTTATTATAGTTACTAAAATAGCTGACAGTGTATTTTGCACAAGAAATTGTTTTTAGAAGCTGCTGTTCGAATGTTGCTATTTGCTAGCTAAATAAGGTAAACTATCATTGATCAGTGTGTGAAAAACTTCATATGTAAAAGAGCAGCACTGGATTTTGCAAAGAGCCGCATTTGGCTCTAGAGCCGCACTTTCCCCACCCCTGGGTAGCTATTGCATAATTCGAAGAGCTCATATCACAACTTCTCTGATCTGTCTGCTGTATCTCTGATACGACTGCTCCTTTGATACCTCTATCCCCATGGCATGTCTGCTGCTCTGAAACGACTGCTCCTCTGATACCTCTATCCCCATGGCATGTCTGCTGCTCTGATACGTCTGCTGCTCTGATACGTCTGCTGCTCTGATACGTCTGCTGCTCTGATACGTCTGCTGTTCTTCTGATACGTCTGCTGTTCTTCTGATACGTCTGCGTCTCTCCTACATCTGCTTCTTTGTTACATCTGCCCCTCTGATACGTCTGCGTCTCTCCTACATCTGCTTCTTTGTTACATCTGCCCCTCTGATACGTCTGCTCCCTTAATTTGTCTGCTCCCCTAATATGTCTGCCCCTCTAATATGTCTGCCTCACTGAAACATCTGCTGCTCTGAAACATCTGCTCCTCTAATACGTCTGCTTCTCTAATACGTCTGTCCCTCTGACAGGTCTGCTACTCTGATACATCAGCTCCTCTGATAAGCCTGTCCCTCCGATACATTTGCTCCTATGATACGTCTGCTAATCTGATATGCCCGCCATTCTTATTCATCTGCTGTTATGTAGGAGATGGTGATGAAGCCCGCAGGAGTGTTGTCAGGCGTAAGACAGCCGAGTATCTGATGTATGCTGAGCAGCTGCACAACCAGTTCCTAGACAGCTCAGGTGGAGACGCTGACATGTGGAGACAACAGCACGTCCCTAGACATGTGGCTCGCCTCAGAGCTGGGTTGTCTGAACTCGCTAACTTCAAAGTATGTCTACGTATAGTGAGGATGTTGCTTTTTCTATGTATACCATGTTTCAATTCATCACTAAAGGCGTGGCTACACAGCACCGATGTTTTGATGCCGATGTACCTATACGATGGATTGTGACGATGTGCCGGTGGCTACACAGGCCGATGTAGCGTGCCGATGTACTAGAGCACAATGGTGAGCTGCTATTGAACTAGCCAATCATACGGCACAAAGCGAGGGTTTTTGCCTGTTTCATTTCCGACTTCCGAATTATTTGTTTCCCTGATATAATCACAGTAATAACAATAATTGAAAAACAAATTCTCTGTGATGTATGGTTGTTTTTTGTTCACCGTAAAAAATATTACATTTAAAAAACTTTTTGGTTTTATTTATTATTAAATCTTCAGGATATTGTGATTATTCATCATTTATTTTATTGTTGTACTTGATAATAATTTTAATTATTATTACAATTATACTCGGTAATGGTGAAATTATCAATTATCAGTATTTTATGAGCCATGTAATATAAATTCATTGTACTGAATACTTTTTGGCAACAACTGCATTACATCAAAATTCTTTTGGTGCAAAATTCTATAACATAACATTCCTTCGGAATTTGAAATAGATACTCGTTGATCAAAAAAAATTCTAGCGGAAATATGTTGTAAGGGGTTAAACTTGATGAGCTTGGGGAAATATTTTGTTTTAACCAATCAGGGGATGCCGATGTGCCTTCAGTATCGGGCATGGATGGACCAACATGTTGGTTATGCTCACGAACAGGCCCCACGATGTGCCAATGTGCCGGGCACGCCCATCGCAAAGCCTTCCAATGCCAAACATTGGCCTGTGTAGCCACGCCTCCGTCTGTACATAAAATGTGTAATCTCTAAATGGAATTATTGCGATCTTTATTTCTTTAGATATTGCTGCTTCTATACATAAAGCAATTGCTGTGTGTATGCATAGGGTTATTGCTATGTCTATGCATAGAGTTATTTTCATATCTATATATAGAGTTATTGCTATTTCCATATGTAAAGTTATTGCTTTGTCTGTACATAGAATTATTGCTATGTCGGTACATAGAGTTATTGCTATGTCCGTACATAGAGTTAACGCTATGTCCATACATAGATTTATCGCCATATCCATACATAGAGTTATTGTGTAGGTGTTGGGGCTAATAGGAGGGAACATGTTGGTACTAGACAAGGTGTCAGAGCAGACATATATAATAAAGGTAAGACAACTCCTTATATCCAGCCATTTCTCGCAGTCCTAGAAATGTTCTGCACACAGTTAGTGTTGATTACTACCACCCACCGACCTTTCTCTCACTACAGGTGCTACAAAAGAATGCTGAAGTGACAGAGAGCTCGTGGTCAAAGCAAGTTATACCCACCAAGTGCAGTAGAGTGATCAAACTAGTGAAATACTTTGAGACAGAGTCTACGATCTACCTGTTACTGGACTACGCACAAGGTGATGACTTAACATCTGCCTTGATCATGTGACCAGTCATGCGCAGAAGATTGTACGTGGATGTTTGTGTTGAAGGGGGGACGCTGTGGCAATATGTGCATAACTACCTGGAAACGCCAGACTCTAATCCTGCCCCGCTATTGGCTGATGGAGCTAACAATATATACAGTGGTAAGAAATACTCAACGGCTTCTGAAGTAATCGAGTCAATGCAAAAGCCGAAAGGTGAGTCGACTGATCTTTGTTTTATTTGGTTAAAAAACTGCTCAAACCTCTTCTAAATTAGCCATGAGTTTAGTAACTCGTCTTCTGCTTTTCAATTTATAATAAACGTTCTATTTGTTTAGTTGATCTGTTGGTTTATTCATTTTAGCTATAGAGGAGGATGAATGCAGCCTTGAATATCGCAATATGGTACTTGGCATCGAGCCAGACTCGGAGTCAGATCTCCCAGCGGCTGTGGACAACTCTCTAAGAGAATTTACATTAAATAACTCTATGGGCAATGCATCGCCTAGTAACTCTATGAAAGATGCTTTAGTAGACGACTCTATGGAAAGGCGTGTAGTAGATCACCCTATGAGTGGCTCATCAGTAGGTAACTCTATGGGAGGTCCTCCATTAGATAAGTCTTTGGGTGGTCCAGGGAAGCATACTTCAGTAGCTCTTTCAGCAGACAACACTAGTAGTATATCAGTGGATAGGTCACCAGGAGGCACCTCAGCTAATGGTACTGAGGCTACAAGTACATCCCAGGTGACAGGTTGGCCATCCTCTTTTGCGCAGCAACTTACTAATTATTGTTCTAGAAGTTGATTTTGTGCATTTCTGTCTTTGAAATGTAACGTTTATTTGAAAGGTTTGTTTCACAACAATGTTTACTGCAATATTTGAACTGTGCAATGAGAAAATGTCAATATTTAGAGTTCTTGTATCAAACTTGCTACAGACACCAAGTGTGGGTGGTTTTGTATGCCACTGAATTACTGTTTGTAGCAGTAGAATACGGTGCATTTCCTGAGCCACACACACCTACAGATGAAGTGTTTAGCACTGAGGCTAGGACCGGAGATTCCCAACAGGCACCCGCCACCAGAAGAAGTAGGTTACTAAGGCTAATTAGCTGTGTACTTGCTGCCAGTTTCTTGTAGTTGCTTTCTCTAACATCCTTATACTATTTCACATTATTAGTTATCGCAATCAATTATTATGTTAGTAAAATTTTTTAGTTTTGTGTGAAAAATGAGTCATTGGGTTGGTACCCTGTCATTTACTTACCCGAACTGCACAGCGTTATTGTAGTACCGTGTTGTCGATATATATTAGCTGGTTATTTAAATATATTGTCTTGTAATAGAGTTTTTGGATTTATCTTATCTTTGACATGATACTTGTATCGTTGTTTGCACAAACTTTTCATGCAGAAGCTGGGAAAGATCAAAAATCCAGCAATGAAGCCGACTAGGCATTTTTTAGACAACTTTAACTGATCGATTGTCTCGAAGTTATAATTTATTTGCGTAGTATCTAAATCTATGAGCAGCTTCAATTGTGTATTTTTTTGATTACAAACACAAGTAGCAGGCACTGTGTTCTTTTTAGTTTCAAACTACGATTTGTCTGACTGCTAAGTAACTCAAAAATAGTTTAGTTTTGAAATCTTCTGTTTTTATGTATTGGATTTTGTGACAGAAATGTGATCAGAGTCCGTTGAATTTTACGCTAATCTGTTTCAACATTTTCGCAAAAACAATCCCAACACAAAGTTATTGTTTCATTGCGTCTATATATGGACACTCGTATATCTCTTTTGAAGCTGTATATGAAAGAAAAAACTAGAAAATTATCTGGTCAAACGAGAGAGTTGAACTGGAGGCGCTCCAGAAGAGCTTTTTTTCACAAAACGTGCTATCCAATTGTACCAGGTTGACTTTTGCTTTCAGGCTCACTTACATTTATTGTTGTTTGTTAAGATACTGGCTCGAAGGGTGATTGTAAGTTGATCGCTAGTTAGGTGTAGTCCATCACTTCCCTCCACTCTCCTAATGCTACTAAACCTTGTTGTGCTAGTTAGACAGCTGGTGATTGTGATACATCTACTTACCACTGTGTTGTTTGTCCAGCTCTGGCTTCAAGGTTCCTGCTCCCGCAATAATATATCGATGTTCAAATGATTAGATTATAAATATTTCAATTTTTTATTCAGTGTTGTTGTTTTAGTGTCTCTAAGGCGGTCCAACAGCTCAAAAAGTCGTAGCGTGTCCGTGGAGCGAGCCAGTGATTCTGTTAACTCTGCTAGGCATCGCAATTGGTCGACTGTTTTTGATGAACTTGAGCAAACGGGCAACAGGAAGCAGTCTCGGCCACATCTGCCGGAGAGCTGTGTGCAACGATGGTCTGCTGAATTATTGATGGCGATAGAAGAACTCCACCGAGATGGATTGATACTTCGGTGAGGACTCTTGATAGTGTATTTGAGCGTTTTTACATAGTTGCTCTTTTTTGGGATTCGTCTTCCCTTTACAACAGTTGCACTAAAATGTCAATTTATATTAAGTTGTCTTCCCAATGTGATTAATTTATTAATATTATGATACACAGGAAGGTATTTTCTTTTTATTTTGTGCTTCTGTAAGTTTTACAAGTTTCAATTTTGATTTGATTTATTGAAGCAACTTTTTTAACCGTTTGGCTTTTTTTTAAAGTCGAGTCACAATCATGTCTATGTTGGTAACATTGGATATTGCAGTGACCTCCAACCAGATAATTTGCTCCTAGACTCTAGAGGTCATATTATCTTGACATATTTCTGTCGATGGCCTGGAGTTCGACAGGAAATAAACAGCAAAAGTATAGAGCATCTCTATGTATCTCCAGGTGCTTATATCTATGTTTAATTGTCTGCAAACGTCTCTGCATGGCATGGTTCATTTCTAAATTAGCTTCAGTTCTCCTAGTATAATACAACAATTACTGTGCTGTGTAGAGGGCACCCTACCAGGTGGACTATGCATGGCATCTGACTATTGGAGCTTTGGTGTACTACTTTATGAGCTACTAGCTGGTGTGAGTTTGTCCAGTGTGTATCCAGGAGGCATAACTTCTCATACAATACTGCACACTCCTGGGCATTTATCTACAGAGGCAGAGCACTTGCTTCAACAGGTCAGTCTTGATCACATGATCCTTTGTATTGGTCACATGGTTCTTTGTCTTGATCACATGATCCTTTGACTTGATCGTGTGATCGTTTGCTGTACTAAATATGGAATAAAATTAAGATTTTCCCTCTTATATGACATACTCATTACTATCAGTGGCGATCTAGAAACGTATGAAAAGGGAGCCAATTTCGAGCTGCGAAAAAAAATTTCGCTCACCCTCAAAACAGTATGTTCCCACCCTACCTGTTTGAATGATTTGCTCTCCCTCTGACACAAAATTGGCTCTCAGTCCCCTCCTCCCCCCCCCCATGTACAATGTTGAAAAAACTGCTATGGAAAACTGGATTCTAAGACCATTTTGTAAACTTCAAAGTAATACTATAACTGCCAGTGTATTGCGCCTGAAATATTTATATTACTACAATAATAATAAATAAAAAGGCTTATGATGCTGCATGTTTAAGAATAATAATTGATGTTATTATTATATCATAATAAATTGTCATCATTTATTATAATTAATTTATTATATCATAATAACTAATAAAAAATATAGTAATAATAACTTACTTTGAGAAAAAATAATAATAACAATAATAAATAACTATTGTTGTTTACTAACTGCTAATAGTAAAAATCAATCCACTAGTTGCATTGTATGAGCAGTAAGTAACAATGTTTACTTGACAGCTGAATATTTGCAGAGGTCAACCACCCTTGCAGTAAACAATCATGTGACCTCTTTCCTTTACTACTGTTGTTGGCATGGTTTTCTGCAATTTCGGTGACCCAGTCATAAATAGACTGAAAACCTTGAAGGAAATCAAAAAAATATTTGCCCATTCAAACTGCCCCAAACTAAAGGGGTGCCTGGGCCTCTAGGTCTCACCCTCCAAATTTGTCACTGATTACAATTTAGGAGCGTTTACTTGAAAGGGAAGCAACTCCTATATTTGTTATTTGAGTATTTCATGAGAGGATAATTCTTAATATTTTTACTTGATACCCCATGCGCTTGGAGCTGTCTCCCCAAATGATGCAATGTATTTACTTGTTTCCACAGTTGCTGAGGTATAACTGGAGGGAGAGACTGGGCAGTGGATCTGCTGGAATAGATGAAATAAAATCCCATCCATTCTTTCAGGCAGTCGACTGGACCACTGTGTAACTTATTTATAATATTATACACTGCCTCTACGTACGCTGGAATTTAGTGATTTGTATAGATTTTAACTTTTTATTGATTGACAAAGCTTTGCATGTTATTTTATTGTTTGTGGAGAATATATGTAGTATTTACACTATATAAGGTATTCCTGCATTTGACTACTACAAGTCATCTACTGTGATTGTGTAGAATTGATCGTTCATAGACTAAATGAGCAAATAACGATCTAGTCTGGTTTGTATGCATACTAGAAGGGCTCGCAGGTAATATTTATGATACCTGATGACCTCAGCAAAGTAACATGTGCGTATGTTCATTGTAAGATGTCAATAAAATATAACTACTCTTTGTTCAGACATGATTATTTGTGGGTTTATTGCTTTGTCTTGTCTCTGATGAGTTGCCTTACTAGCTACTACAAGTAGTAGAAATTTCCAACTGATTACGCTGCACGCCACCACTTGATGGGGACTTTGGAGATCGTGATATGTTGTCTGCTAAAATATTGTTGGCCCTTTTTTTACAGGTTTTGCCAGATTTAATGACGAAAAACTAGTCGGCTAATTTTTTTTCACTGTCACTTTGCTGTTTCCAATGATGTCATTTTTAATAGCTGTGTGTGCTCTCTGTTACTTTCTTTACCATTGTTCAAAGAAAATTTGCAAGTAATGCACATCACTAAACGTAAAATTTGAAAATGCTTGAAATCTGCGATTTCCATGGATTCTACTGCAATTCGCAAAATGCGTTGAACTCATTGCAAATTTAGTCCAAATCGCTTGAAATAATTTGCTACCATGTAGCATCTCATTTACAGTCTCTGCAGCAATTTTTATAGTATTGACAAATGGCGATTGATATGTTGTAAAAAGATTGTTAAGTGTACAATATTTCTGATGTGGTATTGTCAAACGAATCAATTGTTTGAATTATATTTGCTTGTTAAGTGAATTTGATATACTAACTTATTTTCATCGACAACTCATGTCATTTGGAAATAATGTACAGTATACACGGACAAAACAATAAATTCATTATTCCTGAATTATCAGTTGACTATAAAAATTGTAGAATTGGCCGTCATTGTTTGCGAAAGCTGAAGCCATTTGCTGGTTGATAGTAATTTTAAATAATTTTTTCCTGAATTTAGAATTAGATTTTAGCTGACCATACGTAGAAAAAGCTTCAGTGATGTGCACGAGATTACAAGAGTCGCTATCAGCAATCTAATGAAGCGGATTGCTGGCAGCAAATGAGATGTGCTGCCAGATATTTACACTCTTTGTTGACAGACACTATTGGATCTGCCCGCTTTGAACAGCTCCCTCTCAGCGTTGAATATCAACCTTTGATGTTAGAAGTTGCTTTTATCAACTGCTTAATGTAACTGTTAGCTGACTTAATAACATTCTAAGAAAAGCCGCTGCCTTAAATCAATAACTCGAATTCATTTTGTATGGTTACATCGCGTGTTACAAGTTCACGATTTTATTTCGTTGAACAAACTAAAAAGTTTATCTATACCTTGCAGCTATCGACAATGAGTCAAAAAAAATTCTTAGCATGGCTATAATGTTTCCCGAGTGTTTTACACAGGTAGGTAAGTAAAGCACAGTGTTTTCCCACCCACACCTCCAGATATTTTTTTCTTTCACCTTGTTATAATTCCATCAACCAAATAATTCCTCAATCAGCTTCTATATGTAACAGAAGAAAGCATTCTGCAATGCATTCATTGCCTAAGTGGCTAACTGCTGCGTCTAATAGCCTACAATCCTAACTTAAGATAGGCTTAATTAAAAATAACATTCATTTTCAAACATTTCTGTAGATCAGTATCTAAGGCTAACTAGGTTTGCATCAGTTGGGTAATAAAAGTTTTCTAGGTCATCTTTTAACCTTTAGTTATAGATGACCTAGTTAGCTATAATTAGTACTTAGTATTGTTATACTGTGATAGATTGCGTATTATATTGCTACTCCATTTGGTTTTTGCTATCATCAATACGTATCGTCGGAGATAATTGATTGAGTGTGATAATTATACAAAGCCCAGAGGGAGGAGCTCGTCATACCTTTTTCATTTCCCAGCCGGCTCTCTCTACGTTACACACAGCTCAGCAAAGTAAGTCATAATAGCTTTATTACGCAATATTATGTAATATTCATATTGAAAGGTAGCATAAAGCTATTTTGTTGTGTATAGCAACTGTTTAAAATTTTTTGCCAAGGTTTTGAGGAATTAACGTATGCAAGTAGAACAACAGTTCTAAAGTTTTTAGAATTTTTTCCAAAATTTGTTGTAAAAGGTTGATAATTAATCCAATTTTTGATAGTTTCGGTTCTGAATGCCAAAATCAAGTTGATCAATTATTTTGCATTTGAGCAATGCTATCAATTTTATGAAAAATTTTTCATTTTGATAAAGATTATATTGTGGCAAGTCTATGAAATTTTATATTAATAGTTTTGCTGAAGTAAATAATTTCAGCTGCTTTTTTCCAAAACTATTTTCAAACATCTTTGAAACGTTACCTGTGTTACATTCTCAACAATTGATTGTTTTATAACATAAACTTCAAGCAAAACACTGAAGCATACAACTATATGGTGCAAAAACATTGTAAGAATACAAATTCTTTAAACAAAAAGGTTTTGGTTTTGAAATAAATGAAGAAACATCATTTTTGATATCTATTCTATTAAAACGTTTTGCTTAAAAAAAATGGAAGTATGCGATATATAAATATTATTTTAATAAAGTGTAAAATTGTTTTTAACACTGGTATTGATCTAGTTCACATTTGTAAAAATCCACTAAGTACTTTACAATTTCATTAAACGAGCCATCGTAATAAAAGATAATACTGGATGGCTCCAGAAAACTCCAGAACCTCTAATTATAGATTTAATAATACTTTCGACCTAATAAACGTTTTCATCAATAAATATTTATTACCAATGGCATCTTATAAGAAATAGCCAGTGGCACTTTAATTGCTAGTATAAGTTGTTATAAGAAATTGTTACTAGAATAATTCATTACGTAACCAATGGCTGCCGCATACTTTCAGGTGCAGATCAATTAGAAAATGTATTAATGGCATAATTCAGCGGCGTTGTCTAACATTTTGATCTACTACAATAAAACTGTACGAGTTTATACTAATTTCTATTGTTCAATGATGTCTAGTAGCAAGAATCTATAGAGATCATGTCTACCTCAAGGGTAATAAGCTTTGCAGTATGTAAACTAGCCGACTAACACGCTCACTGCACTAACATAACCAGATCTCTGTATGTCATTTCTGATTAATATTGTTTACTCTACTGTCTGTATTGATACATGTGCTTTTGCTTTGTTGATAAATTTAGTTAACCAATGAGGTTAGTTTGAATTGGAATTATCAATTCTAATTGGCTGGTGAAAAGAGTTACATCTTTCGCTATTGTTGTGCCTTGTGAACATGAGTCAAAACAGAAATCAGTGTAGAAGTTGTTTTGAGCATCAGAAATTTTAAATTGACACAAAATTATCAAATTTTATTGTTTTGCAAAACTTGGAAGTCAGTAAGACACTAGAATAGAAACTTCTTCCAAAACAGTCGTGTTATTGAAAGGTACATAAAGAGAGCACAACTCCTCTATAAAAAATTACTCGAAAATCTTTTCTGAGATTGTGGGCGTGTCTAGCCATAAATTGTTTCCCAAAACCTTCATGCAATATGTACAATGAATATTACATAATTTTTAACCGGAATCGGTTATTGGAAATGGCAAAAATAGCTGGCTTGATGCTTATAATTTTACTGTCTTACGCGCAATGTGAGTGGCTTATATGACAATGTTATAGCAGCAAGTAGCTTAGTAGCTTTCTGCGATCCTTTACTTTGCAGTTTTTGCTCTTTTTGTATATGCATACATAATTTTTCTACGCTAACTGAAGATTTCAACTTTCCACTAATAATAACTGCAAGTAGTAGTGTGGGAGCAGATCTCTATCATGGAGTCTAATAATAACTGCTATAAGCTCCTAAACATTTCAACTTGTTTCATCCCAATAACTAAATATTTTTACTCATTCAGTGCATATTCACAATTTGTTAATAATTCTTGAACTTTTAAATACTTGTGATTACGTAATTGTTTTCAAGCAAATGATGTGTTATTTGTATAATTAAACAGTGGCATTTGCTTAATAGAAAAAATTACAAACTCCAGGGTTTCACATTTTATGACGTAATATTCCTTATGCCTGTTTATTTAATTATCATACCTGACCTCAGCCTAGAAATGTTACACTCCACCGTAAATTGCCTATGAGGGAGTACATTTTCTTTTCATTAACAATCTATTTAAATAATTTTGAAAATATATCCGAAGTTTGAAAGCTTTAGTCCTGTTGGTGAAAATAAAATTTCAAAAATAAAATCACTTCATAAGCAGCTTTAGAAGTTTAAATGGCTTTTAATAATCATTGAATATGACTAAAGTTTATTGAGGTTAAGAATAATTATGTAATTGCAGGAAGTTGTGGACAAGATGGCCGCTTTGACAGAATTTCAAAAAAGGAAGCTAGAGCATCTGTACGACATGTTCTATGGTAGGAGTTATAAAGCAATTTATCTCATTTGGTAATATCAGATCTTTCACACCCAATTTACAGCTTACAACATTAAAAAAAATGATTTCAATGTTTTTGATTATGTATGTATATTATTTAGATGTGAACAGCGACGGAAAAGTTGACTGGAATGACTTCCTTTGCTCTCTAGATGTGAGTATTTGCTTGCATCACCTTAAGCAACAAGTCTACAGCACTTATGGTTGACATTCTCTGGCATTTCTTTGCGAAAACATATTTTTTAACAAGTTGTTTTCCATCCTAATCAGGGTGGTTGATTTTTAGCATAAAATGTCGCACAAAATTAGTTGTTACTTTGCCTAAAATAACCTTCTACTAAAACTTACCAAAAGTTTTTGCAGTAGTTTTGAGAAAAGCTAGTTTGAGTTCATAACCCGTAGAGCTCAGCTAAAAGCGTGTAGTCCCCCAAACATTAGTTGTTACTCATAAGTTGTGCACCACAACTATAAAAGCTTAACTGGTATCAAAGAATTATAACTAGTACCTACATATTAACGTAAGTTATTTTGAAGATTCATGTGTTATCAACAATCATATAGATTTGGAAATTTAAAAAAACTTAAGATGGTCACAAAAAAATTTGTGCATTGCAAGCTCGAACAAAAAAATTGATTAGGACTTTCAGTATAAGAACATCCTGATACAAACCCGCGATAAAAAAAAATGCATTCCGCTGCTGTTTCAGCTGCCAAACAGTTTATTGGCTAGTAAGAAAAACACTTAATGTTACAATATATCATATCACTAGCATTCCATAGACATAGATACTCATTGTTGTTTATGCAACCTGTAGAAACGTGCAATAGAAAGCTTACACTTCCAGCAGTTGCTCAAAATCATTCATTGTCCGTTAGTTTACACTTGCTGCCAGCATGCATGCTGATACAAGCATTTGTATAACAAATATCAAATCGCAGTCGTAATTGGATTACAAAAATTTATCATTATCATTTTGTACAAAAAAAATTGTCGAATATGAATTTCTATTTTTATTATTATTTTGCGCTAGAGATTTTTCTCATCAACGGAAATAGTTTTATGCGGTGTATGCACGCCATGGATACGCTAAATGACCTTGACAGTAATAATTAGAAAGCAAAGCGTTGATAGTTAATCACAAATAGAGCCTCTTACTGTACAATGATGATTGTGTGCTCCATTTGTTTAGCGCTGCTTCATTTATTATAGAAAGTTGCTGCCGTCAATAAATGGGACGCAGAGAGTGACAAGAAAAAGGAATCGTTGGAGACATTAAAAATGGTTTGGGAAAGCTTGAAGCAAAAGGCTGACAAAAACTCTGTAAGCTATAAAAAAACTCACATTTCAATGATTACATATGTGTGAGATAAAGGTAGCATAATTGCCTTGGGTCCATTGTAGGATGGGATTGTGAGCCATGATGAATGGTTGCTCATGTGGTCAGAATGCGCTGACTCTATTATAACCAAACAAGAATTTCCTTATTGGCTCAGTGCGTACATGGCTTTCATGTTTGACTCAGCTGACACCTCTGGTAGGTGCTTCTTCTATTTGCAGACGATAAACATCTTCTGCTTTTTTAATTGAGGAGTTATTGTCTCAGTTAAGAGTAGACAAGTCTTAATAGAAACAGTTCTGTTTCAATTCTTTACGGGTTGGGCCGATTCTCTTCATTTTGAAGTTTTCGAAAATATTCCAAGGAATTTTTTGTTTTATGCTGTCATTTATTGTTCTTTTTTGTTAAAAATTTATACAATACAGATGATATGTCACCCACATTAAAGCCGCTAAAATTATTTAAGAAATGTTGAAAACCTCTCAGGATTTCAGGACCGATAGATGACATGCCAGTGCTCATTTATCTTATCACATCAACCAAACTATTTAAGAGCTCTGAGTGAGATAGTGGAAGACTTTTTATAGAACCAAGTAATGGAGTTATGTCTCCTGATTCTTTAAAAAGTATTCATTATTTATTATTTAGGTGATGATATCATCGACAAGGAAGAGTACAGACAGACATATGTCACGTTTGGTCTAACACCAGAGCAGTGCGACAAAGCATATGATATCTTTACTGATGTGAGTAAATTACTAAATAGTGGTTGGATTTTGAAATTGAGTCAAAAATCATGTTTTAAATTAGCTGTGACCTTTAAATGAACTTTTATGCTACAGGAAGGAAAAGTGAGCTTGAACAGAGAGCATTACTCCAAATTATGGCATGAGTACTTTCTCACAGAAGCGCCAGGTGCAAAAGGCAATGCTCTCTTCGGTAAAAGCGATTGGTAGACCTTGTAAATAACAAACAAACTTTCGAGTATTTTACTGTTGGCCCTTAGCATTAGCTCTATAACAACGAAATATCCCTGAACATTAGTTGTTACTTGTTTGTTTATAACGTGCGATTTTATATGTTGTCAGTTTTTTTTGTAAGAGTTGTCCTCTCTGACTAGATAACTCCTATTAACAGCGTTGTAATCAAATATTTAACATGATCTATAATGTTTGTATTTATTGGATTGTAACAAGTCATTGTCTAGCCAGTATGGATAATCCCTGTAGCATGCTGGTAGTAGATTTTCTAATACAATGTAGTTTTCTTTCATCTTATTGTCAGAATACAAAATGTATGAGGAAACTGCGAAAATCGTTGCAATATTGATTTTTCACACAGATAACCAGGCACTAAACTTTTTTTCATGGAAACAATTGGGAGATGCGTATTGAATTTGAAGAATAGATTAATCCCTTCAAAGATATTCACTGCGTTTGTAGTTCTATGAATTTGTTAGTTCGTAACCTAGACAGCTAGTTAGATTTGTATAGTGTAACACAATACACCAGAGGGTAGTGGCTTTTGATAAACATCTTGTAGATGAGTCCTAAGTACTTAACGCTACGGTAGGTCGCTTATCTCTGGCTAGTCAACAAATAGTTAGTACCTGTCACTCACAGTTTATATAGTTGTAAATGGAGAAAAACTGCTGATGACGAAATTCTTTGAGTGTGAATGGACATCAACATCATATTAGGTAAAGGTTACAGTTCAAATCTGTTGAAGGTTAATAATAATAATAATAAGATTTGGATTGGAAAACTTCCTATTGACTACTGAGCTATGCAAAGCAGCTATGAGTTTTTGGCACCATTCCAATCAGTACGTCTGCTTCAGCATGGTGTTACATACAGTAGTTATTCTTTCTTTAATGTTGATAGTATATCTTCGCTAAGAAAGCTTTAAAAAAGCTCATGTAAATAATTGTATCTATTCTTCATTGGTTTAAAAACAAATTAACTGTTATTATCAAAGTTATATTTCGCAGACGATCTGTTTGTGATTTCGCCAAAGCTTTATGACGAGAAAGCATGGAAAATGACAAGATACTAAAATCATTTTAGTGTGAACATCGTAGATATTCCTCCTCTTGTTACACAAAAGGTTGGGAAATTGAAACACAGTAATTTTTTATTTACTAACATCTGTCGTATTATTATCTTTATTTCGCAACAGTTCGGTTTTCTTATTAGCCGGTCTGTAGCACCAACCGTCAGAAAACTCCAATCCATTTGAAAACAAGTTCTGCAATGCTAGCATGGAATGCAAATGAGCAATTTTTATGGAAAAGGTCAATGACATATTCTGTGTGCAATTGAAGTCTGCTATTAATTATTCAGTTTTCTCATAAAGTCTAACCAAAACATCACTTGCACGTAAATGCCCCGAGGAATGTCTCAACAACGTTTAAAAAAGTTCATCTTGACTAATTTCTCATAAAACTTCAGCGAATCCACAGAAAGCATTCATCCATGAAAACTACAAGCTTTTGTCCCATTCTGTCACCTCATATTGTTGTCCGTTCAATGCTTGCTTGCCGCAGTATTTGCTTTCAATAACTACAGTCATACTTCCTGTTGACATTAATTCAGAGATGGTCAACATTTCTGTTTATGATGAAGCAATCTACTACCGGCGATGCACGAGATTCACGGGTGGGAAGTCGACACTATTCGGTTGAAGTTCTAGTTTCTATGGCAACAACCAATGGCTAAAACTGTTGCTAACGTTTTACAACCAATGTATGACGTTCTCTTATTTACTGCGTTGAGTCAGGATCTCTCCATTAGCGACTAAAACCTGGTTAATGAAATATAAACTACACAATAGTCTAAATACGGTGCAATCCGCGTAAAACTGAGACAAAAATCAGTGCGAGTCATGAGTAACCTATTCATATGACGCGCACAATACCATTAAGTTACGTACGGCAATAGGAGCTCAACGGTCATGTTTCTCTATATATCAAGTGATTGCTGATGCATTGAGATCTACTGCTACAGGCTCGTTTAGTCTATTCACAAACTTATATAAAAAATTGATGACAAAGAATCGCATATTGTGTTTTGTTCTTCTAGAAAACCGAAGTTGTATCAAATTTTGTTTGATTTACAAAACTTTTAATGAATACTAGTTTTATTGCCTTCAGTAACAATTCAATCGGTGTGAAAGGTCCATCAAGCACTGAACTACCTGTCATCCCAGGTTCAAGTCTGGCAGCTGCCCAGTTCAACTTTTATTGTAATAAGTTTATACCGCCAAAGTATGATTGCCAAAGGCACTATTTTTGGTGCTTTTTAATACTTTGTGTTTCTTTTATTTATCATTTAAGAAACTACATGCAAACTAAAAAAATTTATGGAAATAAGAACTTTTTAAAGATGCTGGGTTAAAATGTTGTCAACCTCTGACTGGTTGGTCAAAGAAACAGCAAGTTAAGACAATTTTGACAAATAAAATCCATCAACCTCTATCTCTATCATCACTACAAATTTTTACAATATATATAAATGCGGCAGATAACCATCGCTCAGTAATGTTATTATTTTCATGAAGATAATGAATAGGCTTTGCTATAACAATACGACGACGTATATGAAAAGTAAACCAACCCAGCTGTGTTGTCCATTTTGTGATCAAAAGTTGTTCACTAGTAAAATCTGATAGAGCTTTCTCGTGCGCTAGTTTTCATTCCAGATAGCTACAGAAACGTCTTGTACAAATCTACTAAACTAAAGTTTTTTGCTTCTTGCATTTTGATCGAAAAACTATTCACTGCTGAACATCAACTTGCTTTTTGCTAAGACAACTACAATCTTGAGTCGAGCTGCTATTTGTAAAGAAATAATTCATGCGTTAAAAAATAAAAGCCTCACAATTGCTCCAAAGTGAGCGTCGAAATATGACAAATGATTACACAGTGTCATGGCTCAGTTACCCGACACAGTCGCAACTAGTTCGGAAAAATGATCATTCATATTCAGGAAGGCGATAATGACTAGTGAAAGAGGATTGGGAGCGATTGTTGCAGACAAAGTTAGCTCCGTCAAGAACAAATGGCTTACGCCACAAGACAAGACATGTTAGTTGTTTTATTAAACTGTATTTTATGAATTTAAAAGAACCGTAGAATATTCCCTCATCCGTTTTTACGCGCTAAATTGTATCATTAGTTAATTCGAATTAATTTAGTAATCTCGAATTAACCGTTTTGTTTTCAGTGTATTTTGTAGCTGTCGTAGTTTTTCCAGTTACTTTTCTTTAAATAGAAGATTTTTTTGATGTCAAAAGTTGTATATAATAATAATCTATGGTTAAAAAAGCTGGATTTGTCAAATTTTTTGGCAATTTTTGCTGCGTGACTAGAAGCAGTTATCTATAAAGAGTAGGTGACTATTGGTTTTGGTTCAGCCAGTCACCGTTTACCTGAAAAGGTGTTTTTTAAAAACAATAAAAATTATTTCACCCTTAATCTGCTAGCTTATTTGGGAGGCGTGGCTTATTGAATGAAATCACCACCCAACCACAACAATCCGTACCATACCTGCTAGTTACAGATTACAGCCTATATGTGATATATAGCAGATCAGTCACAACTTATACCTCTACATTAAGGCAACTGACTGACCTAGTGTTCACCTGACTGCCAATATTGCTGGTTTCTATTATTTAGACATGACAGAGGTAACCAGCAGTGGAGATCAAAGACTGACTTCTACTAACTATGACTGTCTCATCAAACTACTAGCTCTTGGTGAGTGACTGGCTAAACGTTCTGAATACCTATGGTAGTACTAGTAGGAGTAGTAGTAGTAGCAGTAGTAGCAGTAGTAGTAGTAGTAGTAGTGGTAGTAGTAGCAGTAGCAGTAGTAGTGCAGTAGTAATAGTAGCAGTAGTAGTAGTAGCAGTAAGAACCATCCTGGTGAGTTAGAAAGGCTGAGGTGCTGAGATTAACAGTTGCATCAGCAGTAACAGAGAATTTAGTTTGTTGCACATGTGGTGGTAAGAACAAAAAATGCAGTGTGTTGTACTTGCGGTAGTAGGAACAGAAAATGTAGTTTATTGTAGTTGTGGTAGTAGGAACAGAAAATGTAGTTTGTTGTACATGTGGTAATAGTAACAGAGATTGTAGTTTGTTGTAGTTGTGGTAATAGTAACAGCCAGGATAGCAGTGGTAGTGCTTACAACATTATAGTAGTGGTACTAGCAGTAGTAGTAGTAGTGATACTAGCAGTGGTAGTAGTAGTGATACTAGCAGTAGTAGTAGCATTAGCAATAGTAGTAGCAGTAGCAGTAGTAGTGATACTAGCAGTAGTAGTAGCATTAGCAATAGTAGTAGCAGTAGCAGTAGTAGTGATACTAGCAGTAGTAGTAGCATTAGCAATAGTAGTAGCAGTAGCAGTAGTAGTGGTACTAGCAGTAGTAGTAGCATTGGCAATAGTAATAGCAGTAGCAGTAGTAGTAGTAGTGGTACTAGCAGTAGTGGTAGCAGTAGTAATAGTTGAGATAGCTGTACCAGTAAGAACAGTAGTAATGGTGTTTGAAGTAGCACTAGCGGTGGTAGAAGTCGCAGTAATACCATTAGCCGCCATGTTCCGAGTATTTCCACTCTTTTCTATGCGGGCTTTTAGTATACTTCCAGCATCAGTAAACCTGAGATACTGGGAGATCACAATCGAAGACTTAAGGAATCCTGTACAATGAACCAAGCAGTTAGGGGTAATACAATAGACCTTGACATCTGGGCATATTACCGCTCTATAGCATGTGATTAATGTTGTAGGGGACAGTGGAGTCGGTAAAACAAACTTACTATGTAGATACGTCAATGACTCATTTTATCCAAACAGACCAACCGTAGGAATAGATTTTAAAGAAAAGCGAGTGGTGAGTAGTGAGTAGTGGCAGGAGAGCTTTAGTTGTGGATAGCAATGGCCATCTTGTGATTTGAGTGTTTAGCACCGTACGAATGTAAAATGTATCAGCTTTGTTTTAAAATTTGTAAGTCTTTGAGATAGTTAAACTATATAGTTGGCTTGACCTTCATAACTTTCATGAAAATAGTCGGCTTTGTTGAGTATGCCTTGCGGTGTTCATGGTTCGTAAAGGTAGTTGACACAAAACTTTGTGATTGCTTTACGTCACTGTCAGACGTCGATGGTAAATTGACTCTGCTGCTTTGTAGCTCCTTAAAAGTAATAAGAAAAATAGTAGCCTTGGCTATTTGTTAGATTAAGTTTGTATTAAAAACAATTGATATTTTCTTCCTGTTCTTCAGAGTGACATACATCGAAAGGTAAAAAAATTGTGAAACTCTTCGCTTTCCTCGTCTTAAATTATAACCAGTTCGGTTTGTGTATATTGTAAACATGTGCATCTTTCCAATTTTTGTTGTTAAACATATTTTGTCTTCAACGTTCCTACAATATCTAATGATTAATATTATGACTACAGACTTGCATCTTCATACAACGTGAAATATCACAAAACATGCCCTGAAACATCCAGAGAGATTAAATTCCACTTTCTTTTAGAGGGAATAACAATGAGGAATACGCGCCTGGAATTTACTTTTAAATAATAATAAACAAAAGGAGAAGTTGTCAGTTGTTGGCTACATAAAAAGCGTTGATGCCCTTTATTAGTATGGTGAAATAATTGTCACAGTCTAAAATAATTCAGAACATTCTGGCAATCTTAAATGTATAAGATACCAGCACAATTGTTCTACTGCAGACGCAGACGCAAGGTGCAGTAGGAATAATCACATTTATGTGGGACACCTTTCAGCCTCTCTAACTTTTAATTGTTATAGCTATTGGATCAAGTGCAGACGAAATGTAGGTAAACTCTCAAATAGAAACTGTTTCGTTTAGCTGACTAGTACTTGAACTAGCAGATATTTGATTGATTGAAGGGCCGTGACAAGTCGAGATGGTGAGGTTCAACGGAATGACAAAATAATCACCGCTACTTTTACGTCCAACATACGAAATGATAAATTGCGTTGCGTATTTAAATAATTTTTAGAATATTGCACAACTTCCTTGTATTGTCATTGCTTGTACAAGTAGTTTTGTGGATTAAAAATTAAGGATTAGCAAGTTCAAGGAACTGCCAACGACACTTTTCTTGGTACTGTTTCAACTCCTTAATTCACATAAATGGCAAACTAAGCCAATGGGTTTGAGGTTTGAACGGCCCAATATCAAAGAGTTGGTTGAACTCTATAGATTAGAGCATTGAGTAACTCCCTTTATCATTATCTATTATTGTTCACAGGTGTACAAAGCAAAGACATATGAAGGTACGGAAACTGGAAGAACTTTCCGGTGTCATCTACAACTCTGGGATACAGCTGGACAGGAAAGGTATGACCTTTTTAATACTTATGCAATAATATTGATTTCAAGACGGTGAAATCTCTAACCAAGTGTTTCAGTCAGCCAACAACCAAGTGCAAGTGTTTTGGTTGGCTAACTGTTACATGAGGGTAGGAGCCTAGAGGTCAGACCAGATATGATGCATTTTTCGAACTGAAATAATCAATTTTATGCCTGATTTAAATCATTCAATAAACTTCTGAGAAATAGGTTAAACCAATCCAGTTTAGAAGAAATTGACTGGCTACATATAAAAAATATTATTCTCAACTCCCAGTTTGACCGCTTTTCAAGTGCAAAATAAATTCATGGCTCTCAGTTATTTAAGGTGTGTGACACTGGACAATCAGGTATTAATGCTTTGTTATCTAATTAAACTGGTATCTTTGTGCGAATGCTTTTAAATCGCTTTGTCATGTTTCTTACAGAATCCTTTCTGTAGCTATTCTTAGAAAAGAAGTTTGAGCCAAACTCGTCTAGATAATTTTTTTCAGAGAATGGTTAATTATCACGGCATTCTAAGTATTAAGTGAATACACTTTTTTTAGTATTTTTAAACGTTGATTTGATTTTAGGTTTCGAAGTCTCACAACAGCATTTTATCGTGATGCGATGGGATTTTTTGTTATGTTTGATTTAACCGATGAAAAATCGTTTGCCAATGTGAGAAACTGGTTGGCTCAAGTAAAAACACATTCCTACGATGACAATCCAGACGTCATTCTTGTGGGCAACAAAGCAGATTTGGAAGCTGAGAGGAAAGTAACAACTACTAGAGCTTCTAAACTAGCCAAGGAATACGAGTGAGTGAAACATGGTGTAGGGGGTTTATTCCACCAGAATTTGATAATTGTTGTGCGCAGTAAATCATTATAATTTGTTCTTCGAGCACAAAGTAGCAAGTTCAGAGCTAAATATAGTAACTGATTGAGGAAGATTTCTGCTCTTTGACAACAACAAAACAATAATATAATGGCTACAATAGTTTTTTATCAAAAGCACCTGCTCCCGGAAATATCCTATAAACCTAGACAGTGCTGTGATGTGATAGTGGTTTGTTTAACATTCCAAATTTCCTAAAACCTTTTGTTATTATAAAAAATGTTGTATAATAATTGATACGGCATTTACAACTTTCTGTGGAGAGTTGTTTTTCCAAGAGAAAACAACTCTGGTTCATTGCAAATCAGCAGTGTTTTCATTAGCGGAAATGGTTTCTTCTGTTGTTCTAGCCCGTCAACTCTAGAACTTTCTTGCAGGTGTACTCTTGTATGAGCAGACGCCATAATTGTATCAATAGACAGAACTTTAATAGACTTTGTTATTTGTTGTACGTAATATGACTAGTGCTAAAACCTTTTGTTCATACTAAAATGGAATTGTGAGTTTTCAAGTAGCAACTGCGCTGTGTTCGTTATGAATCATGTACTCCTTGGAAGCCATCTTTTATGCTATGTGAACTTTCATTTCCTAATGATAGTGGCTGCCACTGGCTGCACTAAAATGCCATAATAGTTGTTTGAGTAACGTTGTTCAGTCTATATACTGAGTTATAATTTCTTTGCAAAATAAAATTAGGACAAAGTTGCTCTACAAAATACCAATTAGAGAAACACAGTTTTATCTCCATATTGTTTAATTTCGGATTGAAAATCAGATAATTATTACCGATAGTATTAATTATTTTATTTCAATTTATGGCTGTTGTTAAACAACAAAAAATGCTGGTTTTCAAGAGGAAATACAGGCTATAAAAATCAGTATATTATTTATCTTGACCCATATAGTTAAAGGATGTAACTTGTCAGCCATGTTCTATTATGGTAACATTGCTCAGTTATAAGTCCATTTCTGTTAGAGCTGATTGGCTAACAAAGAGGAAATGTGTCTATGTTGAAGCTGATTGGCTAACAAAGAGGAAATGTGTCTATGTTGAAGCTGATTGGCTAACAAAGAGGAAATGTGTCTATGTTGAAGCTGATTGACTAACAAAGAGGAAATGTGTCATAAATGCTGTGATGAGAATTGTACCAATGATTATTTTTATTACAGCATTCCATATATTGAAACAAGCGCAGAAACAACCGTAAATGTAGAAAACTGTGTCATGCTTTTACTGGACTCGGTGATGCACAAAATGGAAAAGGAAGTCGACAAGCAAATAAGCACACAAAATAACAACATGGTTCGATCACTGAAAAATGGTGGAGAACCAGAGAAACCAGAGACAAAGCGATGTGCGTGCTGACGTGCTGACCTGCTGACATATTTGAACCACTAAAGTGATTTAAACAGCTGTTTTGAACTCTTGCCAAATTCTTTGATCTACTAAATCTGTCAAAGATTACTACAAATTTTCCAAAATTTGTCGACCTGTATTGTGGGGCCAAAAGACTGCATGAATGAAGAGACAGATCTTTGGACATTTTAAAAAATGAAAAGAAATGTGAAGGTTTCACATTTATGTTATTATTTTTTTTATTATTTTTTGTACTGAATAGCCAATCAAAATGCTGATTACCACAACATTTACTCCCTGCACACGGTAAATATATGTCTACACATGTAAGCTCATCAGCTCTAACTGTTTCTCTTATTTGCTCATCCCTTTGTATGTTCATTATATATATACTTGTCACCTACGCGCTACACTGAGTACGTTAAGTACAATATTTTATGTGATTATTTTATTCGTTTTATATCGCTTTTATAATAAAATTGTTAGCGAATTATATATATACAATCTCATATAATGTGTTTGTATTGAATTTACTTGCAAGTTGCTTTAATCAGCGGAGTCTGATATGTCATAGAAATGAGAAGACAACTCTGATACAAATTGACAGCAGGGAGATAGCTATAATTCTAATACATATACGGGAACACGGATAGATAATATTACAATAGACATGTTGTGGGTAGAGAGCTGTAATATATACTGGCAATGAGTAGATAACTCTAATATGCACTGACAATGAGTAGATAACTGTAACATATACTGACAATGAGTAGATAACTCTAATATGTACTGACAATGAGCAGATAACTCTAATACATAGTAGCAATGCCTAAATCATAAAGGTATAGACAGAGGTCTAGGTTTGGTATATTTTTTATGTCGCGACCAAACTAATGTTTTAAGTCATTAATGTTCCGCGTTGGCTTTTACAATGGTTGTCACATAGAAAACTATTAATTTAGGAAAACTTCTTAAAAATTGTTTAAAATCAAAGGTTAAAAAAATAAATTAAACAACTTTTTGTTTACCTTATTGACTCGTAGAACCAAAAAGAAATATAGATAGTGTTATTATTTCACCAATTAGTTTTCGTAAATATTTTTTTCATTTAAAGTTTAATAACTCATTAATAAGTAGCACCTCACTATAATTTTCATCAACATAACTTTATCAACTGCATTTTCATTACTATCAAAAAGTGGTTTTGTAGCACAAATTCATTGTTTTCATAGCTAAAATTGAACCCGGGTCAAGTGTTTAAGTAACCATTCAGAAAGAGAAAGGCGGGGCTAAATCTATTTAACGGCAATGGAACTGATGTTCAGTAGACTGATATTGTGTGCCTGATATACTCAACTGCTAACCTGACGACTGGACACACTGTTAATGGCATTTGTTAACCTCACCTCTATCTATACCTCTATAGAGTAAATACACCTTTGGCAATGAGCAGATAATAATAGACTGATGGTAAGCAGATCAATCAGTCTCCAAAAATAACTCTAAAATATATTGTAAGTGGGCGGAAAACTCCAACATTCACCAGCTGTACAAGTAAATGATTTAAATATAACTTTACAGTGGTAAGAGTAGTCTAAAATACTAGTTTTAAGTGGGAGCGTACTTCCAAAATGTTGTAGCATTGAGTAGATAACTCTAACTGTGTTGAAAACCAGACAAGTGACCAAAATGCTGTTAAATAACAAACTATTGATCAGTAAAATTTTACATTTTATTCGAAACACACGCTTATCACTTATGATCCGTTATTTCAAAACTTTTCGCAACCAAAAACAAGTTTCGATTTACTATCTTATTTTCTCTCTGCTCAACTCAAAAGTTCATTTAAGAGTAGGAAGAAAGATGGCTGCTTAGAGAGTTTTGAAGTAGACAAATGAGAAGAGTAAGCTCTAGTCAAGGGTAATTAGGCAATCTAACTTCTATCACTGCACTTATTAGAAGTCATAATTATCTAAATCGTATCGATCAGCTGATCACAGCCACTCGTTTGTGTCTAACATGTGACATTTATCAGCCCGCTGCCGACAGCAGTTTGCTAGAAGGTTCACAGGCATAGGTGTTACACGCAAATTTGCTCTCAGCAATGGACATCATGGAAGAAAAGATTCAAAGATCACGTTCAGAACCGGGCCAAAAACCGGCGAAAAACAGCTTTCAGCGTCAAGTTGTTTTAACCCACGTGAAACGTGAGTTAGGCTATAGCTGCTTATTTCATCGGATGCGTTTGTTGTAATTAATCAGAGTTGACTTCTATTTTGCTGGCAGCATTCTTGTTTGTTAGTACACTGACAGGCAGCAATTTTATTGTATCTAATTTCCTTCAGTAGTTTGTGTAAATGTGTAGGGAAATCGACCTTTCTTCAAAGTTCATAGCATTGATTTTTTACTTAGATACGAAATATGATTTGTATTGTGTGAATTATTGGTTTGTTTGTAGAGCCTAAGGATGATTGCCTAGAGAACTTTACAGTAGGTAAGGTTTCATAGAGTTATTCTACAGTAGATAAGCTTCCATAGAGTTATACATGCTATACATGTTATGCCACCACATATTTGTATGCAGTATCCATTATGTATATTACACAAATACCAGCAACCTTCGGGAAAGGTTCCAAACAGGAAACATCATGTCTGGCTGCCCGCACATTTTATCATTTTCCATATATGTAAATAATATATATCATTGTAACAAAAATGTTGGTTTCATTATAAAGCGTTCAGACAAACTTCATGTAGTATTAAAGTTAATCTTTTCACTAACAGGTGAGTAAAACAATATTACTTATGAGCTCATTAGATCTTTGTAGTCGAAGTCTGGGTGTAATAGACATAGAAGGACAAATACATACCTAGTACATAGACATAATAGTACATAGGCATCCTAGTACATAGACATAGTAGTACATAGACTTAGTAATACATAGATTCAGTAGTACATAGACATAGTAGTACATAGACTTAGCAATACGTAGATTTAGTAATACATAGACATAGTAGTACATAGAAATGATAGTGAATAGTTACTAGGTAGCTGTATGTAAGTGTTCCATACGAATTGCTGGACACAATGTATGTTATCCCAGCTTTTACTTATCTCCACCGATAAGGGTGTTTAAATATCATCGATACCCCATGTGACGATCTAATTGTGACTGCATTCATTAAGATAGGTCCATGACAATCTCTCCCCGTGGACTTAACACCACTCTTGATTGTGTTCACACAAAAAGCGCATTGTAACTCATAATATTCCCTAGCTGGTAGCGCAATTGATCTCTCCACCAAGTATTATAGCATGAGGCACAACAGACAATGACACTGTAGCGCAGTTAACGAGTTGATAGCTTTAGTCGACTTCGTCTTCGTTGAGATAATCAATTTCTGCAATCAAGCGCAAATGAGTAAGATAAAACGTTTAGATACATATCGCTAGCATATGCAACAGTTTGGTAGTGGAGAGTCAGATCAATTATCAGCAGATGCAACAAGAGTGCGAGTATGATGCGCAGCACTGGCAGCGAGGATGACCTGGAGTCAACAGGTAACTGGTTTGATATGAGCTTTGAAAAAAATAAATAAATCTCTTTGTTTCCAAATGCTGAACAAAAGTAATGCTATTGCCTCTAGTTAAGAAATTCTCAATCATTCCTTGAGTGCAAAAGATTAAAATTATTAAAACCGAGAGCTGATTGGATGAAATAGCAACTGTGAATCACTAGGATTGCCTTACAATCACTCACTGCAGACATGTACGGCCAAATTAAAATGAGCAAAATTTGAATCATTTGCTATTTATTGAGATGTGCAGCATTTTATTCAAGCATATAGTTGAGAAAAACAAAAATACTTTTTTATTTATCGCCTATTTACAATATAAGGAAATTCTTACGTCTTGCAAACATGTCTGTCAGATAAACCATTATGATTAATAGTTTATATTGATTAAAAGTGTTTGTCTTTTTCAGATGATTGATTGAAAGTTTTACTGGTTTCCTAACAACTTTACAGATGTTATAATTCTATGTCTTGTCCTAAAACAGAAAACAAACAGTTAAACTAAAATTGTATCATTCAAAAACCATTTTGTCATATTGCGTTGTTTTTCTATAAATATCATAGACACAGCCGCTCTATTTTTGTTTATATACTGAGAGATAATCAAGTTAGATTATAATTTATCATTTATCTGAGAGTATCAAGTGCCACACTGTTTCCTGTTTGTGCGGTGTTGTAAACATATTCAATCAACTTTCTATATGTTGCTTCAGGAATCCAGTCAGCTGCATGCGTATGGCCATGGTACTACCAGCCTGCAGCAGAGAATCTGTGCCCCCCCCCCACACATCCAATTTTGCCCCCCTCCCCCCATCCAATTTTCTCCAGCAAACTTCTCTATGTTCTTACGTCAGAGGCATAAAAAATATTTCAATATACAGCATATTTATTTCCCATTCACTACTCCATAACAAAATGCTTTCAACAACAACTATTTGCAACCCTTCACTACACCTAAATAAACAAGTACACCTAAATATACGAATACACATAAATAAACAAGTACACATAAATAAACAAGTACACATAAATAAACAAGTACACATAAATAAACAAGTACACATAAATAAACAAGTACACCTAAATAAACAAGTACACCTAAATATACAAGTCACCAATCATAATTCTTAGGAAAATAATCGCAGCTGTTACACTTAACATAATTTTCATTCCGTTTATTCAATCTTGATTTGAAAGTTGTGAAATTATCTGATGGGTTGTAGTCTACTTGGTTGCTGCGACTTTCCGGCACTCAGTTCATCCAATCACAGCTAAGAGAAGTTCCCTCGCCATATTAGCTTGAGTACCTTGCTTTTACTATTTCATGCTTTGTTCACATAAACTATGGCTTGTCATTTTCCTGGGCATTTAATATTTGCTGCACCCTGGTGGTATAACATCTGACAGTTCAAAGCTCACCTGGGGCTAGTTAAGTTGGCATGGATCCAGAAGGGCAGACTACTCTTATCTTCACAAGAGACCTCTTCGCTCGATCTAAATGTTTTGGTGGAAATCTTTGCTACTACATATTGCCGAAAATTGAGGATTATATTTTGTTGTTCTTGAGTGATCTTGTGACTTTTATTGAGATCTTGGAGGTATTTGAGGGTACATATCTTCTTTTGCGGATGTTCTAGGCGGTTATATTGTATCTATGATTTAATTTGCTGCATGGACTTGTATCGTTCTTATGCTACGCTTGTTTGGTCTGAGAGAAAAGGAAGAGAAGATCTGTAATATTTTTGAAAACTTGCTTACCTCTATTACTTTTGAGCTCATTATTTTTACATCTCTCATAGCTTTTAGGTAGGCATGGTAAACTAATACCAGGAGTAATATTGCTGGAGTTGTGTTTCCATTATTATGAAAAATGTGTAAGTGGGTATAACTTCTCAAATACTGTCGGTTCTTAGTGGAATTTGAAATGATCACAAATCAATGCACAAGAGATATTCCATATAAACCTTATTTGTTTTTTGTTTTAACTTTAGAAGTATTTTGGTATAAAATGTGATACCAAACTATTTGCTCCGCTGTTACCAGAGGTGATGAGTCATAGGATACTACATGTATATACAAGTTGGCACCACCCTTTGGCTAACATCTTAGCGCAGTGTTGATGATGTCACCAATAACGCAAACTTTCACAAATAACTTGATAAACGATATTAATCATGTCCGACTTATCACCGCGCCAGTGGAAGGAGATTTATACCTGCTTTGAAGAATCAACATCCACATTTAATTCCTACGCTTAAATTCCACGAGGAGAGTAAGATAAATGGATATCATAACTCTCGACCAATGTCACGGTTGAGCAGCTCAAGCCAGCCGCTGCAGTGAAAGATGCACCTTTTCAGTTCACATTTAGTAGAGTTAGTCTGAAGTCATGCATCACACGGCAGCTATTGAGTCATTCATTCTGACTGGTTACCATTCTGTGAAGAAAAAATGGTTTCCACCAGTGACAGATGACGACTCATGTTAGTTACTGTTTTTATCGATTGACGCATACAAATAAATTGGTTTATTGCGCAAATGTGACATATTGTGTCATATTGTGACATATTTATACCAGTGAAAACAACTCTTTTTATCATTTGGTGTTAGATTTTCAGCAATGCCTTTCTTTTGTGGGTTGAATTGTTTTTCCTCTGCTGCAGATATGGCAGATTCGTCGGCAGAAGTCGACCGGAAGCCATCCTTCACAGAATACGATTGTCTCATCAAGTTTCTTGCTCTGGGTAAGTGACATATTGTCCATCTACTAGATGTTGTCTGCTCTTACATACATACATACCTTCGGGTGCAGACGTACTGGTAGAGATTGTACCTTACATTGACCTCTACTTCAGTTACTACCCGTTGTCTACTGTCTACTGCCTACGGCCCAACTTTGTCTTGACTCCTACCTGCATCATACCAACACACCCCTCTCCTTTGCACAAGTGTCTGCTACACATCGTCTGCTAACATCGTCTGCTAATATCGTCTGATTATACCGCCTGCTATTATCATGTGCTAGTATCATTTGCTTTACACCATCAGCTACATATCGTTTGTCAGTATCGTCTGCTACACATCGTCTGCTAACATCGGCCTCGAGTATCACTCGCTTCACAGCAATTGCTACATTTTGTCTGCTACTCTATCGCTTTCTGTTTACTCCCTGCAACATATCGTCTGCTACATACCCTCCGCTACGTACTGTACCTTCTGCTGCATATCGTCTGCTATTTGGTGCCTGCTGCACATTGTCTGCTAGCATCAAGTCCGAATATTGGCTGCTAAACATCATTACAAATCCTCTGCTCTATATTGCTTGCTACCTTGTGCCTGCTTCGTGCTTCACATCACCACATCAGCTACTTTCACATATCTTGCGCAACAAAGTAGTTACTCTCTGCTGAGTGTTGCCAACCCTTTACTACATCATACTGTAAATAATACCGCCACAAATGCATGTTATGGATCACCTGTTACCTGCATTACAACAACCGCACCTCAATCTGCTGCACCAATGTCCATTAGTTAACACTTGACTTCTTCGAAGAAATTCTACTCAAAACTAGTATGTCAAATTATAGCGATATGTCTTTGATGAACCAGAAAACGCTAGAGATGAAATAATTCAGATGCTCGCAACTGATAAAATGTGATGTGTAAGTGTTTTCCACACTCGCAACCAACAACTAAAAGAGACATAGATGAGGTGTGTCGGCCATTCTTGGCAGTACTCTATGCACAAGCCTCGCCAATCCCTAGTTGGTGATTGAATCTGGGCTCTAAGCCAAATAGATAATCCAATGGCGTAGCCACAATCGGCTACGACCACAGCTGGAGTAATTACAGATTAATAGAAGTGAAGCATTGCAAACGGCTTGTATATGTTTGTTTTGATGTTTGTTTGTGCGTGTTGTAGGAGACAGCGGTGTGGGAAAGACCAGTGTCTTATGCAGATACACCGATAACAACTTTTATCCTAACTTTATATCAACAGTCGGAATAGATTTCAGAGAAAAACGAGTGGTAAGTTTACTACTCTGTTTGTGAACTCAAATAAACAATTTTGAGATGTTGCAAGGAAATATGAAGTATGTTGTAAGTGATTGGTTAACTCATCCTACTATGTTGTAAGTGAATCGTTAACTCATCCTACTATTGATAGGAATATAAAGTAAAAGATTCAGATGGAATAGAAACCGGTCGAGCTTTTAGATGTCACTTACAGCTGTGGGACACCGCTGGACAAGAACGGTAATAAATAATAACTTGTGACATGTTATTGAAAAGTTTTGATCACAAATAATCTTTTGAATCATAATCAGAAATAGTTTTGGAATCAAACAAAACTTCTTACTATTTTCGACCCGTGACTTAACTTGCAGAATTTGTGATTGATTACATTTCAACAAGTATTAAACGTTGAATGATTAAGTCTTTGATGAAGGAGTATTTAATGACAAAAGCTTTTGACTGTGACAATGAGCAAACATTTTGAATATGGCCGCTGTGCCCCTGCTATCGAAAGGTACGCTTAACACAATTTCACCAGAGACAGGCTACAACAATGATGCTATCATCCAGCTAAACTCTTTGACTGGATTGTTACAAAGATTGTCTAATCTCTTTTGCATGGCGATGAAGGTTTACTTTGTTCGATGAGAAAGCCATCTTTAGATAAAACAGAAATGAGTTACTTTTTAAAGTGTTGACGATAGCAGAATTGTATTTTCATTGAATTGTTTGCATCATTTCTTTAGCATACTCTAATTTCACTCGTCTTATTCAAAATGAGCAATTAAATTTTGTTTGCTTTGTGTTTTTCAATGATCAAATACAAAAAACTTTTGAAACAGTTGTAAAATCAAATATTTGGGTCAAATGTAAAGTTAGTAAACTGTCCAGGTAAACTAAATTAATTTTTATTCAACCGCAAAACTTCAAAGCATTACAAATTAAGTTTTCATATTACATGTCAGTAATTTAAATAAAAAACTATATAATAGTCATAAACTATTTGTGTTTTTTTTTAGATTTAGGAGTCTTACAACGGCATTCTTCCGAGATGCGATGGGATTTATAGTTATGTTTGATTTGACAAATGAACAATCATTTATAAACATTCGTAACTGGATGGTCCAACTAGAAACCCATTCCTACTGCGAAAAACCGGATATTATTCTCGTTGGCAATAAATCAGATCTGGAAGGAGAAAGAAAGATTACCAAAGAGCGAGCCCTTGAGCTAGCAAATGAATACAAGTGAGTGAAATGTGATCCTTTGTGTAATAACTTCATCTAGAAAAAAATGAATAATTTTGATTTTAACTGTAAGCTAGCTAGTTAAACTAACTAAGAAATAAATTTAAAAAATCGCCAATGTGCTGCTATGTTTTTAAATCCAAGCTTACCAGAAAGTGAAACCTTTGCACGACACTGCTTTTCATTAGCTCGTTGAAACAATTGGATTACTTTTTCGACTTTTCCCTACTGAAAGCTAAAACTTTGTTCAATGCTTTTTTAGTTTATAATAAAAGCTGATTTGCACCAAATGAAAGCCTGGGTGTCTCATGTAAAAGCCTGGGTGTCTCATGTAATAGCCTGGGTGTCTCATGTAATAGCCTGGGTGTCTCATGTAATAGCCTGGGTGTCTCATGTAATAGCCTGAGTGTCTCATGTAAAGGCCTGGGTGTCTCATGTAAAAGCCTGGGTGTCTCATGTAATAGCCTGGGTGTCTCATGTAAAAGCCTGGGTGTCTCATGTAAAAGCCTGGGCGTCTCATGTAAAAGCCTGGGTGTCTCATGTAAAAGCCTGGATGTCTCATGTAATAGCCTGGGTGTCTCATGTAAAAGCCTGGGCATCTCATGTAAAAGCCTGGGTGTCTCATGTAAAAGCCTGGGTGTCTCATGTAAAAGCCTGGGTGTCTCATGTAATAGCCTGGGTGTCTCATGTAATTGCCTGGGTGTCTCATGTAATAGCCTGGGTGTCTCATGTAATAGCCTGAGTGTCTCATGTAAAGGCCTGGGTGTCTCATGTAAAAGCCTGGGTGTCTCATGTAATAGCCTGTGTGTCTCATGTAAAAGCCTGGGTGTCTCATGTAAAAGCCTGGGTGTCTCATGTAAAAGCCTGGGTGTCTCATGTAAAAGCCTGGATGTCTCATGTAATAGCCTGGGTGTCTCATGTAAAAGCCTGGGCATCTCATGTAAAAGCCTGGGTGTCTCATGTAAAAGCCTGGGTGTCTCATGTAAAAGCCTGGGTGTCTCATGTGAAATGTTGTATTTTCAGGATACCATACATAGAGACCAGTGCAGCTAGCAAACGTAACATCGATGAATGTATTATGTTACTTTTGGATGCAGTTATGCAACGAATGGAAAAAGAGGTCGACCAGCAACTTAGCAACCAAAACAACAACGTCGTCAAAGATTTAGGTAACGGGAAAAAACTGTCTAAATCGGAATCAGCTACAAACTGTAGCTGCTGATAGCTATACATCTCAATATTTTAAATTATTGGTTAAAGTTGTCTTCACTTGCAACGAATCTCGATATTTATATGATGGCACACCAACATAACTCTTAATTGAATAGCTTAAAGCTAAAATTCATGAAGAGAAAACAACTCTAATAACATTTTTTGTTGTGATAACTGACTTTGAGGGAGAATTTATTTTTAGTATCTATTTTTGAATTCGGTAAAATGTTTTGAATGTGCAACGAGTATATAATATTGTTTTGTAGTATATGTTATCACATAAACGCAATCTAGAACAGTTGCAATCTGCAGAAATTGTCTATGCTTTATGTATATTATATTTGTTATATATAACTTGTGCCACAAAATGCAATTTTTTATTTTATCTGTAATATATTGTGTTTAAAATAGGTTTAGCCTTTGTAAAAAACAAATAAATAAATAATTTTATCAACCAATTTTGACCTATACTCTTGCTTTAAAAAACAATCTAACTATAAGCTGAAAAGGTGTTTGTGTAACATACTTTCCTTAGTAACAACTTGAAAGAGCCGTGTCCAGAAAAAAGCAATTCAAATACGTTGAGCCTAAAAGCAAGGGACATATTAAGTGCAGTGCCATTACTTTCAAAATATGCGTTATTAACGCACAACCTACTCGCCACTTTCTCCTTCCCCCATTTTTGGAGCGCAGATATATTAACCCGCTCAACATTCCAAGCAACAGCCTTCGATAGGTCAATGGAATGTTGTTATAAAACTTGGTTTGACCTCCAGAAAATGTATGGTTGTCTTGCGGTGACCATATTAATCTCCATGGAAACCAGAGCGCAGAGGGAGAGTAAAGTCTAGGAAAAAAAATAAAATATCAGCAGTTAAACTTGTTTGTTAATTACCAATATTTTAGTGCATTTGAAAAAAATGTTCAACGCATTTCTACAACAAGTTTAGCCACATTTCGGTAGTTATCTATTGGTGGCAAGAACTTGATTATTTTTTATATTCCATTGGTGATACCAACGACTATAGAAAGCGTAATCCTGCCTACCTTTATTATAAAACTTACAGACTAAAAACTTTGCTATTGGGATTGGTTTAACACAATAGTTCAAGAACAAGTTGTACATTTATAATAACAGTAAATCTCGCCACTGGCACATGCTTCAGACTTGCGGTGTTGAGCTAGTTTTCTGGGTGTACTAGCTGATTAGATGTGGTTGAGTTGCTAAGTTAATGGTTCATTCCTTCAAGGTGTTTATCAGCAATTTGCATGATATGATTTATAACATTAATTACTGCATCCGCCTGAGAAACTTTGGTCAATGTAACCACATACTGACCTCATTTCTTGTCAGGCTGATTGACTGATGTTGGGCTCAACCCAGTTCATGATTCAGCTGGAATCCAACAACAAACCAGAGAGGTTGTTCCAATCCCTGAAAAGCAATGCTGTTGGTACTTTAGCTAGTGCACATAACTAGCGATCCAATATTAATCCATTTATAACATTTCCATTTATCAGCTAACATTTTGATTAAACTAAAATTTTCGCTATTTCAAACGATTTTCATAAATTCTGTTGTTACACCATTTCAACTCTGCACTAAATATTAGGACATGGCGAATATTTTGAGGTCTCTTGGCAACAAGTTGTTTTCACCTCAAAAATCTCTTGTGTCTGATGGAACAGATCTATGTCTATGGCAGATAATCGTCGTACTGTCATGTGTTTGGTGCTGGAATCAGCTCACATGTATCATTTAACTGATCTTGTGACTGTCACTGGGGTGTCTTACATAGAATGACTGTCTACTAAGATTTTCTAAGAATTATCTAAGACAACTCATTTCATTCATTCATTCATTCATGGATTGTATTTGTATGTCTAGCAAATGTGAGAATGCTTTAAAAAGTTTAACACAAAAAGATACGCTCTTACACGCTTTTGTAAGTGTTTACTAGATTCTTATCAAAAACCTTGGTTACCTATTGCATTACTTGATGTGTTATACTCATCATGCATCCATGCATATTGTTTATCAAAAATATTTGTGGTGAAAAACAATTTTTTTTTAGAAACGTTTAGGTTTTTTACATAATTTTTTTTCACATTTGTTGTGCAAGGCAGTCACATTAACAGATATTGTTGGGAGTAGATGTTTAGCACAAGACAACCATCACCAATCAGTCAGCAGATAATGCTAAAAGCTGACTTCAGTTATATAACTATTAAAATATCCAGAAAGCATCCAGTTCTGAGGTCAATCGCACTGAATAATAGGATTTTCCTGCTCAAACATAAATAAAGAGACTACAGGTTTCTGATGAACAATTGCTTTTACCTTTTAGTGCTACTAAATTTCTTGTTAGCGCATTAAATACAACAAAGAAACGTGAAGTTGCATTAAACAATTTGCCCTCTTGCAACCAATATTATTTTTAAGATAGGTTGTAAAGAATTTCTGCCTCTTTTCTAGCTGCTGTTCATTGTATACAAATAGGAAAGTTGCAGCATTTAGCAGGTGGTCAATCGACAGCGATGCAATTGTTAGATTTGAGCTCGTGGTACGATTTCTAGTCAATTTAGGCAGCCCGACCTCAACCAACCAGCACCAGATGCAACCGTGACAAAAGACCAGACAACTATCAATTGTAAAAGTCAGCAAAGCTTTAGTATATTTGTAAGCTACAACAATACAGTATATAACATTCGTGTAACGAGTCCACCAACCTGCTGACTGACATAAGATTTGCTCCTCTACTCACCAAGTCAGGGTACGGTTAAAATAGGAATATTTGATTGACTTCGGGCAAACCAGCCCTTTGCAATAGCCCATTCTCCTTTCTCAATAGGCCGGCTTGTTCGTTTGCTCTTCTATGCCTTTTCGTGTACTTACCACCATTAGTTCTGGCATCCTTCATTGGTCTGGAGGAGTTGTGTCCCCAAGGGGAGACAACTGGGATAGACAAATTGGCACAACTACTGGTATTCAATAGATGACTAGGGGAGGATCTATTAAAGCTACGGACTAAAACTTGGAGGATGAGGAGAGGAGGCATCGAGGCTTAGCCTGTGAGGAATTGCTTGAGGCTAGGTAGGGGGTCTAGAGGGGCGAGGTAGAGGGAGTCTAGAGGGGCGAGGTAGGGGGAGTCTAGAGGGGCGAGGTAGGGGGAGTCTAGAGGGGCGAGTCTAGAGGGGCGAGGTAGGGGGAGTCTAGAGGGGCGAGTCTAGAGGGGCGAGGTAGGGGGAGTCTAGAGGGGCGAGTCTAGAGGGGCGAGTCTAGAGGGGCGAGTCTAGAGGGGCGAGTCTAGAGGGGCGAGGTAGAGGGAGTCTAGAGAGGCAAAGTAGGGGGAGTCTAGAGGGGCTAGGTAGGGGGAGTCTAGAGGGGCGAGGTAGGGGGAGTCTAGAGGGGCGAGGTAGAGGGAGTCTAGAGAGGCTAGGTAGGGGAGTCTAGAGGGGCTAGGTAGGGGAGTCTAGAGGGGCGAGGTAGGGGGAGTCTAGAGGGGCTAGGTAGGGGAGTCTAGAGGGGCTAGGTAGGGGGAGTCTAGAGGGGCGAGGTAGGGGGAGTCTAGAGGGGCAAGTCTAGAGGGTAGAGGTAGGGGGAGTCTAGAGGGGCTAGGTAGGGGAGTCTAGAGGGGCTAGGTAGGGGAGTCTAGAGAGGCTAGGTAGGGGAGTCTAGAGGGGCGAGGTAGAGGGAGTCTAGAGAGGCAAAGTAGGGGGAGTCTAGAGGGGCTAGGTAGGGGGAGTCTAGAGGGGCAAGTCTAGAGGGTAGAGGTAGGGGGAGTCTAGAGGGGCGAGTCTAGAGAGCGAGGTAGGGGGAGTCTAGAGGGGCGAGGTAGGGGGAGTCTAGAGGGGCGAAGTAGGGGGAGTCTAGAGGGGCGAGGTAGGGGGAGTCTAGAGGGGCGAGGTAGGGAGAGTCTAGAGGGGCGAGGTAGGGGGAGTCTAGAGGGGCGAGGTAGGGGGAGTCTAGAGGGGCGAGGTAGGGGGGAGTCTAGAGGGGCTAGGTAGGGGGAGTCTAGAGGGGCGAGGTAGGGGGGGGGGGTCTAGAGGGGCGAGGTAGGGGGAGTCTAGAGGGGCGAGGTAGGGGGAGTCTAGAGGGGCTAGGTAGAGGGAGTCTAGAGGGGCGAGGTAGGGGGAGTCTAGAGGGGCTAGGTAGAGGGAGTCTAGAGGGGCGAGGTAGGGGGAGTCTAGAGAGGCGAGGTAGGGGGAGTCTAGAGGGGCGAGGTAGGGGGAGTCTAGAGGGGCGAGGTAGGGGAGTCTAGAGGGGCGAGGTAGGGGGGGTCTAGAGGGGCGAGGTAGGGGGACTCTAGAGGGGTGAAGTAGGGGGAGTCTAGAGGGGCGAGGTAGGGGAGTCTAGAGGGGCGAGGTAGGGGGGGGGGGTCTAGAGGGGCGTCTAGAGGGGCGAGGTAGGGGGAGTCTAGAGGGGCGAGGTAGGGGAGTCTAGAGGGGCGAGGTAGGGGGGGTCTAGAGGGGCGAGGTAGGGGGGAGTCTAGAGGGGCGAGGTAGGGGGAGTCTAGAGGGGCGTCTAGAGGGGCGAGGTAGGGGGAGTCTAGAGGGGCGAGGTAGGGGGACTCTAGAGGGGCGAAGTAGGGGGAGTCTAGAGGGGCGAGGTAGGGGAGTCTAGAGGGGCGAGGTAGGGGGGGGGGGGGTCTAGAGGGGCGTCTAGAGGGGCGAGGTAGGGGGAGTCTAGAGGGGCGAGGTAGGGGAGTCTAGAGGGGCGAGGTAGGGGGGGTCTAGAGGGGCGAGGTAGGGGGAGTCTAGAGGGGCGAGGTAGGGGGAGTCTAGAGGGGCGAGGTAGGGGGAGTCTAGAGGGGCGAGTCTAGAGGGGCGAGTCTAGAGAGGCTAGGTAGGGGGAGTCTAGAGGGGCGAGGTAGGGGGGAGTCTAGAGGGGCGAAGTAGGGGGAGTCTAGAGGGGCGAGGTAGGGGGAGTCTAGAGGGGCGAGTCTAGAGGGGCGAGGTAGGGGGGAGTCTAGAGGGGCTAGGTAGGGGGAGTCTAGAGGGGCGAGGTAGGGGGGGGTCTAGAGGGGCGTCTAGAGGGGCGAGGTAGGGGGAGTCTAGAGGGGCGAGGTAGGGGGAGTCTAGAGGGGCAAGGTAGGGGGAGTCTAGAGGGGCGAGGTAGGGGAGTCTAGAGGGGCGAGGTAGGGGGGGGTCTAGAGGGGCGTCTAGAGGGGCGAGGTAGCGGGAGTCTAGAGGGGCGAGGTAGGGGAGTCTAGAGGGGCGAGGTAGGGGGGGTCTAGAGGGGCGAGGTAGGGGGAGTCTAGAGGGGCGAGGTAGGGGGAGTCTAGAGGGGCGAGGTAGGGGGAGTCTAGAGGGGCGAGTCTAGAGGGGCGAGTCTAGAGAGGCTAGGTAGGGGGAGTCTAGAGGGGCGAGGTAGGGGGGAGTCTAGAGGGGCGAAGTAGGGGGAGTCTAGAGGGGCGAGGTAGGGGGAGTCTAGAGGGGCTAGGTAGGGGGAGTCTAGAGGGGCGAAGTAAAGGGAGTCTAGAGGGGCGAGGTAGGGGGAGTCTAGAGGGGCGAGGTAGGGGAGTCTAGAGGGGCGAGGTAGGGGGAGTCTAGAGGGGCGAAGTAGGGGGAGTCCAGAGGGGCGAGGTAGGGGGAGTCTAGAGGGGCTAGGTAGGGGGAGTCTAGAGGGGCGAAGTAGGGGGAGTCTAGAGGGGCGAGGTAGGGGGAGTCTAGAGGGGCGAGGTAGGGGGAGTCTAGAGGGGCGAGGTAGGGCGAGTCTAGAGGGGCGAGTCTAGAGGGGCTAGGTAGGGGGAGTCTAGAGGGGCGAGGTAGGGCGAGTCTAGAGGGGCGAGTCTAGAGAGGCTAGGTAGGGGGAGTCTAGAGGGGCAAGTCTAGAGGGGCAAGTCTAGAGGGACGAGGTAGGGGGAGTCTAGAGGGGCGAGTCTAGAGAGGCGAGTCTAGAGGGCGAGTCTAGAGGGGCGAGTCTAGAGGGGCGAGGTAGGGCGAGTCTAGAGGGGCTAGGTAGGGCGAGTCTAGAGGGGCGAGGTAGGGCGAGTCTAGAGGGGCGAGTCTAGAGAGGCTAGGTAGGGGTAGTCTAGAGGGGCGAGGGGAAACAGAGGTGTTACTATGTGTTTTACTGTAAGACTGGGGGGGGGGGAAGGCGAGTCTGTGGCGGTATTCCTACAGAGGCTTTGGTTGGCTGGAGAAGGGACGGGGGTACCAAAGGTGTAAAGGAAGGGCGAGAATACTGATAGGGGTGGGGTTAAATAGTTGGACACCAAAATCTATCACAATATGTAATATTAACTGATATTATTATTATCTCGCAGAAAAAACTACCAAGGCACTCTTAGTTGTGATGTACTTACAACACTTTACATTCCTGACATTATCAAAGAGTTGTCATCAGAATTGAAAACGCTAAGAAATATGAGTCAGTGGCAATGCAATAAAAAATGCGCAAACCCATGTCTGTGGTACCCAGTGTTATACAGTCCACTTGTAATCAGCTTATCATAAAGGAGAGAATGAGATTGAGAACGATGTAGGAGCAGACGACTACACCGACTAACTAGTAACTAGTAACTAGTAAGTGACCTTGAACAGAACAAGTGTACAAGTAAAGACATTCTGGAACATTCTTATTCATTCACTGCAGCAAAGATCAAACAAACATGAAAAATCTCAAAAAAACTGTTCAAATTTTAATAAGATAAATTATTATAAAAAAGAATTACAAAAACAGAGCACCCTGGTAGTTCACAACAACAAACTGTATATGCATCATGTGTGGTCATATAATAGACTGAGTATGCTGCTACATTGCATAGCCCAGGACTTGCACGCAGGCAACTTGATATCTGTGAGAGAGTTGGTCTACCCCTGACACGACCTTGCTCACTGGTATGGGAATGAGTTGTGGTTTGGTGAGAGAGAGAGCTACAATACAACATCAGAGATATACACTGTGTACGTGCGTTGTTTGGGTGGGGGTAGTGTCTTGTTGTAAATAAACTAGTTGGTAGGGACAAAACATCTTTCTGTTCTCAGATATATAAATAATTTTTGCATTTTTCACTCAATTATACTCAATTTTTTGTGTTTCATACATTCTCAAAAATAAAAGCAATGAATCTTAGTTATCATGTGAAAGGGATAGAATCGGTAGTAACAGAGGTGGTATCTCTAATAGAGGGGTAGAACCTATAAAAGTGGCAATCGTAATATCTATAACAGAGGGGTAGCACCCAAAGTAGCAATGATAATATCTATAACAAAGGGGTAGCAACTATAGTAACAATGGAAATGTCTATAACAAAGGGGTAGCAACTATAGTAACAATGGAAATGTCTATAACAAAGGGGAACCTATAGTAGCAATAAAAATAAATATAACTGGGGATTGCAACTATAATAGGGGGTAGCACCTATAGTAGCAACGATAATATCTATAACAAAGGTGTAGCAACTGTACTAACAATGGTAATGTCTATAACAGAGGGGTAGAACCTGTAGTAGCTATGGCAATACCTATAAAAGAGGGGTAGGACCTATAGTAGCAATGGCCATATCTGTACCAGAGGGGTAGCACCTACTACCCACCTTTCATAAGCTGATTTATGTCAATAGTTGAGGCACTGAAGAACATATAGTAAAGTTTGTCGGCCCTTAGCGACGCCCCTAATTTTTGGCTAATAGATTCAAGATCATCTCCGCCTACAGTAAGAGAGCAATTAGAATCAAATTCAAGCTTACAAACACATTACACATAACATACATATACATAGACATGTGGGCCAGCTTCCAAACACGTTATACATAACATACATAGACACGTGAGCGCAGATTAGACATGTCAATCTCACCTGTAGACACACAATGAGGAATACGATTCTCCAAGTCAAAGTTGATGTGCCACTCCACAAGTACATCTTTAGGAAGTCGAGGTACGACCAAACACAACGGCTGCACCTGTAAGCAAACATGTCAGCCATGGTATGACCCAAGATGGCATCTCAAATATCCAAGATTTGTACAAGTGAGTGCACTACACAGGCTAGGAGATAATAATTATCAATGCCTCGGCTTTGGTTCATTAAAATACCAGTAGGGGCGGTCGGTGAGGTGAAACTGAAACTACAGCGGGAGCTACGCCAACCTTTTTGTGAAAAGCAAATTCTGCAAAAACATATTTTTTTTTTATTTATTATTAAACATTGAGACAAACCTCTTTAGCAATCCTGGAGCCAAGGATACTGTCTCCTAGAGCATAGGCTACATCTTCATCACGATGCACGTAGCAGTGGGCGGTAACCATATATTCTTGTGAGACGCCCATAGAGGCCCCCACTGACAGCACATGGTCCAAGGCTAGATGGCACTGACCAGGGAATTCTGTTGGCAATGCAGTCATACAGCCAGGCACCAGTGGAATCTGTCCTGACACGTACACTCTAGATCCCACCTGCAAGAAAACGGAGTGCATATCTCACTCTTATTAATAAGGGAGATGTGAATTTTAATGAAAGAATTTGGCAGTGTGCCAAATTTTTGTTTTTCTCATTTTTTGTTTTCTAAATTTAGGCGCAGGGCTTGAATACTTTCTAACCTATGATAGCAATCTATGATTTCTAAATTCATTTTGTGAGAGAATTGTGTGCAGTTTGAACTAAAAGAACCAAAACCGATGGCCAAACTATGTAGACAAGTACAACTTGCACCAATCCAGCCATCATTACGCCGCAGTCACATTACACAGACGCCAGCCACATTGAACCCTTACAGTACAATTCATCAGCCTGCCAACGCGACGCAGCAGACAAACTGTGTCACATTTACATACAAGTGACGGTTGACAAGCCAAGTATACGTCATTTCAGCTGCAACAATGAAAATTTATTACTCAAGTACAAAATATTGCTTAGACAAAAATGTCGTTAAATGAAACATTTGAGATAGCAGGAGCAATGGTGATGAGAAGAAAATTTTGGCAATAAAACACAACATATGATTTTCATGAAAGTTATATAACTTAGCTTGAGGTACTAAAGAGTTAGAGGTAATACCAGTATGCAAGACCACAAGCCAACACATGCCTGTGGAAAGACAACTCTAAAGTAAATGTAAGCAAAACATGGTATTTCTTGTCTTGTTTTGTAAAAGAAAACAAAATGGCGCAAAATAGTTAGTAAAACGTCATACAGAGTTTCTATTGAAAGCCGCCATTTTAATGTTATAAATGAAATTTTTCCTGTAGAGCAATAAGGACCGAGCTATGCACAGGGTACAGCTGCAGTACGTGTCGATGTGATTAAGGAGGCATACAGCAACTGCTAGCACTCACACCAACCTGCCATGACATCTACAGCTGATTACAACAGCATAGAAAAGATAAAGCAACACAGCAAAACTTTTCAAACAAATCAAATGGCTTACTTTATCAAGAATTCAACTGCAACTTCGTGCACAAAAAGCCTGACTACAAACCTTAGCGCATTGACTGTAGGGACCTATACAGGAAGGGGCCCAGTGGGACACCCCTTGCACATGCCTAGTAAGTTTGGTATCCCGGCTACACAGCACTTTAGCATGAAACAGACTGGAAGGTGGTAGAACAGCCTCTACACAGATCCTAACAAAGACATCTAGATAGTACAGAATATACAATATGTAGTGTGTATACTTTTGGTAGCAGACATCAATGGCTGGCACACAGACATCTGACCAGAGTTCAGATGCTGTTTGTGAGTAAACCAAATATAACAAATAATAATTATATCAACAGAACTTTGCTGGTAACATAAAAAGGTATATTGTTGAAGGTAATGTGTATGCTACATCTTTTAATACTTTAAGGACAATACTCGGTTATTTTGTATAGCTTCTGGCAACAGACACGTTTTATGAATTACCTGACGCCATTTCCAAGCAGCAAGTCGCTGTATTTGAAAAATAAGTATGTGATTCACAAAAAGCATTCTTTTTAATCAATCAAAAACAAATTTTATGGATTAATTATTATATTATAACAATGGAGACTGTGACTACTTCTTACAAAAGTCATTCAGTCCTGGCAACAGTTCACAAACAACGGTAGCGCAACTAAATATATATAAAAAGTTGATTTGATTTTATTATAATAAATAGCAATATTAGTAAATGAACCAGCTTGATAAATTATTTAATCCAAAGTTAAAATACTCATCTCAGAATATCAACTGCGAATTTTTGTTTTATGGAAAAACATCTAAATTTGCAGCCATAGAAGTTGTTGCTAACAGAAGTAGCTACACATTATAACTGCAGCCGTAACAACTGTTTTATAGGAGTCGTCTTTTCTACGGGAGACAACTCTAATGTAAATTTTTTAGTGGTCTTACTTTAGGGAAATTACTGTGCAGTTCAAGGCATTTTGTCCTCAGAAATACAAGTTACTACTTCTGTTTGTACCCTTACCAGCACAGACCCCATGGCTACTTATGATATTATTATATTATAATATTATACTACTTGTTTATTATTATTATTACTTATTATTCTTTAGTGACGCTAACAACGCCACCCTAACCAAACATCAGTGCCCACACTAAGGCCTATAATACAAAGGATAGTCACCTCTCTCACAACACAATAAAGCAACTCAGTAGAGCAAAGGCTAACCTGGTGGGAGGGTTGAGACCGAAGTACTGTGTGTACACAGCATTGATGTTAGCAAACTGTGACATATCACTGATATACAATAGCGCATACACTATATCCGAGAAGTCATAGGAATGCTTGTGCAATATCTCTACAATACAATACAGGTGCGTATGTACTTATGTAATGCAGTCTACTAAACACAATTTATATAGCGTATCACTTCAAATGATACATATAGAATATACCTTTTAGTTGGTCCATCAAACTTTTTGTATCAACAGAAACATCCCCTGTGCTCCCAGCATCAAGTGAACAAAAGAGTTCCCTGTCCGTAGTTTTAACCACAGCTTTTTGGTCCTCAGGCCAGCTGCTCACAGCATTCACACATTCTATGTAATAGACATATACATTGCTGTACAGCTGTGTATTGCATCAACCTACGCGTCTGTGTATCATTTCAAGGTTGTTTCAGGAACTGTAACACAGCTGGACTACCTTTCTTAGTGAATGCAACAGCTTCTCCTTTTGGCACTTTTTCAAGAAAGTCTCTGGTAAATGTAGAGCTAGTTTTTATTGGAAGTTGCCTGACCCTTTCGGCCCATGACAGAGATGTAATCTGCAACAATTAAATGACAGAGTGATAAACCACTTAGCACACAGGGGACCTAAGTCTATAATACCAATGTGATGTAGACTGTAATGTCCCTTCATACGGGCAAGTCTCTTTGAGTATCATTGGGAGTTGATAGAAAAAAAGACAATGTTATTGAGAAATCAAGTCACAAGAGCAGACAATTTCTTTGTTCAATCAAGGTATAAGAATTTCTGGTTTGTTTTAACCAAAATTTGTCCAGATTACAGAAACGAGAGAGAAATAGGCATTGTATTTCAAGTCTTGAGCATTTTATCCTTCAATAAAACTACAAACCATGAGCCATCAATTACAACACAGGAGAAAATAACTCCATAAAACGGGAGAAGATATCAAAGTGTAGTTCAAATTCACAAACATGGCGACTTTCATGCAACACCCCAAAACTTCTGCAGCAGTTTTACAACAACAAAAGTTTCTAACAAAAATGTTCTCAGATCAAATAAAGTCATACTCTCTTGTCACTTTGTTATTTTCACAATAGAAACCTGTTTAATGACAGTTACTACAAAATACAATCACAACATTAAACTTACTGCTTTACATTTTTCAACTAAAAGCAGAGCTAGGGGGCGCATGATACTCAGATGGTGTAACATAGATATACCATAAAGAGAAATAATTTAAAACAGAGAAATGATCCATAAAGTAGACACCAGATATCCAACAGAGGTAATCACATACCTCGGCTGGCTTTGGCTCAAGCCTGTGCTTCTTTATCTTCAGGTATGCAGTCGATTCTACATTAGACTGTGAGAGGTAAACAACTTCACTCTCTTCTCTGTAGTTATAAGAAGTCAACAAATTATGACAAGTGCTAACAATCAGTATGTGAATCCATCAGTTGGTAGCATTACTGGTTATTAATAGATGAATTAGTTAGTAGTATTACTACTTATTAATAGATCTATTAGTTAGTAGTATTACTAGCTATTAATAGATATATTAGTTAGTAGTATTGCTGGTTATTAATAGATATATCAGTTAGTAGTATTGCTAGTTATTAATAGATCTATCAGTTAGTAGTATGTTCAGTTGCATATACATCTACTAATGATTACACTCACATGATTATTCTACTGTTATACAGTGGACAGTCCAGCGTTAAGGATTCATATTCCCCTCCCTCACCACAAACATTCAGCTCACAAGTTTTATTCTGTAACATATGGATTGATATACCGTATAACAAAGTAGTGATGATGGCACTCTCTGCTATAATATAGTCAGCGACTGAAACTGTGAGCAATATAATGAACATCTGAAAGTTCAATGCTGATTATAAACAAATTTTAACTACTTCAAACTGAATAAATAGCGTTTTAAATAGTTTCCAGCAAAAATTTTTCCACTTTATAATGCACTTTGCCATCAGAGGTTATGTAGGAACAGCAATTTCTAGTAAACGAAGAAATGACAGCTCCAAAATATAACTTGACTAGAAAATCAAATTTAGCGCCTAAAATAAAATGTGGGAATGCTGATGAAAAGAAGATGCTTGAGAACTTATGCGTACAGCGAAAACAATCTCTCAACTGCGCATATCAAACCTTTTGTTGAGAAGTTACTAGTTGAATATATTTAAGGATGCACAAAGGATGATCTGTGCAGTGTTCAACTCACCAATTCAGTCAGCTCCTTCACCAAACCAGACAGCGGTCTGTTGAGGTGTTTCTCAGGAACGAGTCCCATGGCAGCGACCTTGACCATCACTGCTTGCATCTGGCAGTCAAGCATCTCGTTGAGTAGCTCCCCCTGGTCATAGCACCAGAGATAGGCTAAGGAAGTCAAGCCCAATCTACAGCACACGTTCTCTACCCTCACTCTTTGGTAGTCGGACAAGACTGCCCCGACGGACACTCCCTGTATGTTATGAGTTTCCTACAACAACTATTGTATGGTAACAACTTGGTTTGATGGCTGTTGTTTTACCACACCATGGGTGCAGTTGGCAACGCCTTTATGTTGTCTGTGAAAAACAAACTTCCTTTCATGGCGAGCTTTCACTTAACAAAATTTCTCCATAAAAAATACTGTTAGAAAAATCAAGAATTGATAGAGATGCCGATTTCCGAAGATACAGACCAATAGTATACACTTTTAAGTATAAAACAAACTCGCATTCTTGGTCATCTCTGATAGAACTTAAGATAAATGTGGACCTGGTGGAAACTATAACTAGGTTAATTTTATTTTCGAAGTTGAAATTAATAAAAAATATATAAAAAGAAGCAATAATCTAGATGACGGCATGATTGGCAAAAGCACAATTATGTTCAACTTAAAATGCAGTTGAGGGTATGTCGGAGAAACCTGATGATAATAAAATTAACTGATAGTTCAACTTTATCGAAGACTTTACCTCATCACCTTATCTTTACATCACCTTACCTTTAAATCATTAACAAATTTAAAATTCTTTGACATAAATTTCCAGTTTTACCACAATAAATATTTTACCTTGACCTCTCGTAGTAGCTCATACAGATCTTCAACTTCGTCACCTTTCACTGGGCCTGAATAGTTCTTCTCTATATGGAGGGACGTTCCCTGAAGCGCCCGTCTGTGCAGTGGTAAATCAAGGGCTTTAGCCACAGATTCAATGACCTCATGGCCGGCTGTTTGGTACATATGACTGTCTAGTTCACCTGCCAACAACCACAGTAAAATGCGTAGCATGTATATGGTTAAATTTCTAGTGCAAAATATCATATATTGATGAGAATCTGTGCTTTTGTTTTTTGTACATTTACTAATATTTATATTATATTTCAATGGACAATGAAAAAATGAGTGGTCGCCTTGTTCAGTTATTTGTAAGATTGTAGGAAAATAAACAAAGCTGGAGGTCACTAACAATTGTTTTAGAAATAAAAAAAACACATTCATATAGGGGAAAGTTTAGGCTGAAAAAACTTTGAAGTCTGAAAAAACGTTCTTCAACACAATCCAATTAAAAAGTTCCAAGTGATTTGAAATGTTATACAAACCAATAGAGGGGTCCGCGGGGTGTAGGTTGGCCAGTGCCACTACTTCATGATTCTCAGCGACACACTTGAGCAAGTTGAAGCAGCTGTCTTTACCACCACTAAATCAGACAACATACCACAACTACATGTCTGTAGCTCAACTTTGCTTTCCATGTAGTATACTAACAGAGGCAAGGCGATGACTATTAATTTGTCCATAAAAATCATTGTTATCAAACAGATCAAAGATTGCGTCATAATCTTTTGCCATCTCTATGAGAAGCCACGAAACAGATCTATTACTCCTTGTATACTTGATTGCGATACACAACACACAATACCTGATCAATCCGACAACCCTCATGTTTGAGATAAATCGTAGATGAGGACGGGAAGTAAGTAGAAGTCTTTTGAACATCAACTTGGTAGATTTGATACTATAGAGCTACGTCCACTACAACATGGATGTATTGTGGTAGTTCCAAATATATGGTAAATCAAAGTGACAATTGTTTCATCTAAAAACTTATGTGCTAGGAGGATATCTCCAAAACTTTCCCGCACAAGACAAAAACAACAATAGAACATGATAGAAACTCTTGAGGTTGATGAATTGTTTGTGTCACGCAAATAAAAGTATGTATTGAAAGCTTTTTCTGAATCTAAACACTAAATGGTATTTTCCAATCAATTACCCACCAATTCCAGATTTTGAAGTTGTACATTGCAGCAGTGCTTGAGCGTTTACAGTAGTACTTGAGTGCTTACAGTAGTACTTGAGTGTTTACAGTAGTACTTGGGTGTTTACTGTAGTACTTGGGTGTTTACTGTAGTACTTGAGTGTTTACAGTAGTACTTGAGTGTTTACTGTAGTACTTGAGTGTTTACAGTAGTACTTGAGTGCTTAGAGTAGTACTTGAGTGTTTACACAGAAACTTGATAATTCAACGCTTGGGAGTTGGTCTTTTCATGGTAGGAGAAGTAATGAAAGATTTAAGGTTTAAAAAAGTTAGAGAGGATTGGAAAAGAGAGATAAAACAGTCTTTTAAAACGATGGTTTTAAGTCAAAAACATCTCACTTTCCTAGACTTGCCTGGAAAAGCTGGGCTAAGAAAACTTGTCAGAATGATCTTGAAAATGTCTGAGCACTTTATCAAATAGTTTATATGCTTCCAAAGCCCACATTGAGTTGCTGGTTTGCCTCAAATATATATATATATTCATAGTTTGCTTATGGCTAGAATTCTTTTTACAAATATTGATCAAAAAGTTTTAAACAAATAAATGGCTTTCATCATTTAAATAATTATAGTTTGAAGTTTTCTAGACAAAATTATTCATTTTTTCAAAATTGAGTTGATGAGACTGAATTCACAAACTGTTAATTTGGTTAAACGATTTATTTAATGGCTATTGGCCATTATAGCTATGATTGACGTTTTACATGAAAGGGGCAAAGAAATTGTGGAACTCTTATTTCATTTCAAAAAAAAAACCTTTTCAAGAACAGTTCAGAAGATTGAAAAATATGTAGCTACGGTTTTGCAATAATTCATAACATTTCTAAAGCAGTCATATGGTTTGTGCTTTTCCAAATTATTTGAATCGTTTCAAAAGTGTATGAATAATTTTTAAAACAGCTAGACAATTCTAAAAGTTCCATGTTGTTTGACAAGAAACACCAGTTTTATTATATGAAACTCAGTACTACCAAGGTCGGTGCTATTTCATTAAACTACTAAGACTGTTTTTAGATGATCTTCATCAGGGTGCTCACCATAGCCTCCCAATTGCTTTTACTGCATAGAGATGTTTTATATTGCAAAAGTGTTCAAAAATTTCTGAAAGCGAGAGCGTCTATGCTTTTTGCCACTATAAAAACACAGGCAGCTTTTAGTTGGGAAACTTTACTTGCATATATGTGTGTAAATGAAACGACCCAACAAACAATTGCTTGTGCCATAAAATAGAATATATTTATGCGTATGTTATGTAAAACTCCTAAATGAAGGCTGTAATGGTCAAGTAACTGTTGGCTCTTGTGGTGACCATGGGTCCTAAATGGTTACTGTCATGAAACTATTAAAAACACATATTATATATACATACCATTTTATTATTGGGGCAAGGACTTCACTTTATAAATCAATGTTGTCTATCAACTTTAGATGGTTTTTAGAACTTTGAAAAACAATTATTAATCATCATAGCCAGAATTGTTTTTTTTTGGTGGATTTGATTGCGCACTTCTACAGTTTGAACTTTTCTTTAACAATAATAACAACAACAACAGCAACAACAATATGACATTCATTCAACTGCAGTTTAATTTCAATCCTAAGATGATAATAATTGTAATTTATTGTGCAAAAATCGGCTCTATTGTCAAGAACTTGTATAACTTTATCATTGCAAAAATAGCACTTATATGTACAACTTTTGTATATGTAAAATAGATACATGTCTGTACACCCATTATTGTTATTTTACCAACATTATGTAAGTAATAGTTCTACTAGCCCAACCCCTTTTGTAGGTATATTGTGTAAGAGCACATAACTGTGGGTGTGGCTTAAATCTGAGCCCTTTGTTCTTGTTGAAATAAAAGCAGTCCGCTGTGACCTTTTTTCTCAAAATGTTAGGAAAAGGCAAACAGGACAATTTTTACACTCAAAACAACACTCTCATTATTCAAGACTCTATTTAGGACTCCAGATATCCACAACAATTCATATTAAGCACAGCAAATCTGCCTAGACCAGCTATGCTGAAAAGCAAGCTTGGCTACAATAGGGCAGTCAGACATCGCACACAGTCATCAGTCCTGTAAAGGCTTCTGACTGCTCGAGGCTAGCTAGGAGCCTGACTCTAGGTCTTATACCTGAGTAACAGACTTACTAGCAACAGTGCTTCCCTAGTTCTAAGGATCCGTGGTACAGGTGGATACTACTAGTTCCATGCAACGCAGTTGCAAAAAATTCATGATGCACAGTAGGCTATATTTTTCATAAAAATACACTGTCTGTGCACTATAAATGATTTGGTGCAACAACTACAATTATTATTAAAACAACTACTGCATATTTATTGTTCGATGACAAAAAATTAAACAATAATAATAATGAGTTTCAAAATTATTATTTATATTTATTTTCAGAAATAATTATTATTATTTATTAATTACCATTGATTGCTATTTATTATTATTGCTGCAATTTATTATTTTATTACCATTTGTTAATATTATTATTATTTATTATAATCATTATTATTAAAAAAGATAATAATTTTTTTTATTATCATCATGAATTAATAATTATTATTATAGTGTTATTATTATTAATTATAATTATGATTTGTTGTTACATTAATTATTTTATAATAAAATAATAAAAATTATTTTTAATTTATCATCATCATCATGATCATAATAATAGTAATAACTTATTGTACAGGAATTTACCGTCAGGAGTGGTAGCGACCACCTGTACAACGGCCCACAGTAATAAGTAAACACAACAGTGCAGTGTACGCCTATCTATCTCGCCCTCCACCTATCCCAAGGAGTAGGTGCAGTAGGTCGACCTAGCTGTTCAAACCACCGTTCCAGTATCACTTGCCCGTAGGTCAAGTGCAGTGTAAGTCGAGATCGACTGACCACTTTCTACTGACTGTTTGTTCTAGTAACTAGTCGACTGACTCAGTGTAATTGTCCTGTCTACTTCGTGTGTACCAATGCTGAACTCCTCGAGTTCTTTTGGCCAGCGCAATCAGTGCAAGCTTACTTGTATGTTTCTGCAAAGCTACCTGTGCTATAGCATAAGTGCGCTTATGCTGTCAAACCAAACAAGCAAGTGAGAGTGTAGGCAGTAACTCTGATTTTATTACATTCAAACACGGGTATTTATGCATAGAAAATTACATAACATTGATTGACATGTATCAGACAAAGCAGGCCACGCCTGTGCACAAGACTGATTAACATAAAGCCAATAGAATTAAAGTTTGATATATACAAGGAGGGGCTAAAATAGCACGGTTGGGTGCATAAGCACATGTAGGCTAACAGTGGCTCTATGCAACAAATAGAACATATATAATAATAAGGTCGATAATAAAATAGATACAAAATGTGGACTAGACAGTTCGGTAATGAGATATATATATATACAGTTCGGCGATTAGAATAGTGTTACTGGGGTCGATCGATGGCTGGGTCGCTAGGCATTTCCTCTACACACGCCGCCCCATTGGCGCTCGTAGGGCCAATATCAAAAATACCTGGAGGAAATGTTCAGTCGACTTATGATAGATTCCTGTCCTTCTGAATCGCAATCTTTAGCTCTTCTACCCGTTGGAGCTGCTTAAAGGCTTCTCTGGTTGCTACGTAGAGTTCGGTCTCATTTCTCTTGATTCTCCGATAACGTTCCTCTCTCCGCTCATCATCAACTTGGCGCTCCCAACTACTCCTTTCCTGTCGATAGGGCCTGCTCTGTTCTCTTCCCCTACTCGCTTCTCTCTCTCGTCCTCCTTCTCTCTCTCTTTCTATTGGTGCAAGCTCTAGCTTCATCGCTTTCTGCGACGTGTTCCCCAGTTTTTCTCCCAGCCGTTTTCGTATAGGCTTAACATCAACTGGGCTGTCTGCTCGGTCTTTAATAGGTGCCGGCGTGCCGAATGGCGGTGGATTTTGCCAATGTACGGCCCTACAGAACTCTCCATATGACGCGTCGTCGACCTCGTATAGTGGTCGTTCAGGCCCTCCATGTTCGGTGGCTCCATTCTGTTGCCTGAGGTGCTTTAGTAGGGTGTCCCGTGAGGCACTCTTGTATTGGCACTGGCAGAAAAAGAACACGAAGTGTTGCCTCACATGATACTGCATTCTCCTCTTGCTCAGCTGTAAGCTGCAGATTCCGCACTTCCAGGTGCTACTGTCAGTGGTGGGTTGCCCAGTTGCTCTTATTTGCTCCAGTGTGTCGGTGGATAGCCATACTTCCTTCGGTCGGTAGGTGTGTGTGGGAGCTGGTGGAGTCGGTGGTTGTGGCGTTCTAGCTCTACACCGAGCGGTTCCTTCTTTAGTGGTTACCCTTCCGACACGAATGGGAGAGTAACTCATCTCCTTGTGGGCGATTATTTTCGACCTTCTTTTACTCCTTGTCGGTTCGGTTAATTCGGCTATTATGGCTGGGTCTTCCTCTGTCGATAATATACCACTACCTTTCTCTGCCATTCTACTGGTTGTTGCTGTTGCTCCGCGATCTTTACTCCTTCCTCGTAGGTTGCTGACTGTGCAAATAGAAGTGACAACGGCCTGCTTTGTATTGCCGCTGTTTTTTCTGTCCCTTTGTTGGTGATAACACGTGGTCTCACGTGTTGTTCTTTGGCCACTCCTTTCGTCGATTGCTGACAATTGCATTATTTCGGTGACCGTTTCCGTGGGCATCATTTCCTCCAGGAATTGGTTTTCCTCTCGAGTTTTCCACCAGGGAGTTGTCTCCTCGTATCCTTCGTATTTCATTGCCATCTCGCGGGTGGGAGTTACCTGCTCCGCACCGTACTTGGGAGTTACTTGCTCCATGCTCCTTCTTCTCAGCATCTCTCCTTGTTTATTTATATCACTCGTTTCTGTTGTTGTTTTTAGGCCCAACTTTCGCCGGGTCTCTGCCATATTTGTCCACGGAATATACACCATATTCTCTACCCTTCCACGGGACTCAGGTGGTCTGTCGTTTACCTGCAGGTGTGGAGCTGTGGCCCCTTCTCTATCTTCAGTGCGGTAGCACTGATAGTCTGTGAAGCGTACCGGTGGCCTTCGGTTCCTGGTGGGCCGTCCTTCGGCGTTGGCCTGGAGTGGTGGCCATTCTGGGTCTTCCAGAGGGGGGGTCTCAGCTACTGGTACTTCTGCTGGTGCTATGGGGGGTGCAACTACTGGTTCAGGTGGGTCGATGGCCGGTTCGGCGAGTAGTGGTATAGGAGGTGCAACCTCTGGGGGTGTCTCAGGCTCAGGAGGTTCTCTTGGTACTCTTTCTCTTGGCTCCACCGGAGGTGGTTCTATAGGCTCCACTGGTGGGTGGGGTGCCCTCCTTTGATATGCTCCCCGCATATTTGGCCGAACTGCTTGCTCTCTGCTGGGTGGTGCCCTTCCCACAGTCTCCCTACACGTCCGGTATGCCTTCAACCGCCGTCCGTTCTGAGTGAATCCTTGCCCATTCCTTTCTAGACGGTAGGTATGGTTTGGGTAGGTCTCTGTAACCGTATACGGTCCGACATAGCTTGGCTGGAGTTTGGGATTACTCCCCTTTGTTCGTCGCTTGTTTTCCATCACTACTAGCTCATCTTTGCTGAACCGGGGGGGTTCTCCCGTCTCCTCTTGGCGGAGCTTAGCTTGTTGACTGCGCACATAGTCGTGGGCTATGGCGAGGTTCTCCTGGACACGCAGGGTGTGCTCTGTGATGCTGTGGTGCTCTAGTGAGGGCGGGGACCCGGTCAGCTGATCGGGCAATCGTAGTTCTCGGCCCAACATCATAAGGTTGGGTGTCTCTCCAGTAGTGGTGTTGGGGGTGGCTCTACAAGCTCGCATGATCTGGGGTAATAAACCGTCCCATTCATCCTGCCCCTTGCTCAATATTAGCGTTCGTAGGGCGTCTCCTAGTGTCCTATTCTGCCTCTCCACCATGCCATTACCCTGGGGGTGGTATGGGGTGGTACGGGTCTTGCGTACTCCCCATAGCGAGCAGAGTTCTTCCAGGATGGTCGACTCAAACTGCGCTCCTTGGTCAGAGTGCAGTTGTTCTGGGAGTCCCCAATAACTGAATACTCTCTCGTCTAGTGTCGTCGCTACCGTGGGTGCAGTGGCATCTGGCAGGGCTATCGCATCTTGCCAACGGGTGAAGTGGTCGGTGAGAACCAGTATCCACTTATTCTTTCGTCGGGTGACGGGTAGGGGGCCTACCAGATCTACAGCCAGCTTCTGAAACGGCCGTCCAGCGAAGAGCCGTTGTCCTCCTGGGGCGGTGGGTCGATTGCTGCGTTTCGCCACCTGGCACACCTCACAGCTCTTGACGAGTCTGCGTGTTAGCCCCGTTAATCCTGGCCAGTACCAGTCGAGCTGCAATCGGTGGCGCGTCCGGTTGATCCCCGCATGGGCTAGTAGGTGTGTGTCCCATACTACTTTGTGGCGCCAGGCTGGTGGGCATACCGCACAGGTTCGAGTCCGTCCTTGGTGCTCTGAAGTAATGACCAGCGTTCCATCTGGTCGGAGGCTCATAGCGTCGATCCTGTCGTGTAGGATGCGGAGCTCCGTCTCTCCCTCTTCCAACTCTCTATCGGACAAGTGTCTCCTGGCTTTGACGGCAGCATACACCTTCGCTACAGGGTGTCGTCCTTCCTGCTGTGCCCGTACCAGCTCTTGTGCACTCCTTGCTGGGTCGGTGATTGTCACATTCACCTGTCCCTTTTGCTCTCCTGACCCCCTTGAGGGGTGCTCAGCACGGGTGGGTCCCCCGTCAGTCCATTCCCTTCGCTCCGCTGGTCCCCTCGGGGAGAGCTCGGCACGGGTGGGTCCCCCGTCAGTTCGTTCCCTTCGCTCCGCTGGTCCCCTCGGGGAGAGCTCGGCACGGGTGGGTCCCCCGTCAGTTCGTTCCCTTCGCTCCGCTGGTCCCCTTGGGGAGAGCTCGGCACGGGTGGGTCCCCCGTCTGTCCATTCCCTTTGCCCTCCTAGCTCCCCTAGGCTGAGTTCGGCATGGGTGGGTCCCCCATCTCTCTGCTCAATTGAGCGGCATTGTCTACAGTCGAGACAGGGCTCCTGTCGACTGAGTCCGTCGGCGTTGCCGTGCTGTGGTCCCGGTCGGTGTTCGAGTTTGAACCTGAACTCCGCTAGGATTTCCAGCCACCTAGCGATCTGGTTAGAGGGTTCCCTTCTCCTGCACAGCCATCTGAGGGAGGCGTGGTCCGTCCGCAGCTTGAACTCCTTGCCGTATAGGTAGGGTCGAAAGTGCTTGGCCGACTTAATCACTGCCAGTAGCTCTCTCCTCGTCACGCAGTAGTTTCTTTCTGCTGGCGACAGGGTCTTGCTGTAATACGCGATTACCCTCTCGTGTCCTTCTTGCATCTGTGACAGTACTCCGCCCACTCCGACCGCGCTGGCATCCGTGTCCAGGATGTAGGGAAGCGTTGGGTCGGGGTATCCTAGTACTGGTGCTTGGCTCAATCCTGCCTTTAACCTCTCGAAGGCTTGTTGCTCGTTTGTACCCCATATCCAGGGGACGTCCTTTCCGGTGAGCACCGTGAGCGGCTTGGCTGTAGTAGCATAGTCGGGTAGGTACTGTCTATAATAGCCAGCCGTCCCCAAAAATGCTTGCAGCGCCTTCACATCCTGGGGTGTCTGCCACTGTCTTACTGCCTCGACCTTGTCGGGGTCCGTGGCTACGCCTTCAGCACTTACTACGTGCCCCAAGTACCGCACCTGTGGACTCAGTAGCTCACACTTCGAGGGTTTAACCTTTAGGTGTGCACTTTGGAGTCGCTGCAGGACCTCTTCTAACCTCTGTAGGTGGGACGGAAAGTCCGGAGCTATGACGATCACGTCATCCAGATATAGCAGCAGTGTCTTCCAGTGAAGACCTTTGAGTACGCGCTCCATGAGCCGTTGGAACGTGGCTGGGGCGGAGGTGAGCCCGAAGGGTAGCACCTTCCAGCGCCACAGACCACTACGCGTGATGAATGCGGACTTATCTCTTGCGTCCTCATCTAGAGGGACCTGCCAGTATCCGCTGGTCAGGTCGAGAGTACTGAAATACCTGCTGCCGGCAAGGGCGTCCAAAGAGTCGTCAATCCTGGGAATGGGATAGGCATCCTGTTGCGTGACATCATTTAGTTTTCGGTAGTCCACACAGAACCGCCAGGAATCGTCTTTCTTTCGCACCAGGACGACTGGGGAGCTCCAAGCTCCTTCGGCTGGCTCGATAAGGTCCTTTGCCAACAACTTTTTCACCTGTCTCTCTGCCTCGGCCTCCTTCTCGGCTCCTAGCCGATGTGGGGGTAGTCGTATGGGTCGGGTGCCAGGTACCACAGGGATAGAGTGTTCGACCAGCGGGGTGCGGCCGATATCTCCATCGTCTCTACTGAACACGTCCTGGTAGCGGCAGAGGAGGTTCCGTAGTTGGTATTCCTCTCGTGTGTTTTGACAACCCTTCTTGGCCTGGTCGAACAGGGGTCCCAAGTGTGGGGGCAGCTCTCCATCCTGTCGGTGGGGTTCTTGCTGAGAACCCTGTAGCGTCTGTACCTCGCTGGGTTCTACTCCAGTGAAAGTTCCTATGACCTCTCCTGCTGGAACCTTTATACTCTCTGGTGAGGGGTTCAAACATCGGACCAGTACTCTTCCATGCTCGTCCGGCGCATTGATACTTGTGGCCACTAGTAGTCCTCCTTCCCTACTTTCTATTATTCCCTGTGTACAGGGGGTCCGGCTAGTTAGGTGACAAGGCACCGTTGCCTCTGCCTGGGGTGGAATATGGGTGTCCCTCTGGACTTGTACTTTTGACACCAGATCTCTACCATGTCGGTCCGTACAGGTCAGCTCCTTTCCTTGTACGCACAAGGTAGGTCGGTTGAACCCCATCTGGCAGTTCTGCTTTGTTAAGAACGGCATGCCCAGGATTACGTCCTCATTTATCTGGCTCACGACAAATGTTTCTTCATATTTCACGTGACGTATCCTCCCGGTCAGCGTAATCAATCCGTAAAAGGGCAGTCGAGTGCCGTCTGCCATCAAGCCATGTGAATCATAGTCTTGTAGGTGATGTTGCTGCTGAGGGGGAAGTAGGTCGAACACTCGTTTCGACAGTAAGTTTGTGTTGCACCCGGTGTCTATTAAGTAAGAGACTGAGCGCCCTTCTACCTTGCCTGGTAGGTAATAGCTCGATTGGTAGGGTCTCTCTACCTGGTTGAGGTGCACAGTCAGGGGCTTTCGGGTAGTCCCTGGGGTCGGTTTTGACTTCTGATGCCTTTGCCGTTTTGAGGGGGGTCCTTGCGGAGGACTTACCCTAGTCTCCTCCTCCGCTTCTTCTTCATCGTCCTCCGATGTCTCGTCTGTTAGAGGGCTGAACCTGTTGTTCAGCTGAATGGGCAGGGGTCTGTTTTGGATGAACTGGTCTCTTCCTTCTCGAGGTCGACGGGGGTGGGGGGCCCTTTTGCAGCCAGTAGGAGTTCCTACTGCTGCGGGCCGTACCCGTTTCCCTGACGGGGGTGCCATGGTGTGGTTGGGCATCGACTCCTTATGTGTCCAGTACGCTGACATCCCCAGCAGCGCGTTGGCGGGGGCTTGTCAGTTCCTTCCTTAATACGGGTCACTTCTTGGCTCAATTGCTCTACCGCCTTGAGAAGCTTGGCTAAGGGATCCCCTACCTCTTGGCACTTAAGTGTGGCTTCAGGGGGGGTCGGATTGCCTTCTATCTCTCCTTCCTGTATGATTCGTACGTTGGGTTGTGGAGGGTTCTGATGCTGAACTTGCAAGAACTCGTTCCCCGCTTGGACGGCCTCCTCTAACGTTGTCGGCCTTATGGCCAACAAATGCCGTTGGAGATACACATGTCCTAGTGTATTCTGGAAGGTCTGCATGGTGAGGTCCTCCCTGTTCTGGAGCGGTAGGTCTCCGTAGGCTGCTTCCACTAGCCGCTCGATTTGGAGTGCGTGTTCCCTCAGCGTTTCCTTGTGGGCTTTCCGATAAGTGGTCAGCCTGGTCTGTGCCTCCGTGCGAGTCAAGCCAAAACTTGCTCTTAATGCTCGAGTGATGGCCGTGGTATCGACCCCTCTCCCACACTGTTCGGCCTTTCCTATGAGTGCCTGTCGAAGGTGGATGGTAGCTTCCTCCGGTAACCATCTATTGGCTCTGGCGACTTCCTCGAATCGTTGGATGAAGTATCCAACATCTCCTTCTCCGTTGAACTGGGGTACCTTGAAGCGGTCCCTTCCATTGCTCGTTGACATTCGATCCAAGATGTCAGCTAACGTGCCCATGATTTGTAATGGTGACCCATCACGATCTGAGCTGAGCGCTCGTCGTCTGCTGGCCATCTCCGCGCCTGCTGCCTCCTGTTTGTGTTCACCGTTCCTGTGGGTCGTTCGCTTGGATTCCTCACAATCCCACTGCTGCCACCAATGTACAGGAATTTACCGTCAGGAGTGGTAGCGACCACCTGTACAACGGCCCACAGTAATAAGTAAACACAACAGTGCAGTGTACGCCTATCTATCTCGCCCTCCACCTATCCCAAGGAGTAGGTGCAGTAGGTCGACCTAGCTGTTCAAACCACCGTTCCAGTATCACTTGCCCGTAGGTCAAGTGCAGTGTAAGTCGAGATCGACTGACCACTTTCTACTGACTGTTTGTTCTAGTAACTAGTCGACTGACTCAGTGTAATTGTCCTGTCTACTTCGTGTGTACCAATGCTGAACTCCTCGAGTTCTTTTGGCCAGCGCAATCAGTGCAAGCTTACTTGTATGTTTCTGCAAAGCTACCTGTGCTATAGCATAAGTGCGCTTATGCTGTCAAACCAAACAAGCAAGTGAGAGTGTAGGCAGTAACTCTGATTTTATTACATTCAAACACGGGTATTTATGCATAGAAAATTACATAACATTGATTGACATGTATCAGACAAAGCAGGCCACGCCTGTGCACAAGACTGATTAACATAAAGCCAATAGAATTAGAGTTTGATATATACAAGGAGGGGCTAAAATAGCACGGTTGGGTGCATAAGCACATGTAGGCTAACAGTGGCTCTATGCAACAAATAGAACATATATAATAATAAGGTCGATAATAAAATAGATACAAAATGTGGACTAGACAGTTCGGTAATGAGATATATATATATACAGTTCGGCGATTAGAATAGTGTTACTGGGGTCGATCGATGGCTGGGTCGCTAGGCATTTCCTCTACATTATTACTAAATAATATTAAAATTATCATTATTATTATCATTATAATAATGATAATAATGATGATTATTATTTTAATTACATTAAATTTAAATTAATTATTATTATTTATTATTATTAATATTATATTAATAATAATAATATATTATTATTAATATATATTAAATAAACAACAACAACAATCATAATAATGAGTTGTCATAGGTATACCCAGAACAGGTCACGTTTCATATGCTAAAAACTTGACCTCATCTGGAGAATATAAAAAACAGCTGCAAATGAACTACAACTTCATCTGTTTGTTTGTTTTGCACAATAAATATCAATTACTACAACAGCAGGGAATACTGCAAAAATACTGTTGCACAACCAACGGTGTAAAATTTGTTATTGACTTGCGACCTTAGTGTGTAAACTTGAAAAGGTCCTTGTAAAATCTGCGCGTACGCGCGTATTTTCTACCATGTTTTCTACCCATTGCTCTTTTTCCACCAAAAAGGTTTGCTATGTCAAGGATACATTATGCAAAAGCTCTAGATTGAAAAAAGGAATCCCAGACTTTTCGGCCTTCGGTTTTTTCGGCCAGACGTTTCGTCTGAGTCGTTTCGGACAGTTCGGGACTTTTCGGATTTAAATATGGCCGCTATGGACGTTTATAATGATTATGCTCTACCAAATAGTAAATAAGTTGTGACTCTCGTTTTTATGCCTTGTGTTTACAATTCAAACTCCACCCTTTATCACCAGTTTGAATTTAGTGGAAGCAGATAGCTGCTGTACGATGTTCTTATGACATGGTCGGTGGAAACCGGTTACATTTTTTTAAATTCTTTATTTATTAATTAAAATAATTAACAATAATTATTTTTATTATTATTGTAGTAGTAATGATAATAATGATTAGATTATTATATATATATTTATTATTTACCGTATATATATAATATAGAGCTACTTCAATCAAGTTCAACAACAACTTGTTATCTGTCTGTTCTGTAAGTCCCTGAGGCTGTTGTTGCTTGTTGTTGTTCTTGTTGTTTAATTGTTTTATTACAACGTGAATAATACTACTACTACTACTACCACCACTACTACTACTACTATATATATTTATTAAAAACAGTAGCAACAGGTTTTGTGTCCCTAAAGTAAAGTCACTTTACTCTAGGGACATATCTTAAGTGGCATATCTTCTGTGATCAAATTTGCCATCATCACTTGATGATGATTATTATTATAATATTATTATTATTATTATTAATTATTCATAATGATCTTATGATAAATTATATTATTATTATTTATTATGGTTATTTATTTTTTATCGCTGTTAGTTACATATTTATAACTAATTATTATTATTATTCATGATTGTAAAGACAGATGAATGCTTTTTCCCAATTGTAGGACATCCACTATCTCTTGCTCTCCAACCACCAGGTCCTGCTCTTCAACAACTACCATCTTTCACTCTTTATCTACCATCTCCTCCCCTCCGTCTACCATCTCATGCCGTTCGTCTGCCATCTCCTGCTCTCCATCCACCATCTCCTGCTTCTATACACCACCTCTTGCTTTCCATCTACCTTCCTGCCCTCCATCTACCAGCTTATGCTCTCCATCTACTATTTTCTGCTACATCTACATCTCCTGCTTTCCATTCACTATCTCATACCCTCCATCCACCATCTCCTATTCCCCATCTACCTCTCCTACCCTCTGTCTACCATCTCCTGTCCTCTGTCTACCATCTCCTGTCCTCTGTCTACCATCTCATGCCTTTCGTCTACCATCTCCTGCTCGTCACCCGCCATCTCCTGCTTGTCATCTCCTGCTTATATGCACCATACTCCTGCTCTCCATTTACCTCTCCTCCCCTCCGTCTACCATCTCCTGCCCTCCGTCTACCATCCTCTGCTCTCTGTCTACCAACTCCAGCTCTCTACGCGCCATCTCCTGCTCCATCCACCATCTCCTATTCCCCCATCTACCTCTCTGCCCTCTGTCTACCATCTCTTGCCTTTCGTCTACCATCTCCTGCTCTCCATCTACATCTTCTTCCCTCCGCCTACCATCTCCTGCTCTCCACCCACCATCCCCTTCTTCTATACACTATCTCCTGCTGTCCATCGACTATCTCATGCTTCTATCCGCCCTATCTTGCTCTCCATCTACTCTTCCTCCCCTCCGTCTACCATCTCTTGCACCCCCGTCTACCATCCTCTGCTCTCTATCTATCATCTCCTGCTGGCTATCCGCCATCTCCTGCTCTCCATCTACCATCCACATCTCCTGCTCGCTGTCCACCATCTCATACTCGCCATCCACCATCTGCTATTTTCCTTATACTTCTCCTGCCCTCTGGCTACTATCTTTTGCCTTTTGTCTACCATCTCCTGTCCTCCATCTACCATCTCCTGCCCTCCGTCTACCATCTCCTGCCCTCCATCTACCATCTCCTGCCCTTAGTCTACCATCTCCTGCTTTCCATCCACCATCTACCTCCCCTCCGTCTACCATGCCTTGCCTTCCGTTTATCGTCCTCTGTTCTCAATATACCATCTCCTGCTTGCTATCCGCCATCTCCTGTTCTCCATCTACCTCCCCTCCCTTCCATCTACCATCTCCTGCCATTTAACTACCAACACCTGCTTTTCATTTACCATCTCCTGTTCTCCATCTACCTCTCCTCCCCTCCCTTCTGTCTACCGTCTCCTGCCATTTAACTACCAACACCTGTTCTTCATCTACCATCTCCTGCTCTCCATCCACCATCCCCTACGCTTTGATTTGAAGGTTTGTATAGAGGAAGTATCAATACTTTGTGTTAAAATACGTTTATAAGCATTTACTCAATTCGGCTTGTGGAGTGTGTTAGAGGTTTTCGCATGTCATTTGTTTGTGTTAAGTTTATTTCTCTTATGTATCTCTCCAACAATGGTTTAAGTTGTTGAACCATTGTCATTAAAGTTACTTTTTAGTGAGATGCATCTCACAATGTTTTTATTTGCATGAAGTTTAGCACAATAATAATTGTAAACAAAGATTGAATTCAATTTTGTTTATTGCTACTCTCATTGCAAATTTTACAATGTTAATTGCAACACTGCAGTGAATAATGAAACCGAGTATACCTGTTTATTTATTGGATTATAATGAAACACACCTGTTCATATCTGATAATTGCAAAAAGTCTGTCTTGTTTCTCCAAGGTCTTTATTGCAGTGCTGGAAATCAGCGCATCAGATTTTAACGCATCTTGAGGTCCTTAATAGTAGCTGGCTGGTTTTAGTTTCCTGGTTCTTGTAGTTTTCCCACAACTCCCATGAGCTCTAGCAAATCTTCACCATTCTCTTTATGTTCAGTTGTTTCTAGGCTAGCCCCATTTAGCCTAAGATTAATTCAGTACAACTTTACCTAACCTATTAACAATGTCTGTTTTTTTTTTATTTTAAATCTTCTGCTTGTATGTATGGCACAACAAAACTTTAACAGAAAATTTGGTGCAACAAATTTTTGCTGAAAATGAACAGCAACATTTATTAAAATCACATAAGTTTCACTTTTTTCTAATTTTATTTTCAGTTATGTTAGTGATTGATTAAGTTTCCTAAGGATGAGTGGATTTTGCCGATGATAACATTGCTAAAAAAATATAACGTTAAAAATGAAACACTTGGACTGGTGCTGTTTGAAGGACTTCAGTCATTTATTTTGATTGTATTTATTCGATTGAAACATATTCATAAGAAAACAACTAAACACATTTACAGAGTTGCCGCGATTTTTTTCTGGACAATGCCACAAGTTATATGAAGCTGCATACATTATTAAACAAATTTTCAAGGATTTTTGATTTCTTTACATGGAAAGAAGATGTTGGCATTGTGCTGAGACTTTTATGATTGCAAAAAAAAGAATGATTTCTATAAATTTAAACTTTTTTGGAACATGTCTCTTTAGTCAGCAATCTTTTCAACTTTGGTAAAGCTGTGGTTACGTACTTACGGGCCGTCATATGACAAAGTTTCATAACCAAAGTGTAAATAACTAATACATATTTTCATTTACAAAATAACTTTTAGGTTTAAAGTTGGTTTGATGATAAAGTCGTAATGCTGTTGTAATGATTTGAGATACAAAAACCTTGTCAAAATTACATTCCCGCATTATTTTTTTGCAACAACAATGATAATTAAATCTGAAATACTTCATGTTTTAACGACCCAAATATTAAGAAGCACTAAATGATAGTAATGAAGAACTAGAAATTAATTTGCAACTAGAACTTTATAAAAAATGTTGCAAATTTATGTTTTAAATGCATTATATAATATTACGGTGGAGTTACCGCACACAGATTGCACTTCTAGAGAGTGCCAGACATAAACCCTATTGCAGCTTTTTGCATTTTTGCTTTAAGTTAGTTTTCTCAACTTTCACAATGCTTAATGAGAGAACAACTCTACACACGCACGGCACATCTCGCCCAGCCTTCTTCAACACTTTATAAATAGACCTCAAGTCCCGCTCAATTAATTTTGTTAGATTTCATTAAATCAAAATAGTTATGACAAGGCTGTATAAACCTCAAGTAAATGCAACTATGTGGTGACTAAATTGTGCTAAATGAAAAATCTTACTCGAGAGATTCCACTGGAGTTATCTCCTCGTGATTATCCATCTACCATCTCCATCTACCATCTTTTCTCCATCTACCATCTCTTCTCCATCTACCATCTCTTCTCCATCTACCATCTCTTCTCCATCTACCATCTCCATCTACCATCTCTTCTCCATCTACCATCTCGTCTCCATCTACCATCTCCATCTACCATCTCTTCTCCATCTACCATCTCCATCTACCATCTCTTCTCCATCTACCATCTCCCATCTCTTCTCCATCTACCCTCTCTTCTCCATCTACCATCTCTTCTCCATCTACCATCTCTTCTCCATCTACCATCTCCCGCTCCGTGTTTGAAGATTGCTGAGTTTAATGAAAATATAAATGAAGACATATGCTGCTCATGAAACCATGTAATTGTGAAGATTCTTGATATTTTGTGACGAAATGAGTTTATAAACATTCACTCAATTTGACTCATGGAGTGTGTTCAAAATTAATCAACACAATATTTTGGTTTTCAAACAGATGATGCAGAGCATAAAATATGAAATTTTTAGTAAGGTTCATTAAACAAGAAACATATCCTGATGAAGAAAAAATACAGTCACTGTATGTAATCATAGGTTACCGTTTTCTACACTGAATGCAGATGAAAGTGAATAAATGGCCACTTCTCATCATTTCTCTGTATTCTGCTCTGCACACTTTGGTGCAAGTAAGGTGAGTCCACAGCTCACAACTAGCTTCATCACATTGCAGTCCTTCTTGCCGTCTCCTCACTTTTCTTTGACATGTTGCGCATGGAAAATCTGCTTTCCTTCTTGGTCGCATGGTGACAACTGATTTTGGTTCGTTGCTCACTCGTATACATGCAAGCTGTTCAACCCATGACATCAGTTTAATCTCTTCAGTGTCTCCCAGACCTACTCGTCTTTTTTCTCACGTCTCCAGTTGCATTTCCTTGCTTTTATCCCAGGAGATGGTGTAAATCATTTGGGAATAGGTGCACTGTCTCAACTCCTATGTCTAAACCATAACACCAAATATCATGGACACCAATGGATTTTTGCCGGTGACTCTAGAACTATCTCTATTTTTTTGTGTGAGTGAAATTTGTCACGTAATTCACTTTAAAAAAAACTATGGGGCGGAGAATTTAATTGCACTTTTTGCTATGCTGTATTGGAACGTAAATGCAAAACAAAGCATTGTAATAAATAATATATATATATAGAGTGCTCAATGGATGTACCAGAGCTATTGGTACACACGGTATATTAGTACATTGCGTTAAACTAATGGTAATAAAACGTTTTAACCATCTTTCTTTTAACCTATTCATTTTAAATATATGTACATATTACATATATTATGTTATTATATACTTATATATATCTATAAATTATTATTAGTATTATTATAATACCAAAGTTTTATACATGTAGCTACTAGTCTAATCTGTATTGTGATTAGTAAAAATGTGCACACATGCAAAATATATATATTTTTTTACATAGGTGTGTATATGTTATAGAAATATAAAAAATGACATTATGGTTCAGGGACGTAAAACTGAAAAGAGTTGGAGTCGTCTTCTTTTTATCCAATTTATTTGTTTCAGCACAAAATAAGATGGAAGAAAAAATAGATAGAAAACGAGATGTTAGAGTCCACAGCGCAATGGCACTGCAGCTAGTCGAGGCGCCGGCTCAGTCTGGTTCACAGATAATCCTACATCAGGACTAGCAGGTATGGCTGAGACCATCCACCATAACAGGGAAGCACATCTGTTAGTAGTTTGTTGAGGTATGTGTAATTTTTGTCGGGATAGGTGAGCCAATTAATTGTGATGCAATTGAGATTGTACAATTGTTGAAGTCTGACTACTGTTTAGCCTTAACTACTATATTATTTGTTATAGAAAGAAAAAGTTTTAAGTAATCATTGAGTATCAATAAAATGAGATTTTTGGTTTATTTTTGCTATAAAACCACATTATATGTTGATCATTCATGTGTTTTTGTTTATTTGTAGATTCTTCAAAGAATATATATTCAGGGAATGTGTGGTGACTGAACTGCCGAGTATTATTAACATTGTCTGAGAAACTTGCGCCTGCTGAAGGGTACTATGGCAGAGCTTGTTATGATTTTGAATTGAAATGAATGTCTGTTTCTAATGCACCATTTAATTTTTTTTTAAAAAATACTTTACTACACAAGCCTGTCTTTTGTTTCAAGTTTTTAAATGTTTTAATTTGAATTATGTTGTTTTATGCTATCATTGTTTGTAGTTTTATTCAATGGTCAGACTGCTTTAGTCGAAAAAATTGTTAGTTGAAACATTGAAATGAGAAGCATGCACATTGCGCATGCTCACAAGTATTGCTTTCACTTGTGCAAAATTGAATAAAACGTTTGAATAGCTGCCAAAAAATTGTTTTGTCTCTTCCTTAATGATTTGTGTGTTGTAATGTACATCTGGAGCTCCTAACATATTACTTATAAAGAATAGACAGTTAAATTTGCTTTGGTAATTTTTGGGGAGACAACTCCCAATTAAGAAACTGCGTCTCGCAGAAAGTCCTATGAAGTCTATTGAGCCGATGTTATAATTATCTCATAAATGTATGTTAGTTTCATCAGTAGGGGCCGAAACGACTGGTGTCGGACGAAAGGGAGAGCCGAACTGGATTTTGGCCGAAACGACTGTGTACCGAAAAAAGTAAATGAAACCACAGCAGTAGCAGCAGTAGTAGTGTGACAAGTAGTTGCAACAAAAACGAGCAAGAGCTACATAATTCCCAGTAAATTGGGGCAAGATGATGGGGTGGTATTGTGTCAATGAAAACTTGCTGAAATATGGTTGGCTCAATCACGAACGCTGTGGATGATGATCATGATGATGCTGGTTGTTGTTATGATGATGATGATTCCATTGATGATTATTATTATGATGATTGATCGATGATGATGATGATGCTCTGTTCTTCTTGAACTCCTACTCAGGCTCATCATCCGCCTCATCATATGATTATAATAATAATTGTAATTATCAGTTGATTGAAAAAGTAGTCGACCAGGCTCATAAATTTAATTTTTTCCCAAAAAAAAGTGTCGTTTTTCATCAAACATCCCACAAACTACTAGTATAGGAAATAAACAACAAGTAGGTCTGGCCGAAACATTAAAATTAGGGAAAAGGGAGGTTTAAGATTATTTAAAGCACTAAAATTAGGTAATGCAGCAGGCCCGCATAGCATCAGAAAAGAAGCACAGGCCTACTGCAGAAAATTTGGTGGTTTTTGGACCATTTTTCGGAAATTTATGTTTGTGTTTTGTTGTCAGTTTCCACCAACAACACAACATAAATTTCCGAAAAAATGGTCCAAGACCCACCAAGTTTTCTGAAATAGGCCTTTGAAAAGAAGACTAAGACTTGCACGTTGATATCATACTCTGTGCCAAAATACTTACCAAATTTTTTCAATATTCAAATGATAGGGCTGAACTACCTGCAATTGGGAAGGCAGCATATGTAGTGCCTATTCACAAAAAATAGATAGCAAAACTTCAACAAACTACATAACAGTGCCATTAACTTCCATGGTATGCAAAATGATGAAACCCAGTCCTGAATAACTTAAACACGGCAATTAAAAATTAAATTTATCCAGACCTACATGGCTTTAGAGAAGACTTTCATGCACCATTCAGCTAGTCAGTACCATTCATTGCATCATGTTGATTCTGCGCACCCTGCCCATGCTGCTGTTTTTGATTTTCCAAGGTTTTTGATAGTCTCACACAAACATCTAATAAATAAACTATTAAATATTGCCATATTGCATTGCAAGTTTTTTGAACGACCGATTTTAACCAGTAATTTTGAATGAATTTTTGTCAAGAATGCTTGGTGTAACATCTGGTGTACTACAAGGCTCAGTTTTAAGTTCGAATTTATTTTTGATCTACATCAATGATGCATATCATGATATAAAATACTCAAAGATGAAGTTGTTTACTGATGACATTCCGCTATTTAAAAAAAACAAAACACGGGCTACTTTTGCTGTCTGATAGATGCAAAACCGTCAGAATAAAGCTTTTTGATGCAATGCTGTTGAACGAACGCAGGGATTCTGCGGCTGACAGGTTCTACCCACCAATAGCATGCACTTAAGACTCCAACTTTTACTCACTTTGTGTCTCAGTCAGTTCCTCATATATTTTTAACTGATTGCAATTTGTTCTACCTCAACTTCGTTCCTAGTGTATCACGGGACGTGCATTACTCCTTGATCTATACAGCCTCATATTTACTGAATCAACGGTCTCTTTTTCCCTAAGTTGGGGTCTAGAGACTTTACCCACAACAGAACAAAATACATACTGCTGCAAATGAGTACAATGACAAATAATAATTAGTAATAATCATTGTTATGATTAAACAATAAACATAGTAGAAGGATAATCAAACAAATATATTGATTGTTGTTGTTATTATTAACAATGATTGATTATAATAATAATGACTGATTAAATAATTATTTTAATAACCGATAATAATTATTATGATTCAGAAAAATCGCTGTCACTATGATTTATTTATTATGTTATTATAGGTGTACTGCAGTGCCCTGCAAGGAAACTTTAATCAATCCTATTATGTGTGTCTGCCATCAATGCATCAGGAGTGGTGAAAGTCTTGTCTTGACACTCTTTTGTAGCAAATTAAGTGTCATACGTGATGGTATTTATAATAGGATCTAGACTAAGTTTTGAATGACAGAATTGGAGCAGCCTGGTTGTCGGCAAAATTTGATAGCTTGTCTACAATTTCAAACAAATAGTCAATTAGACTAAATTCAGGGTCGACGAAGCATAAATTATACTGTATATTTTTCAATTAAGTTTCAGTATCATTTTTGCAAATGGAACATTTGTTAAACCAAGAATAAATGACTTAATGGAATTAGGTATATTGTCATTATAGCATTTTACGATATCTTAATTACTTTTGTTAGCGATGATTATTATTTTTATTTTGTATATTATCATTACTTTCGGACATGAAACTTTAAGTTGTCTGCCACATCAAAAGAAGACAACTACCAATTTTAGTCCTCTTCTTTCTCATTTCTATTTGTACGATTTGTGGCCTTACGCGCAACATTCAAAACATTTCCTTTACATAAATAATAATTTCATTGTAATACTGTTTTGCACATGCAATATCCACATAAAATATTTATGAGTATGATTAGTGGAGTGAAAGTCATACTTGTCACGTTGGCTTGTGAAAAAAAGGGAAATATTTTGAATCTGTTGTTTTTGGTGGTCACAACTGTGTTTGAGGCAATAGATGGGGTGATTATTTAGATGAGATATTTGCTTTATTAGTTTGGAAACCTAATTGCTGAGGTAAATGCAAGTATGAGATTAGGTGTAAAACTGACAAAGTTTGTTTTTTGCTCAATAAAAAGTTAAATTATAGTTAACAGGAGGTTTTTGGGAGGGTATTTAAGTTTTACGTGTTTTCAGGGAGTTAACAGTTTTCAGGAGTAGAAAAAATTTGTACTTAAAAAACCAGGTGGGTGCCTCACAAATCAGGAAACATAACAGGTATAGAGAAACCAAGCTGATCACTCACCAGTTTGTTTTTAAAGAAAGAGCTTATGCTTGCTCATAATCCTCCAAAGAAGCAAATGCTTTAAAATAAAGCTGAAAAGTGTGAGTTGTCTTCTACTGTCAATTTTTAAAGTCAGAACTTGTCAGCGAGTGAGTCAATAATTGTTTACAATCACTCAGTATACATCGAGGTAAGCTGATCGACCAGCTGGTCAACGTTGTCGCCAACCGATTTTTTGTTGTTGCTAGTCAATCTAACTTTTCTGACATCCAGGTTGTTGACATCCCAATATTCACCAATCATTCCACCATTCTTCATAATAATCATGTGGCTTAGCTCTTGCTCACTGTAGTTTACCAATGCACTGTCTTCCAGTTACCATTATCAGATATTTTTCCATGCTAAATCGTGACAGTCTTGTGGCATTGAAAACTAATCTAAGCGAATGATGAATTTTTATCAAAGTTTTTGAATCTATAAGTGTACATCTACCGATTAGCTACCGATCAGAAATGACGCCAAGGAGTTTCCCCTATTTTTTTCTCCACTTGTCATTCTCATGCAATACCGGTTAAACTCGCTGTATTTGATGTCATAGTTAGCCATAAAATGCTTTCAAACAACAAAGACAGGACGCTTATGAACGACTCGTTTTTATGTAAATAATTGTGCTTGAGAAATATTTTTGTTGGAAACTTTAAAACCGTGAGAAGTGATATGATTGGTCAAATCACAAAGTGTCTACCAATTTTTTGATGTGGATCAAAACCTGCCTATTATCTCAAATAACTTGCTACCGATTGCTTCCCAATTTCTTCAGAAACAGAGGCTGCAAAATCACGCAATAAATAAAGCAAAACGTTAGGTAATCGGTGAATGTACACGGGGCCTTAGTTTATTGGCTGAACCGATATTTAATTATGTGGTAAATTTATACTTTCAGTCAGCTAGAAGATATGTCTTCAGAATTGCGTGAAATGTGATTTTTGTTACAGCGCTATTTTCTCTTACAACAAAAGTAGCGTTCTCTCTCATCTGATATGCCTACTCAGGAAGCCAAGACTGTAGCGATTGTGGGCGGAGGTTTGGTCAGTTTCATTCGCAACACTATATTAATTATGATTTGTCATATTTAAAATTTTGATTTTTTAACGACCTATCTTTTATTTTTCATAGGTTTTTTTTTAGCATATTGCGATATTTTTTTTAGGTGGGGTGTCTACAGGCATGTTTTCTAGCAAAGCGCGGACACATTGTGAATCTGTATGAAAAGAGGTCTGGTAAGTAAATTGTAGAAAATATTTATACAAAGATTTAAAATCCTTGACATCATATGAAAAATGTTGATCAACAGTGCAATTATTTGTTGAAAAAATATAACCAAAATTTACACAGATTCCTTAGTGATCGAGGCTCAGCAGAAGCTGGAAAAATTCAACACGATGATAAACGTATTCATCAACTACTTGCACGCTGATAATATTTTTGAAATGTATCCTGATGGCGATGAACCCAGATATAGTTTAGGCTCATTCTTAAAATGTAATTTGTAATAACAAATGAGATTGGATGAACATTGACAGGTTCAAGAGCAGGCAAATCTAGAGTTAATAGAAACGTTTCCTAGAATGAGCTTTGACAATGTCAAACAAATGCTTACTATAGGGTATAGAAGAATATATTGATGTTCTAGGAAATGTCGATATTTAATATTTAAAACGTCATCTAAACGATTGTTCAAGAAGTTGCCTTTTTTTAAAAACAACCATTGTCGATATTCCAGTAACAAACATCAAAATAATTTTCTTTACCTCACAATATGCAACATTGTCGACATTCGTTCCATGTCTGTCTGCATAAACTAGTGCCTCTGCTCATTCCATTATTTCCACAAAGACAATTGCCCAGTAGTAATGGAGATTTAAATGATGTATCGACAATTCACTTGTTAACCAGATATGTTAATTCTTTGTACTTTTGTATTTTGTACCAAGTTTTTTTCAAGTTTTTTAAAGTCAGTTGAATTTAATTAAAACTCCAAAACTTTCCATAAATTGATCGTCTTTGGTTTATTGATCGTTTTTACATATCGTTGTCAATTATTAGAGTTTCAATAGGGAGGAGACAATTACCATGTCAGCATTACTTGGAATGTTTCAGATGTGAGGAACATAGACTTTGTGGCAGATGGAATCAGTATTAACTTGGCCATGTCTGTAAGAGCTATAGAAGCACTGAGAGAGGTTGGTCTAGACAGCACTGTACTGCAGCGGACTATCTACATGGGAGGTAGAATGATACATGAGCTAGATGGTAGACAGTGGGTGTATCCATATGGCACTAAGGAACAGGTGAGCCGCCCATACTTGTTTTTGTTGCAGTAAAGTTTGCTAAATATTTGAATATAGACTTTTATCATTGAATGCTTACCAAGCATTGTCGGAGACGAGAACAAAATAAATAATAATTTTATAAAATAAAACATAAATATGTCCTTAAATTTAATAATTAGCAGTTAAATTTTATCAGTAAACAGTTTGAAAGTGTTTTTATTGTATATTTTAGAGTATCAAGTCTGTGGGAAGGCAAAACTTGAATGAAATATTGTTGTCAGGTTTGTTGCTATGGTGATATAAACATATGTACTTTCTGTTTCCTGTTCGCTGGATGTTCTTGCTGTAAGATTTGGTTTGTCTCTGTAGCTGCTGAAGAGTATCCCAATGTTAAACTCCACTTTAATTACAAGCTGTTGGTGTGCGACCTGGAGAGGAACCAACTTACATTTCTTAACAAGTAAGTCAACAACAGCTGTTCCAGTTCTTCACTTTGTGAAAAGTTTTCATTGTTAAGAGTTCCAAAGTTTGCACATTTCTTCAATTTGTGGCTTTTTTCAAGTCCAAGACCTTTTTTATTGTTTAATCATTTTTATTGCACTAGAAAAAAACGAGAAAACCGTCTATCAAATCTTCTGATTTATATTTTGAAATTTAGCTAGCACTTTTTAGTTGAGATATTTATTCCGATAAAGATTTCTTATATTGTATCAATGCCATCAAATAAATTTTGTTAGGCCATTGAAAATTTCACTTGTAAGAAAACAATGGTCAAAATGTACCCATCGATTGAAGGTAAAAGTAAGTATATCTTTGTATATTTTCCATATTGTATTATTTCTATTGAAATTGATTTAATGGTATTTTGTATCTATTGTGAAAATTACATCATGTTGACTAAACCACTCTTGATGTCTGCAATTGAACACATTTCAAACTTGGAGTTGTCTGTACATTCTCAAAAAGTGACAACTCCAAAATAATTCTGAGTTAGGTCAGCTCACTGCGTTGAATCGACAATCATTATACAAAATGTTTGTATAGTGATGTATCGATAGAATAAAATTGTTTTAATTTTACCAAATAGTATTGCAGCGCATGCATTTGATGGCACAAAGTATGGTGTTACAGAGATGATGAGAAAGTCGTGGTGGACGCAGACTTAATACTGGGCTGTGATGGGGCGTACTCATTGGTGAGAAGAGAGATGATCAAGTGTAGTAGAATGGACTTTAGTCAGCATTACATCCCACATGGTTATGTGGAGATATGTATGCCTGCGAGAGTATCACCGGTAGGTCACTGTTAGCTTTAGTTCTTGTTTCTTTCACTCTTTGATGTCAAAGGTAGGCAGTGATAGCGTAATGTGGTAGAATTCAGCTGGTTGTTTCAATCAGCTTAGATTCAATTTTACTACCTTTGCTGGTCATTTGCTTGTTTTGTTTGCTTTTTTTAAAAAAAGTCCCAGTGTTCATGGGAGTTTTTCAATGGGTATCGCGCCAATACGCGCACAGGCGCAAGGAGTTGCATGATTTCTAGGTCATTGATTCTATTGGCTGAAAATATAAATAGGCTGAGAACTTTTTTATCTGTTTTGAAGTAAGACGCCCCAAACAAATACTCTCTAATTGAGTGAAAGGGCTATCATCTCCGACCCCATTGGTGACTTATTTTAAAGATAGCAAAGAGGGTAGCTTATACAAACTACTGTCTTTGGTATTGATGTTACAGTAAACGGATTTCGAATAATTTTCAAAGTCTATTGTTTATGGTATCTTAAGAAATATGCGCCTTCATTTTTTAAAAATAGAAAAATTGTCCTTTTTGTATTAGTCCAAACTGCTAACTTTAACCCTTTAGCAGGTTTCGTTTAGTTTTTACTTTAAATTGTTTTCTCTCTTTTAAATGCATTTTAAACAGATAAACAAAAATAAGAAATAATCTAAAGCATATTCTCGTATAAAATTAAATTCGGCCATTAACTGTTTTTGGTAATTGAAGCCAATTGAGAAAGATCGTAGCTATCTCCATTTAAACAAAAACTGATTATAAATATTACATTTTAAGTTTATATTGTAGAATCGAAAATTTGTTTGTTAAACCCCCCAAAAAACTGTATGAGATTTTCAATAATTGTTGAAGAACCCAACATTTCATTGTTTTAGAGAAGATTTTGTGTCAATGTCAGAGTAAAGTGTCAAGACATATTGCTGGCAGCGCATAATTATTTTGTCTCGTGTTGAATGGGAATATTACACTTGTTTAGTCCATCAGATCCAGATAGCTTCTAAGAACACACAAATGTGAGCAGTAACCACAGTCCTGCCAATGTTATAGAATGGTAAAGAGTTTGCTATGGAACAGAACTACCTGCACATCTGGCCCAGGAATGAGTTCATGATGATTGGGCTACCCAACCTAGACAGGTCCTTCACTGGCACTCTGTTTATGCCTTTTGAGAAATTCGATAAGTTGAAGACAAGGGAAGACGCTCTAATGTTCTTTAAACAGATGTTTCCTGATTCCATAGAGTTATTTGGAGAGTAAGTCCGTAAATTTCTGTATGTATTCAGTTTTTGATTGGACTTATTGAATACGGTGTGTACAGGGCGTATTGTGTACCTATAGAGAGAATTTATTGTCTACATTTGAGAAATGGAAGGTACAAGGACTCATCTCAATTAAATGTAAACCGTTTCACTACAAAGGCAGTTGTGCTCTGATGGGAGATGCCGCACACGCTATTGTACCCTTCTATGGCCAAGGAATGAATAGTGTGAGTATTGGAGCAGTGGATAGTGAGGTCAGCCCCTGTGTGTAGGGTCCTGGGTTCAATCCCAGGGAGGAGTGGGTTTTTTTATATTTATTTGTTCATTGAATGTATAATAAAAAATAATGTTGAATGGCAACAGTCAATGGTTTTCGTTGTGAGTAAGCTGTGTTACAAGCATAGTTAGATTGTGTTCTCTACATCTATAGGGTATGGAAGACTGTATTATATTTAAAGAAGCCTTGGATGCCTATCCTGGAGATATGGGTAAGGATATATCTCCCACCTACCTGTCTACACCTGTCAGAGTATGTATACAATGGCTTCTCATCTATTCCAACTGATTTAGTCTGTGCTTTACTGTAGAACTTGCTCTGGAGGAATACAGTAGGAGGCGTACTGCTGATGCCCATGCTATCTGTGATCTTGCTATGTACAACTACATTGAGATGAGGTCAAAGGTGATAACTATTTTATTCTCTAATATCCAGAATATTAGCATTGTGTTTGTACATTGGTAGACTGATATTGTAATGCTACAGTGATAGGTTGGTGTTGTATGGGTACAGTAATAGGTTGGTATTGTATGGGTACATTGGTAGATCGGTATTGTATTGATTCAGCGATTGATTGGTATTGTATGAGTGCAGTGATAGATTGGTATTGTATGGGTACAATTCTGCAGGTAAACTCTAAGCTGTTTCTGCTGCGAAGAAGAATAGACCGTGCACTGCACTGGCTAATGCCCCGCACATGGATACCTCTATACACTACTGTCAGCTTCACCAGAATACCTTACACCAAATGCATACAGAACAAGGCATGGCAGGACAAGGTGAGTTCTGGGCAGCCAATAGGGAGCATTTACTGTTCAATTAACCAATCACAGCGCTGCAAACATGTATGGTTGTGTTTTAGGTAGTGAACAGCGTTCTGAGTGGAGTCATGTTGGGTGCGGCAGCGCTGACAGCTGCCGGTCTGGTTAAACTATTTGGTCACCACATACCTGTGCGCGTCAGCGTGTCATACAAGAGGTGATGTCCACAGCTGCTGTCTTTATTGATATTCCTCTGATATTTGTCAAATCATGAGTTCATCTCGTACGAAATCATTTCTGAAGCTTTTGGTTATATAAACGTTTATCTCTTTAAAGTTTTGAATATTTGTATTTTTTGGATTTGTTTTACTAAGAATCATCTATTTCATTTTTTTGGATCTTTATGAATTTATTTACACCCCATGACAGTTTCTGATAGTTTGTACGAGTGTATTGGTTGGTTGTTGATATTGTTCTGACTTGTTATATCGTACTTGTGTATTGTATTTTTTTGTATTTTTGTTGTGTCTACAATACAGTTGGTAGAGAAGACGTTCCTGATACGTCATGCAATAGTAACATAGTAATGGAGACTGCGACCATCTTTCTCCAGTCATTTGGCCCTAGAAATAGCTCGCAGACCAAGCTTGAGCTATTAAATATATATGAAACGCTGATCTGGTTTTATTATAGTAAACGGCCATATTTCTCAGCTTACCAAGTTACGAAACCCGAAGTTGGACCACTCATCTCAAAATGCCTACTTTTTTGTTGTGGGAAAAAAATTTATACTTTTGTAGACCCAGACGCCCTTTCTAATTTTTATTTTTGAATGAAAACGGCTAAATGTTAGAATTACGGCGGTAGCAATTGTCTTAACAGGGTTGTATTTTCTATGCGATAAAATGCTCTTGAAAAATTGAAGTTGTCTTCTTTTAGTGAAAACCGCTATGTTAATATTTTAAGTTATTTGGTCTTTAAAAATGCAAGCAACTCCTTGCATTTGCACTCGTAACTGAGCACACCTTGTTATCATAGTAAAACTGCTATTTTTAAAAGCCCCATTTTGAAAAATTCTTAAAAGCACGTAATTTTCGACTGAAATTTACAAATGCATCTGCTACCAATACAGTTACTAGTACCAGCCGCCTGAGCCTCAGGACACAACACCAGGAAAAGAACAGGCAAGTATAAATAGACAAAACTGTATTCCGTTTGAATTACTATTTGCCTACAACTCCATTGCTACATTTTGGGCCAAATTTGTACAAAGGATTGGTGCAGTCTACGGCTTTAGAGACGAGAGAAGCTTTGATGTCATAGCAAGCAAGAGGTGAGCCTGTCCGACTAGCTAGCACTTCTGCCTTCACATCATAATCACCCTAAAATATGTCACATTCACGTGCAATTGTGTGGTTTGGGAACTGAGTCTATCAAGTGTAACATGCTTGGAAGCTTACACAGATTCTAGGAGGTAATGTAGAGCAGAGAAAAAGTTATTTTAATACCAGTTTTTCAAATACGTATAGATATCAATTGAGGCATAGACAATCAGAGTTATTCTTCTTTTAACTGAACAAGGGGACACAACTCTGAGATATATTTACAGGTTCTCGCCAAAGAGTTTACTTTGATGGCATGCGTATCAAAGACAACCAAATGTCTTTTATCTCACTGTTAAACTATGTGGTCGGATAAATTAGAATTGTTATGTAAAAGGTAAGAAAAATGCTGGCTCAAACAAAACAGCCTTCAAAAGTGAAGACACTGTTACAATTTTAATGTATTCACAAAGGTGTTTTGCTCCATTAAAATCTTTTTTCAAAACATTTCTAATTTCAATAGCTTAATTTTTGTCTAGCTCTTGCAATCAAATAGATTGCGCAAAAATATACATTTTTTATGTTCTGGAGAACCATTCAAAATACTTTCCTCATCCAAAATCGTAGATGAAACGATTTATGTCATAGCACCTTTATTAAACTTACACTGGTCAACCAAGCAAGCAGAGGTGGAATGGAATCAACGGTGTATGATTCTTGGAAGTTTCCTAGAGAAAACTTGTTGAATGGGCATGTGCAGGGAATGTTGTACTTCTGCATGTCTGCTGGGCAACTAGACAATCCTTTAGTCAAATCACAGATATCATAGACACTACAAGTAATAAAAGAGATAATCCAGTGTTAACAGTACAGGTCTATGTCTGCGTGGCCTTTGCTGAAGCTGAAAAACCAGGGCTGAACGTTGAACGCTCTGCAACAAAACTTTGGAGTTGTGTTACCAGCATTAAAAGAAGACAACTCCGTATAACTTTAATTCTACTATTCCCCTGGGGTAATGACCTCCCCCCCCCAGGGGAACAGTAGAATTTAAGTTATACTGGGTCACTATATGTTGTCAGGGAATTTTTGCACGAAGAAATTTTTTTCCATTTACGCGAAAATCTTACATATTATAAAGGGATTTTCGCGCCAGCGTTCTCATTGGTTGTAAGCTTGGGTCAATAGGTGTAACTTTAACTATTAGCAAGCACTATTTTTACACAGAAATCATCCACTCCAGCATCAACGTCTGAAGAAACAACATCTACTACAACATCTACTACAGCATCTACTACAGCTACTTGAAACACTCTCAGCAATAATGTAAGAATTCATAAATAATTATTTAACAGTAGTTGAAAAATCAAAACCTCTTTTAATTGTTATCATTATTTTACTTCAATGTTTATTATCCTTTAATGATATTTTTTCATTTTAAATCAACATGTCAGCAAATACAATGACTTTACTTGTAAAAGATTTCCTTCCAGAGATTTATCATAAATATGTAAAAGACCATACGGTTGTTCGAGAGGAATGATCATGACTACCCTGGAGAGTAGCCCTGCTAACTTTTAACAAAAAGTAGACAACTCCTGATGTAAATATTTTTATGTAAAACTTATTACCATGATCCATAGCCACTAATACAAGGTATTTCGGTTCTGGTGCGGCCATTGAAGAATATTTTTGCAATCTTAGCTTTAATGTAAAGTTTGGGCATATCTTTGTTGAGGGATCCTTTCACCGTCACCTTCAATGTACCGGGAACTACTGCTGGATATGGGCTAACTTGTACCTCCTTGATGGTGAGAAGGCTATTATCTCCAGCTGAAATTAAAGAATGTTGCTTTTGGTAAATTTAACTTTTGCAATGGATGACCAGTAATTCAAAAATACCTGCATAATTACATAAGGAGAGGAAACTTGGAATTGAAATGTTAAAATACAGAAAAAAAACTCAGTTTTTTTTAACGGCCTATGAAAAGTGGTGAAGGGATGTTGGACTGTTTGTTACAACATAAATAAAATGACTCACCACATGGTGTTATGGAGAGTTTTGGATAAACTCTCTTCTCTAACACAGCTCCGTATGTCACAGCAACCAAAGCCAGCAGAATGCATGTGTGCCTTGCCATCTTTTCCGACTGTAAATGCACTCGTGGACTAAAAGCTGTAGCGGGTACAATTAAAGCTACCACACAAACCCGCATATATGCTCCTAGCACATATTTGATGACAGTGTATTTCCTCAACAGTGTGTACTTTTTAGGTATCATCAAGCCATGTAAGCTGTTATTTAGTCTAATGTTACATGGAGCATACAAAACAGGATCTGCTGTAACATCTGTTCTCTCTCATCCATCAGCTGATACCATCAATGCCTCCTCATTTGTGCCGGGACACGGCACTTCCTTCGGGATATCGATAGAAATAATGTTTGGGATTTTGAGCATTTTCTGTTGATGTACCGATTTATAGTAAACAAATAAATAAAATTGGCTTGGGGGAAATATGCAAAACAAGCAATGGGGGCAGCTGTTGGAATATGCGCAAGAACCAAACGATTAAACAAAACTGCACGTACATAATATAGGGGTTGCTAAGAGTTTTGCTTAACGATTGCGTGATTTTACAACTTCTGTTTTCGGAGAAATCACTCGCAATTTAGTTGAGGTTATCGACAGGTTTTGATATAGATAAAAAAACTGCTAGCCGATTCCTTGATCAACCAATCACAGCATACAAATGCTTTATCCTCTTTTCAATAGTGTCTCGTCATCTGTAGCGCTGTGATCTATCAAGGATCATATAATAAGTTGCAGGCTATACTTTGTACCAGCGAGTTTGACCGGAATCGCAGATGAATGGGAATTAGTAAAAGGTTGTGCAGTTTTGGGCAGGGATTTCCCCATTTGTTAAGAAAAATCGCTGACACTGTTGCTACATGTACTTTGTGGATTGTATTGAATTTTTAAAAAGTTGAAAACTAGTAATATTTACAATTCAAATAAACTGGCATCTGCTTTTTTAAACTGATGCATCTAAACAAAAGACCTTGAAGTAAGACAATTGGTGTGAGAGCACTCTCTCCTGTCACTAGCTATACTTACTAACCCTCTAGTAACTAAGGGCAGATAACTCCTTAATTGTTCAAGAGTATTTTACATGCCAATCAATAACTAGGATAATCAGATATATTTGTTCGGATAACTTCATTGAAAAATGACATAAGTATGAAAAGTTAAATAATAAATGACAAAATATTTTAGACCAATTATTTTCTGTGAATATTCAAATGAATTTCGACTGTATTATAAAAAAGTATTTTGATATTCATGGCAGGAAGTGTGTCCTATGGTTCCTGACAACATTACTGTTTTGCTATTTATTCTAATAATGTCACCATTTTCTATTTTCATCAAAGTATACGACAGCTAAAACAAACGTTGAAACCAAGTTTTATATGTTGGAATGAACAAAGAGTGACATTTCATGAAATGAGAATTATACTAGAAAAGTTTATATTTATTTTGACTCTATTTGCATTCATGCCTATCTGTGTTTGTTTCGACGTTCGTTTTTTTGCCAAATTTAACGCATTTCAAAAACTCTGCAGATTACTATTACAAGAAGGAATATCTACAAAATATTGAACAATGATATAAGCGTCGGACAACAAATCCCAAGTCTACAGTCTTTCTGGATGGAGTGCACAGCTATTTGTATAAATGTTTGTCAACTTGCTATGTGCTAACTATAAAACCAATCATTTCCAAAAACCTAAATCTAGATGAAAGTACCTATAGTTATTGGAATTTGAGCTGGCCATATGGCGCGGCTGACATCTTTTTCCAACAGTTGAACACTTCAGTATTGTCAATCAGCAGATATTTCCTTATTGCAAGTGTGTACAAAAACCGCGAAGTTTGTTTTTTTTGTGAAATTTAATAATGGAGGTTATTTCATGTACAAAATTTTTTTAGTTGATCACCACAAAAAAGTCGGTTAATGAAAGATGGATTTCATTTAGTTTACATTTTTGGATTTACACGCCAGCCGTTGTACCAGCAGACAGTATGTATGGGCCATACTAAACTATCAGTAGCCAAAACCTGAAGAGTTGGAAAAACTCCAGAAGCATAAGTTTTCAGGTTTTTTCTGGGAAAAGTTGAAAACCACCCACATTAGCTTCCACAAGAACAAATAAGTTACAAAGAAACAATACTCCATTGCATTTTAAGCTACTAAAAGCAACTTACTAAATATTGGAAGCCTGCCAATATTTTATTCAATCACATTCAGTTGAAGTAGAACATGTTTTTCGGTTTTAAAGGAAAATTCCATTTTGTTGGAGATGTTTTAGATGCATAGAAGTTGCCTTCTCTCTGTTGTACTATTATTTGAACACAAAAACATTCAGTAAAATGCACAGTAGGAGTGAGTCAAGTAGCATAGAGGAATGGGTGTAGCTTTTTAGTGTTTCACAAACATACAACCATGTATATATATTACACATCCACAGGTACATTATGGAAATGCTCCAATGGTTTGTGACAACTCCTATTTGTCCACGTGACAATTAAAAGTCCTTACACATATAGCGATTTTTTTATGACGATTGGAAAGCCCCTCACAAAAGTTGAGCAATTTTGTTACAAAATCATTTTGTCAGCGATTCTGGTCAAACTCTTTGTCGCGAACTGAGGTCTACAAATTGTTCTATGGCTGTTGATAAATCAGGGAGCTACACGTGACATGATATTATTGCAAACGGCTGTATAACATCTGTGCGTAGTGATTGGCTGTATAACATCTGTGCGTTGTGATTGGTTGATCGATAAAAGTGGCTAGTGGCATTTTGATCTTGATCAAATCTTCAAATCCTGTAAGCTCAATAGCTAAACAATTGCTATATGTAGATATGGTTTAACCATCTTATCTGGAAAACAAGCTTTTAAAAATAAAATATCCATACTTTATTAAATATAACAAGTAATTTATTACACCATATATATTAATAAATATATTATATTTAACATGTTTGCCAGTTGATAAGTAAAACCAATGATATCAAAATGTACATGTTTGCCCAATGCTATTGTAGACAACTGGCTGTGGAGAGAGATATTGCAAGAAAACTGAAACATTTCTACTGTAAGTTAAGCCTCTTCCTTGCTGACTTCTGTCAAAAAGATAACTAGCACAAACATTTCGAGCAAAAACTTTGTGGTAACAGAGCTCGAAATTGATTTCTTCCAAATAATTAATTTAACTCTCTGAAAATTTTAAGCTCACCTCATTGTTGAATGAACAAATACTTTGAAAACCAACAGAAATTAAAGATTTATACGAGTTTTTTGTTCTCTGGTAATTGTCAAATAAAACATCAAAAAAATAATTAGAAAACTCAGTGACTTAGAAATTTGAAGCAATTTTAGGAAGGCATGTAGTAGTTTTGGTAAAATAGTATTTTCATTCGCAGTAACCATAGCAACAAGACTTTTTTAAGACTGTATTGTATAAAATGACCAGTATTTAATCAGCTATGAGCCTATTTCTTGCCATATTCAAAGTTAGTTGTTGCGCGTTTCATAATGTCTTTACAAGGGCCAAGTAATCGTTCAAACGACTCTCGAGCGAGAAAACCACATTTCACTTTTCCAACTGCATAAATGCTGGCCGATCTTTTGGAGTTGTCCAACAATGCCAGCTCTCCGAAGTATTGGCCTTTGCTTAACCTCTTCACCTCAACCTCTCCAGCCCCTGTAAAGTGATGCATATAATTATTAATAATTGTTCATTGGCCTGGAATGGTTTGCCTCCTTTAGCATTGAGCGCATCTAATTGGTAGTTGTTAGTTGGTAGTTGTTAGTTGGTAGTTGTTAGTTGGTAGTTGTTAGTTGTTAGTTGGTAGTTGGTAGTTGTTAGTTGGTAGTTGTTAGTTGGTAGTTGTTAGTTGGTAGTTGTTAGTTGGTAGTTGTTAGTTGGTAGTTGTTAGTTGGTAGTTGTTTAACACTATGTTAAAATTGTCCCAGAAATCAAACTTTACAAAAAAAACACTTGAAAACTAACCTGACAAAAGTTGGTGATTTTTTTTCAATATAATCAGCTAATAAGTAAATAATTATAAAAAAAATTACTTTTGTATATTTTAGCTCACCTTTGTCCAGACGGACAGAGCAAACACCATTTTCGATAAAATATATTCCATCACCCTCATCTCCCACCGACATAATGACATCATTGTTGTAATATTCTTTGGTACACAGGCCATCCACCACTGAGCTCCTCTCTTCCTCACTCAAAGCTTTCAGGAATGGAACCTAAAACAATGAGTATTACTAATGAGACCCGCGGAGAGGTCATTGCACTGGGCAGGTGATGGCCACAAGTTAACAAAGTGTTTCATGGTTTTTCTATTTAGAAATTAGAGAAAATGATTGGATGCTTGTTTCCTAATTGGATATAAGAATATGTCAATATGTCAGCGTCCTAAATCGTAGCTCATCAACTAATAGGAGGCAAAGGCCATGTCTAGCTGTACAGTTTTTATTAGTTGTTAATTTTCATGGTACAACTCTTTTTTTATTTTTTACAGTAACTAGGGTGTAAAAATCTTAAAAACTTGTCTGTTATTTGATTCAGTGGTAATAAAGGACCAATTAATTATTAACTTACAGCTCTGAAACATAAAATAATAATAATTTGTTCTGTAGTGTTGGTATTTCTCACCTCACTCAGAAGTCTTTCGTACATCTGTCGATTTTTATATGACTCTCTTTGCACTATTTTTTGAAAAGATTTTCTATCTAGAGCCCACAAAACTCCAGCTTTGGCCACTACAACGCAAATTCCAATAATAATAAATCTTAAATAGTTATAATGCTTAGATATCAATTGTGTAAATAACTTTTTCAGCAAGCTGTATGTGTAATAACAAATAATAAAAAACAAGTTTCTTTCAGCATGCAATTGCATTACTCTGCTTTCGACAAAACATTAAAAAAGCTGCTATGACAGAAAAAGCTAATGGTTAGATAGTTGATAGTAGCTTTTTTAGTCTGGTAGCAGACGTATTTCATCAGCTGATGCAAAGAAGCACACCTTTCACAGTTGCACTTCTGGGTTGGCTGTACATCAAAGCCAATTCACCAAAACTCCCTTCATCTTCAAACGTGTGGACTTTCTTATCTTCTTTATTAGAGTCTTGAGAGTAAACGTCATACATGCCGCTGCCGATAACATAGAAGTAATCACCGTCATCACCTTGTCGTATCACCACGTCTCCTGTTGATAGACAAATATTACAGCTTTGGATATTAGTTTATACTCAGTGACATTAAGTGGCGAAAAGTCGTTTGTTATTGGATACAGGTTATATGCAGTATAGATAAAGGTAGAGTATACCCAATGACTAACTATCAATGCGTATGAAGCCTACCTTTAACTTGTACAGTGAACAATTACTTTTGCTTTAACCCAGAGTCGTATCTTTGAAATTTCCAAGTATATATAAGAGTAGAGAAAATTATTTATGACTGCCTTTGCCCCAGGGGGGAAACAGCCAAAAAAATAGGCACATATGATAGATACTAAACATTAAAAACAACCACATATGCTCTTTTCTAGGATTTTGCAAAACACCTCTTCCAACTCCCTTGGAAAAGGCCAGGACCCCCTCCAACCCCTGCCTCAAAGTAAATACTAAACTACACATATATGTTTCTCTCACTTCATCCCTCCAACTCGTCTTTTATATGCCTCAAAACTTACCCTTCCAGCACTTTTTTTCTCAATTTTCTTGCGAAACTCACCCTTCCAACGTTGAAGTTGGGAAGGTGCCAAAAAACACCCCTAAACGTTGGTTTAGTATCTATCATGTGTGCCTAGTTTTTTTTTTACTTTTTCCCCCCTGGGGCCTTTACCCATCTTGGTTACATGAAACTTTGTAACTCCATTAATTCAAGTCTGTTTAGCAAACTACAGAACTGCAAAGTTCAGGCTCACCAATAAAAGCTGACTCTCATGAGAAAACACCGAGTCAGCTGACGTTGTAGCTTTGCCGGCACTTACCTTCCGTCACATCCTTTTTTGTCATTGCATTAATCACCGTCATTCGCTGCTCGTCGTCTAGAGTACGAAACAATAGAATATTTTTAACGGCTTTCTTTAAATGTTCTCTCTGTTTGTCTGACTTTGGATGTATCGGTAGAACATCTTCTCCATCTGAGCTGTCATCTTCTGGGTTATACTTCTCTGCTGACACTGATTTTCTCCTCGCCGCTTGATTCTTCTCTGTTAATTTTCTACAAAGCACAAAAGGTTGACGCTTCCACCTTGACGCAAGTAACTGTAATGTTGAACTGTCCAATGAAGGAGGGCAGGGGAGTCGCTAGTCTTTAGAATTATTTGAGTCTTATCCAAGTTGAGGTGTGTAGCCGGCTTGTGAGATTTTGTGACACTCCACCATCCCACAATCTGGCTTGGCCCCTAGACTACTTTTAACCTTTCAGCTTTTATCTCTTGCCTTTTAACTAGTTACAGAATACTAAAACATTGCCTGATATTGTGCATATGCAGGTAAACTTTTATGGTAAAATATCAATCAATAGCCTTCAATGAATGCCACGTACTGGGAAATATTAATAGTACTACTAGCACAAATTATATACTCAGAAAAGGAACACAATACTTTGATACACTAGCATGACTAGCGATGTATCAGCTGTTACATGTGAAAGACATGGTTTTGTTTGCTTGTTCGCTACAACTACCATAATACACAATTTTAGGAAAAGGAAATTTAGGAAACGCTAACAAATCTTTTAATTTATTATTGAAATCTTAAAGTTTCAAAAGCAGAGATGTTTTATTTAACTGTGAAAACTAAAATTGGATCATGATATCTCCTAAAGCCTGGACTGTTTTTCATATTTCAATTTCAATTACAAAAGATTTTTATTGAAATGTTTAAAAGTTTGAAGACCAAGGCAAATATATGATTTATTATATTTTGCTTCACTGTTAAACTGTGTCAAACACGGTGGCAAACCAGTAACTTTGAGCTGAAGGTTTGTCAATGCATTAGCCTACATTATCAAGAGAATTCATTAACGATCTGCCTCGCTCACATCTGAGGCCGGAAGTTGTAATATTGTTAGGAAAATTAATAATAATTTATAGCCAAAAAGCTGTTATCTATCAGATCTTACCGTATTTCCTGAGGTTCCCCTGCATCATCATCATCATCTACTATGATGTACATTGGAATGGATTTAGTCTTTTTCTCTTCCTTGAGCTTATTGAAGTATTCGGCAGCGTACTCATGTAGGTTGTTAGGCTTGTCCACCAGCACTGTGACTGCAAACTCGTACAACAGTTCGTTTAGTCCGTCTGGTATTTCATATTGTTCGATGTCATCCTGACTAACTGTATCGTTGTGTCTACCGCTCATCATAGCTGTCTGTGTTAAAAACTAGTACTAGCAGTTCTTTCACACACTTTATCTCGTCTGCACCAGCTCCTTTTCCTGCAGAAGTGAGCTAGACATTAAAATTTTATTGCATCACACGAGGCAAATTACTTTTGCAGAAGGTTGACGTAAATCTATGAGCAATCATCCACTCACTAAAGATTAACCACTTGTAAGCTATGTCACTCGAGCTGCTGCAGCCTGCTGCCTATATCAACAGCTGATTGGTCAATTCAACTTCTGTTAAAAATGGTAATTAACTAAGAAGTCTAACACTTACAGACTGATTACTTTCGTATTTTACTGGTGATGGCAATTTACAAATACTTAACTGAAACTTTGTACATGCAGTTGGTGACCCTCACTCGCTTACTGTACACAGTCACGTTTAATATAATCACACTTTAATTCAAGTAAGTAAAGTATTGTAACGTTCAGGTTTCTATTGGTCTTTGTTTAGCTGTGTCAGCAAACAATCAACTCTCAAACTGTTCATTTTGTTAGATCATTCACATAAAAGCTACAAGCAGTAGTTTCACAAAAACAAAAGAAGAATTAGATTAAGTTATGAATGGAAAGAAATAGTACAGTGCATTGTGTGTTACTGCATTACTAGCTATACAATATACTACATTACTAGCTATACAATATACTACATTACTAGCTATACAATATACTACATTACTAGCTATACAATATACTACATTACTAGCTATACAATGTATAGAAAGTTTCATGAGAGCTAGGATAGGCACAAACATAATATCTAGCGCATCTCTAGCATTAGTAAAAGCATCAATTTTTTTGTCAATTTTAAAATAACTGCTATTCAAATGATAGATTGGACTCAACTTTGCTAAATAAGTTGACTAGTAACAATTACAAAGATAAATAGAAAGAATGGTAAAAATTAAAAAATAATTTTTATGATTACAGCGTCAAATAAATTATATTTTTTGCTTTACATGAAAGTTTATATGATTTTATTATTACAGTTATTACTTAAAGTCTTTTGACCTTGACAGACGTCTGACAATTCCCTAGAATATGCACAAACCTGCAATGCGCCTCACCTCCCAGCAAACGCAATAATAATAAACTAGACCAAATGATGGCGCTAATTAAAACATTTTGGCTTGCTCAAACAGTTTTATTTGATTAGCAACAGTAAACAGCTCAAGCGATTGTAAAGACAATCAGTTCACAGCACCTTAACTCGTCGTTTGATGATTTGTTATTTATTTGATGAATGATTAAAAATGTATGATAAAACTGCTGTTGCTACGCATACTCTTGTCTTTATGCTGCTTTATCAGCCAACTGCTATGTGTTTAGTAATAATCAACAGGATTTGACATGCAATTAAACTTAAGTGAATCGATCCACATCAAAATGATAATAAAGGCCTAAGTCCTTGTTAAAATGATGCGATAGCAAAATAATTATTATTACAATTTATTCTTTATTTTCATAAGTTTTGAAGTAAACAGTACTGCAGACATTGTTCGTGTCGAAATGTTGCAAGGTGATCAACTGATTTTTCTTATTTAATTTTTATACCAGACTGTACTGAAGCTCAGCGAATGTCAATGCAGGAATGCATCTCCTGTGAATCGCTACACGTCACAAGGTTTTATTTTCAAAGTAAAAACATATAAAGTAAAAATATGCAAATATTGAACTTGTTTGTCAATATATACAGGTGCAGCAGGTGAACTGCGGCACACAAACTTGCCTATATTCTGGGCTATTTTGGGCTATTCTGGGCTATTCTCAGCTAGTTGCTGAAAATCAGCTGCTTACACAATTTTTTACTGATGGCACAGTCTGTCTGTAGGCCTTAACCAATCTGGACCACAGCACGAAAAGACAACTCCAATAATTACAACCCTTTAAAATTCCTTTAAATCTTTTGTAAATAACATAAAAGCAAAATGGTTTAAAAAATCAAATGAAACTTTACCCTCACTTACTTTTTATTTAAAAACAAAACTGGGAATTAAAAAACCGAAATGCAAAAATTTATTTCAAGCTTTGATAATTAAATTTGAAAAGTCTTTTATTGTGATGCAATATTATTTATTGCTTTACAAAAGAATACACAGATGATTATGTGTGATATAAGATATTGTATAGAAAAAAACGGAACCAGCATCGGCTCAAGAATTATTTAACATTTTGTAAAACAAAAGAAGCAGAGTAAATCACAATTATAAAATGTTTTATCATTTAATAATACTGATCCATCAGAAGGGAAAGCTTAGACTATGAATGTCACAGTTTCCCTCTCTTGATGCAATCAAACAATCAAGTTTATAATGGCGCAGACAGTCTACAGCCTTTAGCAGAACTACATAGGAAAACATGGACAATTTTTGTGTGGTGCAGTTAGTGTGGATGTCAATGTCTTCTGCACAAAATACCTACACTGCCAGCTTTATTGAAGGTAACTAGCTCTTTCACTAAATAAACATGCTAGCTTCAATCCAGTTATAGTTGATAGTTTAAGTCCAAAAGACCAAAGTACATCAGCTGATCGCTAGCATATAATTAATTAATCTACAGCTTTCCATCGACAGCTGTTATTTGTCAGCAATAATGTTTTTTAAACAGCTCATCGCAGATCTCAGAGGCATACTAACAATTATGAAAAAACTAATGCTGTCACTCGCTGACAGTTTTTAATCCGATTAATTTTCACTACTACACCTTTTAATCTTGGTTAAACATTGTCTATGAACAATTCATTTGATTTTGTTTGAAGATCACCAGTAACTTAAAATTACCGACTATTATGTGTCTTATTTTTTAACAATAGCTAATTTTCTTGCGTTGTGGACATATTTGAACAAAATGTTGCAAAATACCAAGTCCCACAATTCTGTCTGATTTTTTTAGCTTTGTTTGTGACTTGTTTTTTGCAAAAGTTTTATCTTGATGCAAGCTAACATTATGACAGTGTTCTCCCTGACAACTACAAAGCCAAAATAGATAATTCATATCTCCTTTATGAGATTAATTCAGCATAAAATAATCTAATTCTAAAATTATTGTTTTTAAATCTTCGATTAACTCGATTAAAAGACAGTGCAATGAAAAATGGAAGCAAAGAACTTGTTGCTGAAACAGACAGTTTTAACATACATTTGCATACAAAATAGATGCTTTCAAACAAAATATAACTCTCAATGCATACCTGTAGTTAACTCGACTGGCGGTTTCAGCTCAAACTATTGCTATCCTGTTCCATTTCTCTATAAAGGAGAAACTAATAACACAAAGGACCTGTATTTACTCTACTTAAATGCATTAATGAGGCAAAGAGGCACTGCAGAGGTAATTGACCAGCTCACAGAACATATTAGCGTTAAGTGGTTGAGTGAGGTGTTTGTGGGATTATTTGAATAAATAAAATATTATTTGACATTTAAACATAGCTAACAAATATAAGCTTATGCGTTGGTTGTTACTAGTAACTTACTAATGCATCTGATACAAACCTACAATATATACGTACATGCGTATGTACATTATATTTATTGCTAAGTAATGGAATACTTGGCAGCATTTTCTGCGAATGGTTTGTGTGGGAATATTAACTTTGTCTGCCTTGCATAGACCTGAAACAGATTAGTAAATAAAGTGCATAAAATAATGATTGGTATTTATGTTTGATTTCTATACATCGCCGATCTTTTAAACTGCCTCATGTTATGATCTGTGATATACGGATATCCACATTTCACAAAATCAGTTACTAAGGGATTCAACCATAAACATAATTGCAATTATGTATGTATATCTTAGACTATAATTGTCAGTTGGCATTATTTTCATTTGGTTTTACACAAAGCCAATCAACATGTGACAAGTTTTCCTGCTTAGGTGTTGTCGACACCTTGTACTGAAGTTGGGTCATACGGCAAGGCAGGACAACTCCTTTCATCTAAAAGTTCATTTGCTTGCAAAGCAAAGATGAAAAAGGGAAGTTGTCTGTTCTTCAATTAGTTGCTTGAAAATTGTCTCATGGTTTAGTACCAATCGCTAAATAGCACTAGATCCTTTGGTTAGAAAGCAGCCTTTTGGAAAATTCCACACAGAATCAAAAAATTGTGGACCCTCGGAGTTTTTTTTTAAATATCCGGTGTTTTTTTCATTCGTCGCCAACAGTTGATTTATCGTTTACCGCTCAATTAATAATTAGCTGTACTAGTAGTAGTTGTACAGGTTATTTATTACTCACTGGCGAAAATAACTTAATAAGAAACACCGTACAGGTTAGCAGTTTTTTTTTATCCAGAAATTCAATAAAAGGTTCCAATTGAATGTCTTGCATATGGTATTTGTTTGTTTGTGAATCGGATCATCATCCACCGCCGTGACCAACCATAAATAATAATTAATTAATAATAAATATTAATCATAGAAATAATAATTATTAAATTCGTTATACGATTAATAATAATCATAATAAATAATTTAGTTAATACTGTACAGGAAATGGCTCTTATCCAACCGATATGCTGAGTAACTCTATCCTAATAAGTAGACAACTCCCAACTACAGGAGAAATAGCGAAAAGTAACGAACACTGCTCTGTGTAGCTAACCCATGGATGAAATACACCAGGATGGCCAGCTGCGCCCAATCAGGTGAAGCAATTTGAACGGCCAAGTCCGTACCGGATATAGACCGTAACTGCGACTTTTACAATGGATTTCGTGACATACGCTATAGTAAGGGGCCGCAAGTTATGGTCAAATCTTTTTATAGCAGCCACCGCAGCTTTTTAAATAGTCAAATTTTACGAACGTACCGGAAACACGTCACTTTTCCCCTTGGGTTGGCGTAGTTGTCTTTCTTAAGGAAAAGACAACTCGATACTGCATTAAAAAAACACAAGTACGTACCGGATACTGCGTAAAAATCCTAGTCATGGCCACTCCCATAAACGGCCTCACTTACATCGTGGTCAAAGTTATATTGAACGGCGGTAGCTGGCAATCCTGGTGTATTTCATCCATGAGCTAACCATACATATAAAACTTGCGTACATGACATTTGTATCGTATCCTTTCTTTCACTAGCCACTTGTTATGCCACTAAGGCTATTGTGCTACTCGTTTACAATACCCTAAGCTAGCCCACCTACCTTTTGTATATATTATTGGGCTACCTGTGAAAAAGAAGTATTACTTATGTAACCTTTTGTATAAATAATACTGGCTGCTGCTGCCTCACAACTCAGAGTAGTTGGAGGAGCGCAGCCAGAAGTACGAAGAAATACAGACTTCACTACTTTCACACAAACACTATCTCTCTCTATTGCTTACATGAAGAAAACAACAAACATTGTAACAATTGAAGTCTTACAATAAAATCACAAGCCTGCAAAATACAGCTGGCAAGCGCCTACACTTTGTAGGGCCCTGCAGTCAGGCAGCCAGCACTCAGACCAGCACACAGCCCAGCTATGCCGGCCTGCACTACTGACCAGTAGTGCCTTCCGAAGCTGCTGAACTTCTGTCTGCGATCTAGTCTGGTACTGAGGGAGGTGCAGGTGCCTGCTACCAAGTGAATTGTCACTACAAAATCCTGCACAGTACTGTAGGATTTTATGGTAACGATGTCGGTTACCTCGATAGCCACCCGCACCACCTCTAGGTAGGCAGAGTTGTCTACTATTCTATTTGATTCAACAAGCTTGCTGGCAGGCCGTCCGTATCGTTGCCTACCCTTCAGCATTGTCTGCCTGAAGGTAGGCCCTGATAGGCAGCGTCTGCCAGGTAAGTCTGTCTCTCGTTTGCCACTCGCTTGACAACACAATGCTTCCAGACCAACAGCTGTCTTGTCTGTATGTATGCTGTATGCGTGAGAGATATTCCAGATAAACTTGAGTGAGCGTATACTGTAAATCTATTCTAGGAATAAAAACCAGCTGTGCCTCCGAGATTACACTGAGGAGTGAGAGGCTCAGCAGCTGTATTTATATAAAGGATTATGTAACATCTCTTTGTGTAACAGGTAGCTCTAATAGCACATACAAAAGAAGGGTGGCTAGTAGAAGGCAACGTAAATGCGTATAAGAAGAATAGCCTTTGTGATATATAAAAGTGGCTACTAGAAGAAAGGGGTACAGTAGTATGCATGTCATGTACACATTTTTGAGAAAGGGTAGTCTCGAATAATGATATCAGGCAAAGCATACAAAAGGTTTCGAGGTTACTAATAATAATTCACACAGGATGTTGACAACAGTAATGCACTAAATAGAATCGCTACTATGATTGTTCAGATTTGTTTTTAGGTAGTCCACAGGAAGTCGCGCCATTTTCCTGTACAATACACTGCTACTATTATTATTTATGATTTATTATTAATATTTATGACTCTTATTTATTATTATAATAATTATTTTATTATTATTCATTTATTTACATAATAATAATTATAATAATGATGATGATAATGATTGATAATAATAATTATAACACTATTATTATTATAATAATAATAGTTATTATTATATAATTAATAAATGATAATACTACTATTCTTTTCTACATACACCGATCATCGTAATTCAAATTGTAAACTAATTATAATTTGATACTAATAAGTATATAGCCAGTAGTATAATATATGTTAACGCCACCTTAGAAATGCTGAGGACATCTAATTTTGAGAAGATTTTTATTGAATTGAATTTCATTTTTTTAAGTTGAACCGTGTTTAAAAACTTACCTGGAGTTGCCCTCTCACCAGTAAGGCGATTCCTATAGATGCAATCAGTACTGACATAGACCGACGGAAGTTTTCCTGAACGCGCGACAAGTTATTTATAAAACGAGTTTTGAAAATTTTGGCTTAAAAGTAGTGCCTCCCAACTATTGGCATTGCGCAGAGACTTGTGATTGCGTCTTTCTTGAGTCAGCAGTTATTTAAATTTTGGTAATTTTGCTACTATGTTGTACACACTGGCCTTCACGTGACAGTGTTTCGTGATCAAAATCCAAAGTACTGATGGAAAATTTTTATCAAAAATATAATTGTTTAGGTAAAACATTAATTATGCAATAGTATTAGTATAATTTTGTAATAGTATGAGATGAAAAAACAACATTTACAGAATTACATTTTTTGCACAACATTGATAATAATGAAATCTGAAATACTTGCCATCTTCATAAAAAAAATATTAAAAAGCTCAAAATAATAATAAGAAACATTTTTAGAAATTAATTTCATACCAAAAACTTAATTAAAATGTTACAAATACTTGTTCAAATGTGCTACATAGTATTATACTGGAACTGCTGCTCGTAGATAGCCCCTGTTGTCGGCCATGCAGTCAACCTCACTATACCATTGTAAACTGGGTGCATTTTTGTCGCTGCAGGTTAATTTTCTCAATAGTTTTACAATGCTCAATAAGAGAACAACTCTACACCCAAAGTGTGTCGCGCAAAGCCTGTCCTAAGCCCTTCACCATTTTTGTTGTTACTTTGTTTCGTTCGCCTTTCGTAATGCCAGAACAACCCCCTGCAAATTCTTGCCTTTGCTACAGAGATTTGCTATCGCCATGGACAAAAGAAATCACATAATTCCTAATGACACAGACTTTTGTTTGCTGGAGTGCAAAGAAGCATTTGATGGCCTCACCACAAAAGAAAAAAAATATGCTCACTATTTGTCCCGTGCTTCTTGGCTCGGTGGTCTCATTGTCTTGTATCAGGTAAGAAATGTTTTATGTAATGTCCCTGAAATTACTGTGTATTCCAATATCCAACAGTATGATTCTATTGTCTTTTGTAACGCAAGGTACCGTTGATAGAATTGTCATCCAGGTAATCCTCTCATCCTCAACTTTGCCACTGCCTAATCACTCACTCTCCTGTTTGCGTTGATAGCTTTTTTTCCACTCCCGCTTCCTCCACTCGTTCTTTTTTTTTCTTCTCCACTCCCTTTTCCTTTTTCTCCACCCCCTCTTCCTTTTCTCCACTCCCTCTTCCTCCTCTCCCTCTACTCCCACTACCTCCACTTCCTCTGCTTCCTCTTTCTTCGCTCCCTCTTCTTGCGCTCCCTCTTCCTCCGCTCCCTCTTCCTCTACTCTCTCTTCCTCTGCTCCTTCTTCCTCCACTCCCTATTCCTCCGCTACCTCTTCCTCTACTTCCTCTTCCTCTGCTCCCTCTTCCTCTACTCTCTCTTCCTCTGCTCCCTCTTCCTCCACTCCCTCTTCCTCCGCTCCCTCTTCCTCCGCTCCCTCTTCCTCCGCTCCCTCTTCCTCCGCTCCCTCTTCCTCTACTCTCTCTTCCTCTGCTCCCTCTTCTTCCACTCCCTTTTCCTCCGCTACCTTTTCCTCCGCCTCTTCCTCTGCTCCCTCTTCCTCCGCTCCCTCTTCCTCTACTCTCTCTTCCTCTGCTCCCTCTTCCTCCACTCCCTCTTCCTCCGCTACCTTTTCCTCCGCCTCTTCCTCCGCTCCCTCTTCCTCTACTCTCTCTTCCTCTGCTCCCTCTTCCTCCGCTCCCTCTTCCTCTACTCTCTCTTCCTCCACTCCCTTTTCCTCCGCTACCTTTTCCTCCGCCTCTTCCTCTGCTCCCTCTTCCTCCGCTCCCTCTTCCTCTACTCTCTCTTCCTCTGCTCCCTCTTCCTCCACTCCCTCTTCCTCCGCTACCTTTTCCTCCGCCTCTTCCTCCGCTCCCTCTTCCTCTACTTCCTCTTCCTCTGCTCCCTCTTCCTCCGCTACCTCTTCCTCTACTTCCTCTTCCTCTGCTCCCTCTTCCTCCGCTCCCTCTTCCTCTACTCTCTCTTCCTCTGCTCCTTCTTCCTCCACTCCCTCTTCCTCCGCTACCTCTTCCTCTACTTCCTCTTCCTCTGCTCCCTCTTCCTCCGCTACCTCTTCCTCTACTTCCTCTTCCTCTGCTCCCTCTTCCTCCGCTCCCTCTTCCTCTACTCTCTCTTCCTCTGCTCCCTCTTCCTCCACTCCCTCTTCCTCCGCTACCTTTTCCTCTACTCCCTCTTCCTCCACTCCTTCTTCCTCCGCTACCTTTTCCTCCGCCTCTTCCTCCGCTACGTTTTCCTCCGCCTCTTCCTCTGCTTCCTCTTCCTCCACTCCCTCCACTCCCTCTTCCTCTGCTCCCTCTTCCTCCGCTCCCTCTTCCTCTACTCTCTCTTCCTCTGCTCCCTCTTCCTCCACTCCCTCTTCCTCCGCTACCTTTTCCTCCGCCTCTTCCTCCGCTACGTTTTCCTCCGCCTCTTCCTCTGCTTCCTCTTCCTCCACTGCCTCTTTCTACGCTCCCTCTTCCTCCGCTTCCTCTTCCTCTACTCCTTCCTCTACTCCCTCCTCATTCTCAAGTAACAGAACTGTATACGCGATATAAGATGATGAGCTAATGATTGTAGACATCCCCAGAGTCTCCATACATACACCTGCTTTTGTGTAGCATTATCAGGCATGAGTCAGTGGACAAGATTAAAGAGACAGCGTTGGCAGCGGGTCTATCAGAAGAGGAAGTACAGGTGTGTTTGTTTGACTACCTGGTGATGCCGGTCTGACATTGGTTACATACAGTGTGACGCAGTGATTATTACGCAATGCTTTTAGGAACATAATTAGTTACTGCAAAATAAAAATATTTGATCATTCATTTTTTGTTGATAGTGATTAAATCATAAATATCCTACACATGATTTCTAACACTGAATGGGGTTGTAGCAATTAGAGGAATTTGTGCGGCGTTTGTTAACTAAATGAAAATGTTGTTTTGTTGATGAGATGAAATATTTTAGCAGTTTGACAATGAGCAAACCCCAATACAATAATTGTGTAACGACATTGCTGTGCATTACCCAACTATCTTTTGTTACCAGCGATAAAAATAGAACTATAGAGTTATTTCCCAATCACATAATCAAACTTTTTACAGCTAGCATTCATCTATTATTTAATCATTGTGTAATCATCAAGGATTAAGACTGTTTATTTCATTTAATGTTGAGTTATTTTCATTTATGTGCAAGCTTCATACAAGTTGTGAATATTAAGAATCACAAATTTTACTCAACAAATATTAGATAATCATTATTTAGTTAAAATAATATAATCAACAAAGTAATAATCATAATCAATTGCCCTGAAAGTTGGAAAACGAAGCAAAAGTAAACAATTGCCATTTATTAGTCACATACCACAGGGCACCAAATGTTTGGTACACTTATGATGGTCGTAAGGGATAATTATTATTATTATTTAGATTTATGAAATTCGCAACTAGCGATTGATGAGCAGTAGATAGGCATCGGGTGTATTATATTGATAATGCGGCGTTCACATCAATCATCTCAGTATATCGCCACTGTGGAAACTGGCCACAGCAAGGGCATACCCTTGTTAATTTATGTTGGCAAACTCAATCAAACCCGAAATATGAAACTATGGCTCTACCGTGTAGTATTTATAATGTTTAATTAATTTTACTCAAATGAATAAAACAAAGTATTTTAAAGAAATATTTTTACGGCTATATTGATCGATTGAGCTTTCACTACAACATCACTTTTGTCATATCAGCCGCTTGAAATGTCTCAAATATCAGGATAGTAGTCAAACCAGTCAGATTTCTAATGATTAGTTACACGATCAACTAGACTGTTTCCGGTTGCATTGCTAAGGAGAACTATGCGAACTTGCCCGCGCTGTTTTAAACAAGTGGCTGCGTCTGACACACCCTTGTGGAATCAGAGTTTCCCGGATATTTTGCTGTTTGAAATTTTATATAGCTATCCCCTCCACCACAAGTTTGTAAAAGTTGTGAATTGTTCTCTTGTAGAAAAACTCTGAAGTCATCATTGGGGTTTTTGTGTGTTACAATTTTGCTTGTACTCATATCAACTTTGTCAATGATTGGATATGACTTGAGTGAGTCAATAAGAGTATTCGCGACGTGTTCGTCGAACAAAATACAAAAAATAATAGGTGTTCGTAATTCAATATGTCGCGTATGCAACGGAGCATTAGTTCAAAACAACATAATATTCAATGAAATGTTATAGTTTACCGAACAAATCACAAAGAAGATAACTCCCAATTTTCAAAATAATCACGAAAATAATAAAATTTGAACTGCTACAAACTGGAATAGTTTGTGAAGCTGCTCTTCAATTTAGTACATTTTGAACGCTTGCAATTATTTTGAATTATTTTTCAAGGTTATAAAACCGGTCTATGAAAATGAAAAAAATTAACTCGTTCATTATTATTTATTTAATGTTCAGTTTCATTCGCGACCTACAAACAATATAAATAAATACTTGCTGATTATTTTTTTATTCAGTAAGCTACTTTTTGTTGACCCACGAGTTTCGAACAAAATGATTATTTATTGATTAAATTTATTGCCGGTCTGTTAATTTTTATTGCAATGTATTTGGCGAACAGAGGTCGCGAATATTCTTACTGTAAGTAAGTCGGCTATAAATTTAATAATTACTGCGAAAAGAGGCTTTATTGTAAGCTGAAAATACTGTAACAAAAATGAAATCGTTATTTGTGTTGTTATTTTATTCTTATTACCAAACCTTTTTAAAAGTAGTTACACATGAGCCGGCTGGGCTACAGCTAGAAGCATACTTATCTTCATCATCTTAGAGTTTACATTCATAAAAATTAACGAATGAGTAAACTGCTCGTAACATGGTGTCATGCAATTGCATTGAAAAATGTGTTAGCAAACCAATTTTGTAGTACCCATAACTCGTGGTTTAAATGTTAAAACTTTGCATTGCAAATGAACTAGTTGCTGTTTTTGCTTTATCAAACATTGTATCTTAGATGAAAAAAACTTTTTGTCGGAATTTTGCAAAAGTTTCCCCGCAGAAATTTAATTCATGAAAAAGATGATTAACAGTTATTTGTGGAGATCCAACTCCACCAAGTAGATTCTGCCCTGTGAGTTGTTGGTTGGGTCATGTTACGGTACCACCAACTAGAATGCTCTCCACGGCTCTTCATTTGAGTGCCACGTTTAGTTATGTCTCACACCGGCCATTTCCATATTTATCTGATATGTCATTAGTATGTCCTTGTGAAGTGCTTCAAATACCAACTTCGTCAAAACTCAATTTATTTCTATGTTTTTTTAACAACATCAACAACAAGCATGTTGTGAGTGTTGTCTCCCCTTCGAAATCTTTTGGGAAAACATATGACGTACGCAAGTGTTTTAGCGAACTTAGCGAACGCTAGACTTTTGTTTGGATCACCAAAATCGCTGAAGCATAACATCAACGATAGTATATCGTTGATAAATAACAGTACAAAAGTGACCTGGCTCATTGATTGATATAGCTAGTAGCGGCACATTCTGGTTAGTAGTAAAAACAAAAGTTGAGCGGGTCGCTAAAACACTTGCGTACGTCATATGTTTTCCCAAAAGATTTCGAAGGGGAGACAACACTCACAACATGCTTGTTGTTAATGTTGTTAAAAAAACATAGAAATAAATTGAGTTTTGACAAAGTTGGTATTTGAAGCACCTCATAAGGACATATCAATGACATATCAGATAAATATGGAAATGGCCGGAGCCATTCTTTAATTGTATTAATTGAGTGCTGTAGTCCTTTCACAGTCTTAACTAATATTCTATTTCTTTAAATATGAACTTTAAGTTGTGTTGTACCTTCAATTGACAGGCATTCCTTGTATACGCGGCAGCCGTATTCGCCAACTCCGGTAACTACAAGTCTTTTGGGGATTCAAAGATTGTTCCAAACTTGCCAAAGGTAAGCATATTCCATAACATTCAAGTTAGTACAGACTCTGTCACTTATTGAGTCTTGGACTAATGCATTGACTATTATTGTAGGGTCAGCTAGAGAAGTTGGTGAAGGCCAGCCAAGCGTACAAGAAAGAGACAGATATGGTGACAGAGTTGTGGACGAAAGTGGGAGGTGTCATGTACTCATTGACAGCAAGAGAGACTCAGCTAGGTTTAGGAGACAAGGGCATCACCACCTATTTCTCCTCCAACTGTACTTCTGCTGATGCTGCCATAGCTGAACAGTTTCTTACAGAAAAGGTTGGTTGATGGTATTTATAGTCGTTTTCCCCGTTTCCGTTCTGTGTTTTGTGAAAACAGATTATTTCAAGTATGGCAGCGAATTCTTTGGCATTGTTTTAGCAACTAGAGGCATGGAACACTCGATGTTTTAAGGATGCCAATGGCAAGTTTGAGATTCGATTGGCATCCGTAGAGACTAGTCAGGCTGACTTGGACTACTTAGGGGAACATGTGATAACTGACTCTGATGGCAAAGAGCATGCGTTCTCTGTAACCAGGGGAGATTATTCCCCATTGATGCAACTCATCAATGACAACCTGGCATTGGCAAAGGTAGAGTAGCATCTCAGTTGGCGGAATATTCTCTTAGATAATATAATAGGCGTTTTCGGTGTGCTCAACGTTTACATTTAATCCTCAACGGCAGTTTTTTGTCGAGGGATTATCAGCCCCTTTGTAGCAAGTTTTTTTCAACGTGCATCAACGCTCATTTTTGCGTTTGCCAACGGGTTTACCATGCACGTTGGCCAGCGAACGCCTATAAAAGTCAACGCGTTGGTTTTCCAAAGGAGTCGTCTTATCACTAATTACGGCACTGTACCCTTTTGCGGCATTATAATAACAACAACGTGCAACAACCAAAAGTTATGATTTTTTCTTGTTTTTAATGGATGTATTATTACTTATTATTAATGTCATAGATTATTATTTTTAATATTGTCATTATTATTAATGCCATCATCATTGCCGATAATAATAATAATAATAATAATAATAATAATAATAATATTATTATAACTTTCATTCTATTATTATTATTATATTATCATCTTCATCTGATAAAACAATATATTATTTTTTAACAGTGAATCAGCACACCATTATTATTATTATTATTAATTAATAATTTATTTTTTTGTTTGTTGCTGTCATTATTATTTATCATTGTCATTATTATTATTCTTATCTCCATTATTATCAATACCAATACAATTTGTACTTGGTGGTTTGCTGAGTTTTAATAACATTGTATATAAATGGCAGATGATGCAGTTGTTGTCAGGATGACAAATCTTGCAATGAATAGCTACTTTTAACCCGAGATTTTAGGCTAACCAACTTATGATTGCCGGCTATAATTATATAATTATAACTAACGGCGTAAAAAGAAAGAAGACAACTCTTGAACAATTTTGTCAAATGTACGCACTCGCCCACTCCTATAAATTATCGTTCGAGGGATAAACGCGTTGATCAAACTTTCTCAAATCAACGCGTTGAGACACCGAAAACGCCTATTATGAAATATATTCACTATCAGTATTACCTGTTAACTTCAGCTACTACTCCCCTTCCTTAGCTCGTAAAAACTTTATTTGTGCCAGGCGGTTTTAAACAAATGCAGTTTGTAATAATTTAGTAATGTATGGAAGCGGGTGAAGCATGGCCTGTGATGGGAACAAGTCTCTAGGTTTTTAATTTTTTGTGCCAAGCTTAGAACTGTTTACATTGTAAAAAATTTTGCGCTCGACATTTACCAGACACTGCTAGGTAGTCTCTGTGAAATCAGTATCTATACTGCTGTCAATGATAACCAATGTGAGATAGTGATAAAAGTGAAATTTGAATCACATTCTAGCTGCTGTTCTTGGTCTGGCATCCAGACAAACTAACAACATAGATTGTATTTGTCACCATATATGTATTTACCTATACATGCTAGGGTTCACAATAAGTAACAATACTTAAAGTTACTATCACGTGCAAGTGCCTAAGCCAGTCTGATATGCAATGACAATCACAACTGTATTTATGGAAAATAATATTATAATTCGCTGTTAAAAATACAGCAATATGACTGGCTACAAGCAAGCAGCTGCCAAGGTAATAAGGAGAGCGAATTTTGTCAGTCTATGTTCAGTACATCAATTTGGTAATCTTCGTCTCCTATTGGCGACTGCTATTTAAACTTTTGGCACACTCTCCTGTGTGATCCAGCGTAACTATTAAGCCTCGGCTACACACACCTACAGGTATGTGATGAGAAACGCATTTCATAGTGACGCTCTGTTGGCTACACACATAGATGTTTGACATCAACGCAATGTTACTGATTGTACAGTGAGGGAAAGAGGGTATATTATTATAAGCAATCATTATACTAACTATCATAAACATAAATTATAATAATTAAATATTATCTTTGTTTATAATATTATATTTATAATTATAATAGCCTTAATAATCAGTGTTTATAAATAATAAATTGTTTATAAAAAATATGTCCTTTTGAAGGGGGTAACGGAACGGACTGTGCGCCAATCAGTATGTTGATCAGGTCAAAGTTGTAATATACAAACACACTGGAATTGTCAAAATTTGTCATCATGTTTCAACTAATCACAATATTTTGCCTGATCATAGTTGTCCAATCACGAAGTTTCAGACAGAAAAAGTTTTCATAGACCAACATGTTGGTCTACACATTTAAGCGTCTTATTGTAACAAAAACGTCCTCTGTAGAACAAAAAGACCCACAATTTTACCCACATATATCGACAAAACGTAGGTGTGTGTGGCCACAGCTTTACTAGTAGCGAGTGAAAACCTTTTCCTACTGCCTGCTTGTGGGCAACCTATGTAAATCCAGTACAATATCCCTCTCTTTCTGAAAGCGACTAAACCTGTTTTATTTATCATGAACTTGTTTTATCTGTTTAAAATTGTTCATGGTTGCATGTCCTCAATGTTAGCATTTCACCAATCACCATTTTCCTTATTGCTAGCAGATGATTGTGTAATTTAATACACTCAGAGCGGTTACAATACATCCGTTACCATGTGGAAATAATTCTATACCATCTGTAAATCTTGGCCTTGACTGAAGTAGTTTTGAACTATTCATATTGTTACAGGTACTTACACATGAAAATGTTAGTTGAAAAATGGATGGTTCGAGGATTTTCAACTGAAAAAATTATTGTGTTAGAACGGTTTTTGGATATGACTAAACTTGTGCTACCTTTCAACAGAAATTTTTATGTTAGTTGTTGGAAATATAAAATACGCAACGACTATTAGCAAATATCAATTAAAAAAAAGTACAGTCATGCCGTTGTTGTATTTGATTGATCAAGGGGTCATTTAGTGGCAATGTCGTTTTAATAATCATGAATAATAATTGTTTCTTACAAGAACTGCCAGTGATAGATTTGTTCAAAGTTGGATGTAAGCTATTTAGTCTTGGGCCATTTTTGAGTTGGTTGTTTTCAAATAAAATAGTTTCTGTAGAGCATTTTTGAAACTACGGGAAGTTGTCTATTCAAAGCCTTCGGTTGGCTACGCTTCCTATTTTTATTGCCCACCATAATCCTAAAAATGAACTAACTGGGCAAGCATCACAACGTAGACCCCAAAAACCAACTCATCAGTTTCTCTCCTTTGGTTCAGAGTCAAGGTTTTTTGGTAGGAATCCGTTTCCTGTCCTCTCAATTTATCAATTTATTTGTAGGCTAAAAAAATTAAACCCTATAGGCAAAAACTCTCCTTGAAAGAGCTAGACTGTGATATTAAACAAAAATGATGAATTTTGGCAAATATAAATGAAACAATTTAGTTTAGTAGTCACAATCTATAATCAGTAAATCATAAGCAGTGATACGCAATGAGTAAATACAGAGCTATCAACATTTGGGTGTCTGGGTACGTGTATTTGGGTTGGGGGTGGGGTAATAGCAGAATGACCTGATAGTCAACCCTCCTGCAAAGTGCCAATCTGTTATATGAGATGTCATGGGAGTTCTTCTGGGAAAAACGTCATATGGATTAATTCAAATGGAACTTCCATCAAAAGTTAACAAAACTAACTGTGCTCTGTGGTTATAACTCCATATATATTTTACATGTAAAATGACTGGAAATTTTGAATTGTGAATATGAAACTACAGCAATCATATTGCAAGCTCAAACCTCTGACTTTATTTTAGTAATTCTCAAGTAATGCATTTGAGATGTCTATGTCCAAACAAAAAACACAAAATTTACTCAGGGTATCTCAGCGAAATGTATGACCAGTGTACAAATTTGAATAGATGCGCAAATGAGCAGCATGTATTGTACTGGTGAGAGCTTGTACGACAGACCAAGTCCATATTTCATTGCTGTCGATTATTACGGAGTTGTATTACTCTCTGATTATTACATTGAAGCCAAATAAAGATTGATAAAATACAGCATTGTTCTTGATGGACTACATGCAATTACTCGTATCAAGTTATTGATTGGCTATTTATTTCTCAGTTAAAAAAAATATCAAAATATTGAGATAGTTAAATTATTGTAATAATTATTGTTACATTATTGTTATTATTCAAAAATTATAAAATGATAAGTTTCATTAGCAAAAACCTGAAAGAATAATATTTATTATTATGCGGTTTATTATTATAATTAAGCAGTTGTTTGATATTTGTCAGCAGCAGAATTCATGGAAGTTGATGTTAAATAATTTAATAAGTAGGAGGGTAAACAATTACCTTTTTGTCAATTATATATGATGAAAATAATTGAATGAATGTAAAAATTTGAATGGTAAAAGTGTTGAAGTGAAAAATATTGAGCACAGAAAATGGGACATGGAATTGAGATTTGGACTTGGGGAAATACCACTCCCATCACCAGTCTTTCAGACGAATAATTGCAAAACTTCCCTATCTCCTATCTTTTGGTAAATACAAAATTTCTGTTCATTTGAGCAAAACGGATTAGCCCATGCTGTAATTGCACCTGAACATTCAAATCACAACCCACAAGTTCAACTGTTGCTCTAACAGACATTCTAGTTTTGCACAAGAATACATTGTCAACTGAACTATGACAAAATTTTGTTTATAAATTGGAATAACTCAATATAGATGAAAAGTTTGGAGACCAAAAACATAAAAACAACATACTTAGCTCCTTGACATTTTGCTCTTTGTGCTCTTGTTCCTGTAGGCGGATCCCTGAGGACAGTTGGAGTGTCAGGTTTTTCAAGATTTTCATATGTGTGAAAATCTTGAAAAAACTTGGAACTACTTTTTGCTATAGCTTCACAATCTTAAACAGTGCATTAATGCAACACTACGTTGTTCAATTTTGATGTCAATCGCTCATTCAGTTTTTATGCATGGAGGCAATTTATGTCGAAAAGTCATGGTGAGTCAAGATATGCAGGTTTAAAGACTTCCAACTTCCCTTTGGCGTTAGACATCAATGGCTGAATAAAACACCACTGTACACAAAGATTCTGTTTCTTTTTGTTTATTAGTTTCCGATTTGTTAACTTTCAAAAAACTACATGGAGGCCTTTTCAAATTCAAATAGCTCTGAATTAAAAGATTCTAGAGATTGTTTTTCAAAATTATTTTAGCTGCTGAAATTACAAACAAAATGAAAATCTTCCATTTACGGTTTTACTCCAGAGTTCGCATAAGTTTGTCAGAGAATACTAAAAAAACGAAAAGAGAAGTCAGTAATATAATAATTTATAATTTTTACAATATTTATAATTATTATTACAAATGTTCTTATTTTTACTCATACTTATTTGTAATTAATTATTAATAATAATTAATAAATATAAACCGATGGAATATGTTATGTAACAAATGGCCATATTGTAAAGTTTCACGATCGATTATGCCACTAATATATGCTCACATCAGACTCACTCCTGATTGCAAGCTTTATTGAAATGCAACTATAATGTTGAAATAGTGGATTCATATTCATTATTACGATTTAATTTTTAGCTTTTGTTCTTTTTTTAAGATCTGATTGGTTTGATCGGTCTTTAGGCTTGTACTGTATGGGTCGAGAATCAACTCCTCTGATGTACAGTGTTGAGTATTTATAAACATTCGTTTAGGTTGTTCGATTAGCGATATATTTAAAGTGTGTCAACATCAGCTCAGATTGGTCGCGGTGTTTCAAGCCAAAGCCAAAATAATACAGCAGCACAAAAAAATTGCATGGAATTTAAAAAACCCAGATGCCCGGGCTTTGCCTGAATAAGTAAATAAAAAATATATGTATGTAATATATACTGTCTAAATACAATATATGCAGCTGTTATACTTGTATACTATACATATATTTGTATACAGGAGTATGTAACTGTTATACATGTGTACTATACATATATCTGTATACAGGAGTATGTATCTGTTATACATGTATACTATACATATATCTGTATACAGGAGTATGTAGCTGTTATACATGTATACTATACATATATCTGTATACAGGAGTATGTAGCTGTTATACATGTATACTATATATATATCTGTATACAGGAGTATGTATCTGTTATACATGTATACTATACATATATCTGTATACAGGAGTATGTAGCTGTTATACATGTATACTATACATATATCTGTATACAGGAGTATGTAGCTGTTATACATGTATACTATATATATATTTGTATACAGGAGTATGTAGCTGTTGTACATGTAAACTATACATATATCTGTATACAGGAGTATGTATCTGTTATACATGTACACTATACATATATCTGTATACAGGAGTACGCAGCCAATGACAACCAAGTTGACACGATAAACAAGTACATTGAGAGCTTCACCTCTGGTTCTTGTCAGGCCCATAAGGATGCCTCCAGATCTTGGATAAAGGACAAGGGACCAGTGGTAGAGAGGTTTGTACATTTCATTATATATGCAGTGGAACTCGCCTAAGGAGATCTCTTGGAAATCAATTAAATGATTTATTCAATGTAACAGTGAAGGTGCCAAACATCAGCCATTGAAATGCCTCCACATGTGTTCACATGTTTCAATATTGTCCTCTCTAATTCACCAAAAAAATTTGAAGTTTGTTCTTTTTTGAAACCAATCGTCAAGCAGATTCAATGAAAAGCTTTAGATAAAGCATGGTGTTTGCAAACAGCATATTTCCATTGCATTGAATCGCAGATATTTTGTCAACTGTATGTATGCATGCATGCATGTTAATTAACTCATACAATCATAGAATTGTCTTTTCTTGTAACTGACAAAATTTTTCAAACGTTCCCGTTATGCCTGATCAAGTAACTTCAACATGTGAGTTTTTCATTACTGAAATGTGTTCAATCTTGGAATGTAACAAAGATCCAAGGCTATCTATGAATCACCAATACAAAAACTGTCTTATCAGGTTCATGCGATCTAAACATGTTATTTCTGCAACATGACTAAAAAGGCAACTGATATCAGTAGTTGACTATTGGGGTCCCAGCAGTTCTGTTGGTGGCTCTAGTAATGGAGATACCGAAAGCTCGCTTGCCACGACCCGTACTAATAAATCGAAAATCAACTCATTTTAGCAAGATGATCAACGTTTTTCCCCATCTACTGCAGTAGATAGGTATGGGGTGTATAATAATTATGACGATGCGCCATTAACATAAATTGTAACAGCACATCGCCATTGTGGAAGCAAACCACAGTAATCTTTCAAGAGCGCACTTTCATTAGTCTACGTTGGCAAGCTCAATCGAACCGGAAATAGAAAATTATGGTTCTACCCGTGAGCATGATATTTAATTATTTTTTTTTAATTGAATTAACCAAAATCTTTTCAAGAAAAAGCTTCCAAAGGCTTTATTGATTCTTGGAGCTTTCTCAAAAACATCATTTTTGTCATATCAACAGCTCAAAGTTTCTCAAATCAGGATAATAGTCCAGCAAATTGTGATTTCTCATGATAAGTTCAACGATCGACTAGGATACTTTCCGTTGCATCGCTAAAGTAAAACTACTCTGCCGTGACCCCATTGTTTTTGGTACTTTTATGAATGATCATTGCCATTAATCGATCAAACATTACACCAATTGATAATGATTGTTAGAATTAAACAAAGCAAATTTAGTTACTTTTCATTATTTTTATTGTTTAATATTATTATGATTATAATAGCATCAAAATAATAATTATTAAAGGAATAATTATTATTATGGTTCAAGTTGTCAATATTATTAAAATTAAGTGTAAGTCAATGGAAAGAATTCCTTGGAAGCGGCTTTATTATTCATAATGTCATTAGACTACTAGTTACAATATCATTTTTATTATTATTAGATTTATAGTTTCCTAAGGTATATTTGGGTAATTCAACACTATCCATAATTACTTGTGTTTTTCTTGGTCCCTGTAAATTGATTTATCTGAGTTTCACTGTGTATGTGTATATTATATTATCATAATATTGTATGTTACGTGTTATGGTGTACAATATCATATTTGCTCTCCTTACTTATTATAATGCATGTGATGGATATGTCATATGTATTACGTTACAGTTATATTGGGTTCATCGAGAACTACAGAGATCCAGTCAGTGTGAGAGCAGAGTTTGAAGGTATTCCATGCTATTGGCCAATGTATCATTTTGTAGTCATATTACATGCTATGGGCCAATGTATCATTCCGTAGTCATATTACATGCTATTAGCCAATGTATCAATAGACATTTTCAGAATGTTCTAAGGTGAAGATGGCAGAATTCTTATATTTTGACAAGTTCAAAACCTTCTTTTTTAACGCTATGCTGACAGTAGGGTTTAGCATTACCGGATAGTTCTCCCTATAACGTGCTTTATGCGAATCCACACGGTTTCAAGTTCTGATGAAAAATTTTGTCAATACTTAAACTCTTTTACACTAACTACAATGACAAGAATGATGTTGTTTCAAGGTTTCGTTTCTTATATTAATGATAATAATAAAAGTGATATATTTTTTAAGCATATTGAAATCACTTTTGGACACCTCTATGATGGTGAATGATTATAACATGGAAAGCTCGATAATTATTAGTATTATTATTGTTACTCAGATGATAGTATTATCAGTATTGAGTTATTATTTTTGTTACTGTTATAATTACTTATAGCTGTATTTTTGTTATTGAAAAAGTAATTACTTTTTTATAGCTAAATGATAATAATTTATAATAAATATTATTATAAATGGAAGAATAATAATATTAACTTGTAATAATTGTTAAAATGATTACATCTTGCAGTGTTTTTAACGCATCTCACAATTATTGTTATCGTAAACAACACAATTCCAAATCAAATATGCTGAAGTTTTGGACCGTTCTTACATGGAAATTATGCCAGGAACGATAGTTTAAATTTCACTCAGAAGTGCTTTTTCTGTACCAATTCTTGGATGACACAGGCGCTTGTATTACGAAAATGCCTAATATGTCAGATATGTAATCATATAAGCTGATGTAACTATAACATATATATATTTGCGATATGTGGTATACAATATATATCTGTTGTCAGGTTTTGTTGCTATGGTAAACAAAGAAATGTCAGCCAAGTTCTCTGCTCTGGTCAACAATGCAGAGAAGTTCTTAGAGCTGCTGCCTTGGTCAAAGGACATGGAGAAAGACAAGTTTCTGATGCCAGATTTCACCTCATTGGATGTGCTCACTTTTGCTGGCAGCGGAGTTCCTGCAGGCATCAACATTCCCAATTGTAAGTGAAGTCTGTTTTATTGTTTAGTGTAGCTTTTTGTGGTAGGAAAAAGCTCAACCATTCGAGCGTGTTATAACTCATCATGCTTATCCTGTTGCCAGTATAAGTTGTTTTATGTCTAACGCTATCGGTTTATTAATTGCTGCTATGGGAATTTTGTAGATGATGAAATTCGACAGTCTGAGGGCTTCAAGAATGTGTCGTTGGGTAACGTTTTGTCATCCAGTTACAAGAAAGACAAACCACAAAATATCACCTTTCTCTCTGCGGATGATAAGGTGAGGTGATGTAGAGTAGATGATAAGGTGATGTAGAGTAGATGATAAGGTGATGTAGAGTAGATGATAAGGTGAGGTGATGTAGAGTATATGATAAGATAAGGTGATGTAGAGTAGATGATAAGGTGATGTAGAGTATATGATAAGATAAGGTGATGTAGAGTATATGATAAGGTGAGGTGATGTAGAGTAGATGATAAAGTGAGGTGATGTAGAGTAGATGATAAGGTCAGGTGATGTAGAGTAGATGATAAAGTGAGGTGATGTAGAGTAGATGATAAGGTCAGGTGATGTAGAGTAGATGATAAGGTGAGGTGATGTAGAGTATATGATAAGGTGATGTAGAGTAGATGATAAAGTGATGTAGAGTAGATGATAAGGTGAGGTGATGTAGAGTAGATGATAAGATAAGGTGATGTAGAGTAGATGATAAGGTAAGGTGATGCAGAGTAGATGATAAGGTGAGGTGATGTAGAGTAGATGATAAGGTGATGTAGAGTAGATGATAAGGTGAGGTGATGTAGAGTAGATGATAAGGTGAGGTGATGTAGAGTAGATGATAAAGTGAGGTGATGTAGAGTAGATGATAAGGTGATGTAGAGTAGATGATAAGGTGATGTAGAGTAGATGATAAGGTGATGTAGAGTAGATGATAAGGTGAGGTGATGTAGAGTAGATGATAAGGTGAGGTGATGTAGAGTAGATGATAAGGTGAGGTGATGTAGAGTAGATGATAAGGTGATGTAGAGTATATGATAAGGTGATGTAGAGTAGATGATAAGGTGAGGTGATGTAGAGTAGATGATAAGGTAAGGTGATGTAGAGTAGATGATAAGGTGAGGTGATGTAGAGTATATGATAAAGTGATGTAGAGTAGATGATAAGGTGAGGTGATGTAGAGTAGATGATAAGGTAAGGTGATGTAGAGTAGATGATAAGGTGATGTAGGGTAGATGATAAGGTGAGGTGATGTAGAGTAGATGATAAGGTGATGTAGAGTAGATGATAAGGTGAGGTGATGTAGAGTAGATGATAAGGTGAGGTGATGTAGAGTAGATGATAAGGTGATGTAGAGTATATGATAAGATAAGGTGATGTAGAGTAGATGATAAGGTGAGGTGATGTAGAGTAGATGATAAAGTGATGTAGAGTAGATGATAAGGTGAGGTGATGTAGAGTAGATGATAAAGTGATGTAGAGTAGATGATAAGGTGATGTAGAGTAGATGATAAGGTGAGGTGATGTAGAGCAGATGATAAGGTGATGTAGAGTAGATGATAAGGTGAGGTGATGTAGAGTAGATGATAAGGTGATGTAGAGTAGATGATAAGGTGAGGTGATGTAGAGTAGATGATAAAGTGATGTAGAGTAGATGATAAGGTGAGGTGGTGTAGAGTAGATGATAAGGTGATGTAGAGTAGATGATAAAGTGATGTAGAGTAGATGATAAGGTGAGGTGATGTAGAGTATATGATAAGATAAGGTGATGTAGAGTAGATGATAAGGTGAGGTGATGTAGAGTAGATGATAAGGTGATGTAGAGTAGATGATAAGGTGATGTGATGTAGAGTAGATAATAAGGTGAGGTGATGTAGGGTAGATGATAAGGTGAGGTGATGTAGAGTAGATGATAAAGTGAGGTGATGTAGAGTAGATGATAAGGTGAGGTGATGTAGAGTAGATGATAAGGTGAGGTGATGTAGAGTAGATGATAAAGTGATGTAGAGTAGATGATAAAGTGATGTAGAGTAGATGATAAGGTGAGGTGGTGTAGAGTAGATGATAAGGTGATGTAGAGTAGATGATAAAGTGATGTAGAGTAGATGATAAGGTGAGGTGATGTAGAGTAGATGATAAAGTGATGTAGAGTAGATGATAAGGTGAGGTGATGTAGAGTAGATGATAAGATAAGGTGATGTAGAGTAGATGATAAGGTGAGGTGATGTAGAGTAGATGATAAGGTGAGGTGATGTAGAGTATATGATAAGGTGAGGTGATGTAGAGTAGATGATAAGGTGATGTAGAGTAGATGATAAGGTGATGTGATGTAGAGTAGATAATAAGGTGAGGTGATGTAGGGTAGATGATAAGGTGAGGTGATGTAGAGTAGATGATAAAGTGAGGTGATGTAGAGTAGATGATAAGGTGAGGTGATGTAGAGTAGATGATAAGGTGAGGTGATGTAGAGTAGATGATAAAGTGATGTAGAGTAGATGATAAGGTGAGGTGATGTAGAGTAGATGATAAAGTGAGGTGATGTAGAGTAGATGATAAGGTGAGGTGATGTAGAGTAGATGATAAGGTGAGGTGATGTAGAGTAGATGATAAAGTGATGTAGAGTAGATGATAAAGTGATGTAGAGTAGATGATAAGGTGAGGTGGTGTAGAGTAGATGATAAGGTGATGTAGAGTAGATGATAAAGTGATGTAGAGTAGATGATAAGGTGAGGTGATGTAGAGTAGATGATAAGATAAGGTGATGTAGAGTAGATGATAAGGTGAGGTGATGTAGAGTAGATGATAAGGTGAGGTGATGTAGAGTAGATGATAAGGTGATGTGATGTAGAGTATATGATAAGGTGATGTAGAGTAGATGATAAGGTGATGTAGAGTATATGATAAGGTGAGGTGATGTAGAGTAGATGATAAGGTGAGGTGATGTAGAGTAGATGATAAGGTGATGTAATGCAAATACTGACACTGACTGTTTCTATACAATGACTGGGTTAAGACCTCAAGAGTTGCCAAAAGTTTGAATCTATAGAAACTGTACAGCTGGCATCATTGAAAACCAACTGACAGCTAAAACGTTATGTTTTATATGCATAGGTACAGTGAATAGATTTATATACATACATGTCTGTATTTTATTTACATGCAGGAGCTTCTCTCTCAGTGGAAGGCCAAGTCATTTGAGTTACAAGTTGGTTTACATGAGTTACTTGGTCACGGCAGTGGAAAGCTCTTTACTAAAGTGGGTCTTTCCATTACTACTTGAGTTCCCTACTAGTATATAGTTGTATATGTAACATTGTAACACTGCGTTTGCTGCCATAGAAAGAAGATGGTACATTGAACTTTACTCCTGACACCAAGAATCCACTGACCGGAGAGCCAATCAGCTCTTGGTATGAGCCCGGTGAGACGTACTCAAGCAAGTTTCCTGTGATGAGCTCTTCATACGAGGAGTGCAGGGCAGAGTGTGTTGGTTTGTTATTGTGTCTAGATGTCAATGTGCTCAGGTGAGTCCACCAATACCTCGTACCTGCCATGCTTACTCAGTATAGATGTATCATGTTGTATTTATGTCTGGTACAGAACATGCAGCACATATTGCCCCCTGATGGATGTTATCTATGCCTTGCAGTGTGTTTGGATACAGTGGAGAGGATGCACAAAACATCATCTACATCAACTGGTTGAGTATGGCAAGGGCCGGCCTTCTTGCACTTGAGTTCTTTTCTCCAGATACCAATTCTTGGAGGCAGGTACGACCACCCTTTCCCTCCCCATATACCATACAGTTAAGGCTACACAGACCGATGTTTGGCATCGGAAGGCCTTGCGATGGGCATGCCCGACACATCGGCACATCATGGGTCTTGTTCGTGAGCGTAACCAACATGTTGGTCTATGCCGAAGTCTCATCAGCATGGTTAAATCCAAAATATCTTCCCAAGCTCATCAAGTTTAACCATTTACAACACATTTCCGCTATAATTTTTTTTATCAAAGAGTACTTACTTCAAATTTCGAAGGAATGTTGATGTTATAGAATTTGTACATCCTCTCTTTGCACTAGAATATATTCGATGTAATGCAGTTGTTGCCGAAAGCAACTCAGTCCAGTGAATTTATTTTACATGGCTCATAAAATAGTAATCACTGATACTTTCAACATTACGGAGTATAGTTATAATAATAGTTAAAATTATTATCAAATAAAACAATAAAATAAATGATGAATAATAACAATATTCTGAAGATTTAATAATAAGTATCACCAAAATAATTATTAAGTCATGTTTTTTATGGTGAACAAAAAACAAACATACATCACAGTGAAATTGTTCTTCAATTCGTTGTCGGAAATAAAACAGGCAAAAACCCTCGCCTTGTGCCGTATGATTGGCCAGTTCAATAGCAGCTCACCGATGTGCTCTAGTACATCGGCATGCTACATCGGCCTGTTTAGCCACTTGCACATCTTTTCGATCCACCGTATAGGTACATCGGCATCAAAACATCAGTGCGCTGTGGTCCATCGCACAGGACTGCTAGCTAGTTGTGTACTGACATCAATTGTAGGCACACATGCAGGCTCGTTATGCCATTCTACAAGTTTTACTGCAAGCCAAAGGTCTAATTAGTATTACTGAGTGTACGGGGGAGGATGGAAAGCCGGACCTATTACTTACCCTTGATAGAAGTAAGATTGAGACTGTAGGAAAACAGGCTATAGCTGATTTTCTACTGAAGATTCAGGTAAGTATTTGGAATCATCTCCTCATTTTTTATCTCATTCTCCTCTGTATACTGTAGACATTCCTGGTGATTAGTCAGTGGGTAAGACAACTCCTGCATTCATCATAATTATGTAGCGTGAGACCATTTCTAAATGTAATGAATGAATTGTAATCATGTAGTAGTGGTAGGTAAGACAACTCCTGTATTCATTGTAATTATGTAGTATGTAACAACTCCTGTATTTATTGCGATCATGTAGTAGGTATGACAACTCTTGTATTTATTAGTCTTGTAGTAAGGTAAGACAACTCCTGCACTCACCAGAAATGTAAGATATCAAATAGCTGTTGCTGTATCTGTAGGTGTACAAAGCCACCGCTGACTACACCGCTGCCAAGAAATGGTTCCAAGATGACATCTCAGCCATGACAGACAATGACAAAGTCAAGTTCACTGAGTGGAGACGGATTGTATTAGATAGAAAAGTAACTCGCAAAGTGCTTGTGCAGTGCAATACTTTTGTTAAAGGTTAGTTGGTATCTCTACTGAGAGTGATGGGGTTTCATTGACAGTGTTAATATGACACTACATATTACATGAGGTAACATTGTTTTATTGTAGGTGATGAGGTAACATTGTTGTCTTGTAGGTGATGAGGTAACATTGTTGTCTTGTAGGTGATGAGGTAACATTGTTGTCTTGTAGATGATGAGGTAACATTGTTGTCCTGTAGATGATGAGGTAACATTGTTGTATTGTAGGTGATGAGGTAACATTGTTGTCTTGTAGGTGATGAGGTAACATTGTTGTCTTGTAGGTGATGAGGTAACATTGTTGTCTTGTAGGTGATGAGGTAACATTGTTATCTTGTAGGTGATGAGGTAACATTGTTGTCTCGTAGGTGATGAGGTAACATTGTTGTCTTGTAGGTGATGAGGTAACATTGTTGTCTTGTAGGTGATGAGGTAACATCGTTGTCTTGTTGGTGAAGAGGTAACATTGTTGTCTTGTAGGTGATGAGGTAACATTGTTGTCTTGTAGGTGATGAGGTAACATTGTTGTCTTGTAGATGATGAGGTAACATTGTTGTATTGTAGATGATGAGGTAACATTGTTGTCTTGTAGATGATGAGGTAACATTGTTGTATTGTAGATGATGAGGTAACATTGTTGTCTTGTAGGTGATGAGGTAACACTGAGTGAATACGAGGCTTCAGCCGCTGGACTTGTACAGTCAGTAGCTGACAGGTTCTCATCCGATGTAAGTTTAGACAAGGCTCTCATGGACCTCATCAACAAGGATAAACACTGGTGGTCATAGGCTGTGCTCTCTTGTCATACAGTGTAACTGTCTACGCAGTGCTTGCATCACCCCCTTCAATACAACATTGTGTACCGCCTGATTACAGCTATTCACTATGCAGTTATTGTGTATTCTGTATGTAATGCAAACCTTTTCATTTTCCTATTGTTTTGCACATTTCATGTTGTAGTTCCACTTATTTGTCATGTCGTAAAATCCTCAGGTTCTAGCTTACAATAGATCTGATTAAGAAGCTGGTATTATGTTATTTGTTGAAAAAATTGTAATAAATGTGTTATGTTAGTGTATGCTCCTTCCTCTGAAATTCCACCCCCAAGTCGTTGTGAACGTTTTTGCGCTGCATCAGTCATTGGCATGCTCCTTTTGTTAATGACCAAATACTGCATGGTTTTCTCAGCTCCCTATCTTCTAGTTTCCATGCCACCACTCTGTTATTTATCCTGTATAGCATACTAAATTGATTTACAATGATTTACATTACTACTGTAATGCAAGCGTAGGCTGTAATTTTTTGGAGTTGTTCTCTTTAATCCCAGGTCAAAGAAAGCTGATTATTTATTTTGATGCGAGGGGGGGGGGGTCATAAGCCACATTTTTTACCAACTAAAAAGAGCCCTGGCTTTTTTTTTCCTAGTTTATCGCTCGGCACGCTTTTGTCATGGTTGATATACTGGTGATGGCCTTCTTAGCAATGACGAGCTGAACTGTGATGCACTTTATGATTTTTTACTTGTTGTACCAGAAAAAAGCGTAATGTCAAATTTGTGCAACTGAGCACTGTACATGTGCAGCAAAGAAATAAATCCTTAAAGAAGTGCAAACGAAAGAAAGTAATAAAAATGTTGCATGTCTGTCTCTCTGATCCACAGACTACAGATGACTGAGGAGTGAGGAGTCACAATGAATAATAAATAATGATATAATAAATGAATGATTATGTGTTAAACTTAATAATAATTATTTATTATTATTAGTTTCATAATATTTTATTATGATAAATTATTGTAATATATTATTATTATTGTTCATTATTATTACTATACAAAATTAAAATAATTATTATAATTTAATACATTAGTTAGCTCTGAGTCTTAGTAGTTGTTGGAAGAAAGACTAACTTAAACAACCAATATTATTATTATTATAAGATAGATATATATATGAAATAATAATAATGCATGGAACAACAACAACATCATCATTGAATCATTGCTGCGTTATTATTATTATCTTTGTTTGTTCTACACTCTTCTCGCTGAGCTGTTTGGTCTAAAAAGAAGGCGTTTGAATCATTTATTCTGAAGAGTGTTGAATGTCGTCAGAAACTTCTCTCATCTGGAGGGATGTGCCAATAACAATAATTAATAATAAAAGACATGTTTCATATCAAAAATGCTCAACAGCCTCATACTATACCGGTCCATTTCTGGGCAATATTGTAGTAGAAACGACTTGTGCCACCTACAACAGAGGAAGTAAGCACTCAATAACTATTAACTCTATGCAGTCACATGAGAACAAAGAAAAGCTCATGTGACGTGGCCGTGATTCAGGCAGCCCTTGTTTATATTGTGCAGGATTTTTGTAGTGACAGTTCACTTGGTAGCAGGCACCTCCCTCAGTACCAGACTAGATCGCAGCCAGAAGTTCAGCAGCTTGGGCAGGCACTACTGGGCAGTAGTGCAGGCCGGCATAGCTGGGTTGTGTGCTGGACTGAGTGCTGGCTAGGTCGGCTGCCTGACTGCAGGGCCCTACAAAGTGTAGGCCGCCTACTTGTAGGCGCTTGCTGGCTGCATTTTGCAGGCTTGTGACTTTATTGTAAGACTTCAATGGCTACAATGCTGAATGCTTTCTTCATGTAAGCAATAGAGAGAGAGAGAGCGAGCTTGACTGCAGGGCCCTACAAAGTGTAGGCCGCCTACTTGTAGGCGCTTGCTGGCTGTATTTTGCAGGCTTGTGACTTTATTGTAAGACTTCAATTGTTACAATGCTGATTGCTTTCTTCATGTAAGCAATAGAGAGAGAGAGAGAGTGTATGTGTGAGAGTAGTGTAGTCTGTATTTCTTCGTACTTCTAGCTGTGCTCCTCCAACTACTCTGAGTTGTGAGGCAGCAGAAGCCAGTATTTATACAAAAGGTTACATAATATCTCTTTGTTTACTGGTAGCCCAATAGTATATACAAAAGGTAGGTGGGCTCCCATAGGGTATTGTAAACAAGTAGCACAATAGCCTTAGTGGCATAACAAGTGGCTAGTGGAAGAAAAGATACAATACAAATGTCATGTACACAAGTTTTGTATGGTTAGCCACACAGAGCAGTGTTTGTTATTTTCGCTATTTCTCCTGTAGGCTTGTAGCTGGGAGTTGTCTACCTAGGATAGCATTACTCCGCATATCGGTTGAATAAGAGCCATTTCCTGTACAATATCTATTCATCTTTATACACTTATGTAACCCAATTAACATTTTCTTGTCAGCACCTAAGGCTGATTGTTATTAAATGTTTTATATATAAGCTGGCTAGAGCTCTCTGTAAATCAGAGCAGGAGAAGAGCTCAGCCAGGCGTGATACACAATACAGCTTATTCAACACTCAACCACAACTCTTTGATTCAATCTCTAACAGAACAGCTGCCCTACAATTGCTCAGTACGACTAAGGAGTGCCGGCCTGCAAAGGTCCAATACTCTAATTAGTCTGCTACCCAGCTAGTCTGACTATGCTGGGCAGGCAGTGGTAGGAGCAGTCAGCAAGTCGTGCACCGTCAGCAGTCGTACACAGACAGCAGTGAACAGCCTGGGGTTTGGTACAGGTGGATGCTACCAGTCACTCACCACCCGACACGAAAGTCCTGTACAATATCCTTCAGTGTGGATATACAGAGAGAGTTGCTCTTGAAAAATGGCTTTGTTTAGTTCCTCAGGGTTTATACCCTGCTATCTTTCTTTTTTTGGCCGCTACCATTGTTGAGGTTTTACCAGGAAGGGACTGAGTGCCCTGTGCACCGGCTAGCTGTGTCCAAGTGGCTGCTTCCTGCTACTGAGTTGCTGCCACTAATCGGAGCGATTGCATGCAATTGTCTGATTGGGCCTGGACCACAGAAGAGGTTTACCAACTGTTGACTGTGCTTCAGCCTTAAACGTCGCACTAACGCCTTTACATCCCCTATGTTTACACACAAACCAGCCGCATAAGCAATACATGCTAGCCAAGCTACACTAAATAGATAGACAGCTATCTACCACCAAGCATTAGCAGTTCGTTGACTGAACACATTAGTCCACACAACAGCTACTAGAGCTATACAAAGAATAATAATAAATGATTGAGATAATTAATTAATATAGATAGCGTTAAAGTAGCATTGTGATTATTACTAATAACAGACGAAATTAGTATAATCCAAAAAGGATAACTGCTTAATCTATAGCTATAAGGCTCCAACCAGCGATTGTCGTCTGCTCGCACAGTTTTGCTATATATAATGTTAAAAATGGCCGGTAATTTGCGGCAAAACAGCATAACCAATCAGGGTAAGTAATAGCGGCAATTAGCCAATTAATGTAACTAACCAATTAGCGAAGCTTTGACATAAACATAAAAACAAAGAAATTATGGCAACTCGCTAGATAATGGTCATTGTCAAATCCGCCACACCATGCTATTGACCCACTCAGTAGGTTCATTTGAACACTCAGTGACATCAACTTCCTCCATTCTCTGTAATTTAGCCTGTAATAATGGTCATGGCTAAGGGAATGTGGTGTTTCCTGTTGACAAATGAGTGCACCTCGGGGTATAGTTTGATCATGAGCTTTTAAGTCGGGCATACAATATCCTTGAAACACTCATCAAACTCTCTTATAACGCTCTCAGTGGTGATTGCATTCACCTTCTCTCAAAATCCATCTCTATGCATGACAGTAATTCTAGCACTGGTTACAAAGCCGCATCAACAGGTTCCAAACACACTCCACCAGTTTTACCATCCACTAGCAATAGTCTAGTTTGGCCATATTTATTGATATGGTGTTCATTGTATGAGTATGGAGTTGATGTACTTATGTGATATCAGCACCCAAAGCTCTAGCAATATCTATTGGTAGAATGTTGACCTCTGCACCTGTATCAATCTTAAACTAAAGTTGACTGCTACCTCCACACACCACTATATATCGTTTGTTCCAAGAGGCACCTGTTCCTTCTTCATCGACCAGTCCAATGAAAAGAGAAATCATTTGCTGTTCCCCATCAACTATGTCCACGGCACCAACCTCTAGCTGAGCTGGTGCATACTTTTGTATTGAGTGATCTTTGTGACCACATTTCTTGCATGTTTGTCTGTATGCAAGAAATTTGCCCTTGATATGGCTGTAACCACAAAATTCTCGGGCATTGGTGTAAGCGTTACACTCCTTCCTTGAATACCCTGTAATGGGACTACAGCTATTGTCTCGTTTGCCTACAGACTCCATTTGTGACTTAGTTCAGGTCACACTGCCACCATGTAGTATTTGATTAATTACCATGACGGTAAATGGTTAGTGTGATTAGACCAGAGTCATACTAGGGGGTCTGGCTGGTCACGAATTATAAATTAGACTTCCTTTCATTTATTTTTTCGACCTCCCTAGCTCGCTGTTCACTTCCAGTTGTGCCCACATGCCCATCTAACCGCATTTCGGTATTTTTGCATAATCTAATAAGGACAATTTTTCTACATGCCTGTATTCATTTCTGTCTATGTTTGTTCCAATTCCTTTTCTCATTCCATTGAAGTCAGGTGCTCTGATTTGCTTCCTGAATGATTTCTCATTAATCTTCTCCAGTACATACTTATATACTTTATTATTGAACCAGTGATACATCCTCTAATAGAGGCGACCTTTAGGGGTTTCAGTACATGAAATAAAAAGGCTACCTGGGCATGAGATCGGTAATTAAACAGAAAATAAATAAAAAAGAGCTATTATTATAAATCTTTGTAACTGATAGATCCTATATTACTATAGAGCATCAAGAAGGTGTTCGCTCTCAACCCTGTTCGTGAGCTGGTATCGTAGCGGGCTGTGTGTCTACTTGGTCTTCTTGTTTTTGGTTGTCTAAGTAGATGGTGTAGGCAGTGGCCTGGGGTTTTGATTTTTTCCATCTGCTGAATACACAGGTAGTCAATATAGTCATTGATTGGTAAAATATTGAGTGATGTCGTCCTAGCCTCGTAACTGCGATGGCCTGGGGCTATTATCTTAAGTGATAGCCTTTCTATCTGGATGACTCTAGTCTTCTGTTTGCTTGTTGTCATACAGTACCAAGCTACACTGCCGTATGTAACTTTTGGTCGCATACAGGTAATGTAAAATCTCTTCAGTAGATGTTGAGGCACTCCTGAGCGTTTGAGATTCAGTAGTATGTATGTGAGAGGTCGTACATTCTTTAGGATGGTATCTATATGTTCTTCAAAAGTTAGGTATTCGTCAATGGTAACTCCGAGGAATTTAGTGTGTCTTGCGTGTGGAATTGGCTCTCCACTCAGGCTGTGATAGGGCGGGTCAAAACTGAAGCAAGCACGTTTGTTGGTTAAATGCAGAACTGATGATTTGTTAGCGTTAGCCAACATATTGTGTTCATTGCACCAGTTTGACGCTGTGTCTAGCGATGTTTGGATGGTAGATTGACTTTGATTATTGTGTGATATAGCGGGTTTTCCTGTAAGGGTCAGGTCATCAGCATATTTAATGATATCACACTCCGTTTTCAAACTGTCAACATATAAAAGCCAAAAGACTGGCCCGAGTAGAGTTCCTTGTGGTGTTCCGTTTAACACAGCTAGGCTTTGGCTGATTTTAGTGCCGATGTGTACTGATTGGAACCGATTTGAAAGGAAGCTGTGGATAATTTGGATGAGATTAGCGTTGATACCTTTGCTTGACAGCATGTCTATTAGCTTCCCCCGATCCATTTTATCAAACGCTTTTGACATATCAAGAAAAGCGGTTGTCACATATTTCGACTTAGGCTCATCTAATAAAAGGGTCCAATTATCGATTGCAGCTATTATTGCGTCAACGGTACTGCGGCCCTTTTGATAAGCGTACTGACTTTCATCAATGCTTGGTATCACTAGTTGAACATAAAAATGCATCACAGCTTTCTCAATGATTTTGCCCAGGTGCCATAATAAAGAAATAGGTCGGAAATCAGACTCTGTTTCTACAGACTTCTTTTTCTCAATAGGCACAATTTCAGCACATTTCCAAATATCAGGAAAACAACCTTGTATAAAACAGCTATTTATAATTGCACATATAGGAATACAGAGCTCGTCTGCACACATTCTAGTTACCCATGCAGGAAAGTCATGAGAGTGTGTAGCCTTCTTTGTGTTTATATCCATAAGCCATTTGTATACCTGATCAGGCGTAACCGACAGTGGTGTAGCAGCAGTGTGACTACCCGTGCTGGGGGTTATGGTAGTAGGGTTGCCGCCAACTGATGAGAAGAAGTCGCTAGTTTGCCTAGAACTGTTTTCGGAGGATCTATATCCGTGCTCATGGGCCTCCTAGTTGCAATGGCTAGCTCCTTGATCATCTATCTTTGTAGCCTAAGAGAACTTCAGATATCCGTATCTCACTGTTATTATGAATAATAGGAGTTTAGTTTAGCTCTGCTGTTACACAACTAGTGGTAGCCATCTGCATGGCCGCTTAGTACTAAAGAGGCATAACTGCTAGTTAGTATGTTACCTCAGTACCACATCAGTTGTCAGACTTCTAATCGGTGTTGGGTAGTTGGCATCTTTTGCTCAGCAGTGTCTGACTGTCAGTCTCTCTTGTTGTAGTCAGACATACTGGTCAGCATGATTGGTCTAATCAGGTCTGCTGTGCTAGTGGGTTGTTATTGGAAATGTTTAAAGTTTTATAGACAGTAGTATACAGAAGTGTATCTGTTGTGATCATTGCTGTCACCGAGAAATCTTATACTTCAGGGGCAGTTACGGATTTGAAAATCCCTCTGACAAAAATCTTTAGAAAAAAAGACAGAAAAAGGAGCCATAACCATCAGAAAAGCTCCAAAATGAATCCTTCCTTCTGGGTTACTGACATTTTGGAGAGGTGAGTTAGATGACACCTAAGCCCAATTTATGATTTTGGTACAGTACAGGACAGATCCACTTTTTTCAGCGCTTTCAAGAGGTATCTGAGGTGAATCCTTGACCGACTTTTTACACATAAGAGAATCCCTGAAAGCTAAGGTGCCAAAATATGGACAGAAGTATATATTTTAGGCAGTCATGGACTCGCTTAGTACTAGCTTTGAGCTCATTTGCTGAGAAGCCAGAGCCAGATTGTAAGGGTACCATATCTTCTTGCCTAACTAATGGTGAGAAGACATGTAGGCTAAAAACCGCAACAAAAAGGGAATCGGAGGAGCTAGATAAACAGATGCAGATGGGTGGTTCATAGGGTCGAAATGTAGGTGGCAATGAGAAACCGCACCCGGGATACAAAACTAGAACATCTTTGGACTAAAACCATCAACTTGGACATGCAAATTGTAGCATATAGTGAACAGTATCACTTGATTTGTTGTTCGTAGCCTCCGAGCCACTAGGACCCTAGTAAGATTCTAAGAGAGTTTCCAGCAGCCTTTGATTACCATTTACCTAATTGGATCAGTCATACTGACTAGAGCCAATACTCTAGCATGGTCTGGTTTTATCTAATCCACCTGTGGAAAATTGGAAATGTAGTTATTCCTGAGTAGAACAATGAAATTGAGTATTATTGTTATTTAGTTGAACGTTGCTTTCTTTTTACATGTGGAACAGTTTTTGAAGCTTTTATCATACACCCTTGATCTATGTTTAGCAGTGATCAAATTACCAAAATGAATAATTATAGGGAGGTCACCCAATATGGGCATGGTATACTGTGCAGAGTTTCATCTTTTTAGTGGCAGCAAGTCACCTGCATAACTTCCCATTCATGTGAGAGCAAAATTGCAGCTTTATACTGAGCATAACATAACAACTACTTCAATTTGGTAGGGAAGCTCTTCACCTGGTTTACTGATGCAGCTGAAGTTGTCAAGTGTTGAATTATCTACCGGGACTGCTTTGGCCAAAAGCGCATCAAGTTTTTTGGTGCTTGCCACAATATTGGCCAAATAATTGTGGAGCTCCAGCCTTTGTTGTACAGTGGGGCCACACGATCGTGTTATTTTGGTGAAATTGTCTGTGAGAACGATGCACAAAATTGTTTCAGACCCAAATGCCAATACCGTCTGCGGTAAACATTTTCGCTAAAATCGTGTCATCCCCATATAAAACCAAAGAGTTATCTTCTTTATTCAAAAAATCATTTATTTCATCTAGGGACAGTTCTATAAATAAAACCACTAGCAGACGGTGTCAGAATCGACTAATATCATCATCATTTTTATTATGGATTACCAAGAGCTCAACAGGAATGTAAAGTATAACAATTGGAAAGATGTGGTAGCAGATCAGATGTCTATACAGATGGAGAAGAATGATGAATGAACTGGTAAAAAATAATAATACATGTATAAATATTAATGAAAATGAAATTTTTGTTTATTCAATTAATTAATAAATAATACTAAGTTACAAAAACTCATTCAACAAGCAAACAATCATCGATTCCAATAATTTTAATTAACATTAACCTACTTATGATATATTACACTAATAATTTTATTTATTATTTATATTCCTTTCGAAAATCCCTGCTCTCTTTTGCCTGAGGTAATAAAACTTATCGGCATATCTGAATTCAGCCCAAAACTGATTTCGGATAGGATTAGTAAAAAATGATTCAAAATTTGGTTTCACCTAATAATACGACTGTGGCCCCACCATGAAGTGTAATAAAACTACGGTTGTGGTAATCTCTCTCTCAACTACTGAATATCATCTTTATCACCATTATTATCATTATCATCGTTGATATTATTATTATAATGAATGTAACTATCATTATTAACTTATCATTATTATTATTATAATCGTCATTATTTATTATTGTCATTATTGGTTATTTTTATTTACCATTATTCATCATTATCAGCATTATCATCGATATCATCATTATCACCATTATCATCATTGATATTATTATTATTAGTATCATTATGATTATAATCAATGTTATCATTATTATTATCATAACTACTTATTTTTATCATTATTATTTATTATCATTAATCATTATTTATTACTGGCAGTGTTTAGAAATGTGTTCCATTATTTACTACACTATCGGGCTATATTGTGTGTCAACTTCTTTCTACCATGCTAAAACAAAAGAAGCAAAGGAGCATTGGAGCTCATTCCTAAGATTGACTAATATTTTGATAATGGCGTGGCACAGCATTGGCACTTTATTCAGGAGTATATGTAAAATGTTTGTTATGTACATATATACATTTATATGTCATTGAGTTGGTAAGAGAAATTGTCCTCTGCATTTGGTAATTTGAATATTAGAGGTTATATCTATTGCCTCCTCCTTGCCACGTTCCTTTACGGCTTTGTGTGTCCAAGTGGTCCTCTCTTGATAACAGTCGCCCTTCACAACAGATTCTATGTTATTGTTAGATATTTTTGGTTGCAGGAGTTTACAAACATCATGGACATAAAAAATCACATAATTCCTAATGATACAGACTTTTGTTTGCTGGAATGTAAAGAGGCATTCGATGGCCTAACTCCAAAGGAAAAGAAATACGCCCATTACTTTTCTCGGGCGTGTTGGCTCGGTGGTCTCATTGTCTTGTATCAGGTGAGAGTCTTTGTTTGCTCTTTTATGGCTGAAATTGCTGTGGCTTGCAAGGTTATGTGGCTCATGTTTTTAAGAAATTTTTCACATCAGCTTAACTTAGAGTACTTTGTGTGCACCCTCCATTGTCTAGTTTAAAGTACCAGAGAAATCTGCACCAAGTAAGCACTTGATGTACCAGTAACAGAGCTGGCCTTACACTTAATATGATAAACTGGTTGTTGTAGACCTCCCCAGAGTCCCCATATATCCACCTGCTTTTATCTAGCATTATCAAACATGAGTCAGTGGACAAGATTAAAGCGACAGCGTTAGCAGCGGGTCTATCTGCAGAGGAAGTACAGGTGTGTTTGTTTGACTACCTGCTGATGGCTGTCTGCCAGTGATTGCATGCAGTGTGACACAGCACTGGAGATTAAGTGCAGTTTTATTAATGCCCTCAACTGGCTGACTTAGAACGCTTGAGTTGCCAACTAATGTCACCATCTTACATAATTTTTTATGATGTTTCTCATGAATTCTTTATATATTTTGTGGACGCTTTTTGCTACGGAGCTGCTTTAGCTTGTCACTAGTGGTTATATGCTCTTGATCAGTTGAACCAACAGATGTTTGACGTCTTGTAGAAGAGTGAATATGAATAATGAAAGTGTATCTCAACAAGGACTATGTTTTGGGGAGAATATTTATATCTCTTTTCCACTTTGACACCGCTATGGGATTTAGCAAAATCCATGACATACAATAGTGTTTCTAAGCCCAATATCACCTGCAGTATTCATGCAATTGGAACAAGCTATTGAGTTATCAAAGTTGTATCGTAAAGTCTACCGCGGCTAGATCAACCAATTATCATTTTGCCCGCTTGGGAGTTATCACGTCTTGCACTTTCAGAAACTGGTTTCTTATAGTGCCAGGTGTGACAACTCCAAAGCAAGCAAAGTGCGGAAACTTGCAGCTAGGTGAATCATGCGACGGCGCACTGGTTAGCTGCAAGTGATATTATTTTGAGCGGATTAAAGGGAGGGTGTAGAGAGGAGGATGAATGGGGTAAAGTGGGGTTGGGGCCATTTTAAAAACCAGTAATTAGTACTGTTTCACTGCTTGCTTCTTTCAATATAGTTTAGAGCTTTTGTTGTACTTTCAATTGACAGGCATTCCTTGTATATGCAGCAGCCATATTCGCCAACTCCGGTAACTACAAGTCTTTTGGGGATTCAAAGATTGTTCCAAACTTGCCAAAGGTGAGAAAAATCCTCTGATATATGTGTTTATAGAGCCTGTTGTTGTCACTTATTGAGTCTTGGATTAATGTATTGACTATTATTGTAGGGTCAGCTAGAGAAGTTGGTGAAGGCCAGCCAAGCTTACAAGAAAGAGACGGATATGGTGACAGAGTTGTGGACAGAAGTGGGAGATGTCATGTACTCATTGACACCACGAGAGACTCAGCTAGGTTTAGGAGACGAGGGCATCACCACCTATTTCTCCTCCAATTGTACTTCTGCTGACGCAGCTATAGCTAAACAGTTTCTTACAGAAAAGGTTAGTCAATAGATTCAACGGTTGTTTCCCCTGATTTTGTTATGCGTTTTGTGAAAACGGATTATTTCAAGCATGGCAGCGAATTCTTTGACATTGTTTCAGCAATTAGAGGCATGGAACACTCGATGTTTTAAGGATGCCAATGGCAAGTTTGAGATTCGATTGGCGTCCGTAGAGACTAGTCAGGCTGACTTGGACTACTTGGGGGAACATGTGATTACTGACTCTGATGGCAAAGAACATGCGTTCTCTGTAACCAGGGGAGATTACTCCCCATTGATGCAACTCATCAACGACAAGCTGGCATTGGCAAAGGTACAGTATTAACCCTCAAGCTGTCAGGTGATGAAAACTCATGTTCTAGATCTGATATATCCGATTGTCTTTGAGATTGGTTTTAGTAATTAATCAAGTGAAATGTGACAAAATATTGTTGATGTGCAGGCATGGTGTTTATTAGCTTACAGATCGTTTCGAAACATACTTTAATTGAAAGCCATTGATTATTATAAGATGGAGCTAGATTAAACTTGCCAAAAACTAATTTATCATTGTCGTTTGTCTCTAATGATAGTGCAGATATTGGCACAAAGCCTGCACCTTGTAATGGTATATAAATAACTGATAGGTTGATAGATTTTAGCAATGTAATGCAGTGTTGCCCCCCCCCCATCCTCTCCCCCGATTAAGGTAGACAAACTCCAGCACAGACGAGTCCTCTATATAAACCTAGCTGTGTTTAAAATCATCAATGCATTTATAAGTCATGCGCGAACGAAAAAAAGACGATAAAGTGTCACAGAGCAAAGAAGGGCAAGAAAGGAAAAATATTATATACTGAAATGGATTCCGGTCTAGTAACCACGAACATCCACTAAGCTCAAGTATTATACCTCTCTCCAGAGGGGACACTGTACTGCACAACAGTGACGACTGTTACAATCAGGCAACCGACTTACCCAGTATAGCGAGAGCCCATGGCTCATACAAACAACACAGGGTGATGCTTGATAAGTGGCTGTATTCTCATTAGACAAAGTCCTAAAGGGTAATTATTCCTCTAGGGTATTTGTGACAAGACATGAGAATGAATGCAATGAGTGTATGAAAAGTCTCTCCTTTTATAGGACTCACAGGAAATCATTACCATAAATCATATGAGACAAATAGTACAGGAAGTGATTTAGCCAATGCAAACAAGTATATAAATAGTTATCCTATCAAGTAATGTAAATATGTTAAATAATAAAGGCGCCAAGGGCGAAGTCTTATCTCCATGGTCCAATCAGAATTTCTACCGGGCTCCCAGGCTGTAGTTAGAGTACGGTCCACTGGTTAGGTAATACGAGGAAGGGTACTTCAGGTTCCTGGCCTTGACTAAGTTCTTAGATAGTTTTGAGGTTCCTCTGCTATGTTGGCCATCTTGTGCTGGCCCAGTATGGCTATCCCGGGTCGGTAAGGGGTCAATACTGGCCCTGCAGGGGTCACTACCGGTCCCGCACACTATTCTACTGGCACATTATGACTTCTCACCTAATCAGCAGTTAACCGAGCGCTGTAGGCTAAAGTCTAGCGCATTGTTTGCAAAGTGTGGATAGTAAACAACCGTTTACTAGCAACTTCCACCAAAATCTACCACAATACATTGGAGGAAAAAATGGTAGGAGGGGTTAGCGGCGGGAGAGTTAGCTGTGGGGGGGTGTTAGCAGTGGAAGGTGTTAGTCGTGGGAGGTGTTAGCCGTGGGAGGTGTTAGTGGTGGGAAGTGTTAGCCGTGGGAGGTGTTAGTGGTGGGAAGTGTTAGTGGTGGGAGGTGTTAGCGGTGGAAGGTGTTAGCGGTGGGAGGTGTTAGTGGTGGGAGGTGTTAGCGGTGGGAAGTGTTAGTGGTGGGAGGTGTTAGTGGTGGGAAGTGTTAGTGGTGGGAGGTGTTAGCCGTGGAAGGTGTTAGTGGTGGGAAGTGTTAGCCATGGGAGGTGTTAGTGGTGGGAGGTGTTAGCGGTGTAGGTGTTAGCGGTGGGAGAGGTTAGTGGTGGAAGGTAGGAGAGGTTGCAGCAGTAACCAAAGTTGGAAAGGAGGACATATTGTTGTTACTGGCGATGGTAGGAATGGCAGCTAGTAATACTGCAGTAACTTGATAAGAAAATATAGTTTGCAGGGAGTACAATAAGATTTGTATAAGTATTTCCATAAGCGATCTACTCGTTGTAAGACCTTGTTTGAAGTCACTAAACACTCTGGTTTCAGTGAAAGTTTTACAAGAGCTGGTTACCAGTACAGCGAGATGCAATATTGCCTGAATGGATGTACTAGTTATGTACAGTATATGTAGCTTTTGTTGTCAACGTATACTATACACTATACATATATTTGTATACAGTAGTATGTAGCTGTTATACATGTATACTATACATATATCCGTATACAGGAGTATGCAGCCAATGACAACCAAGTTGACATGATAAACAAGTACATTGAGAGCTTCACCTCTGGTTCTTGTCAGGCCCATAAGGATGCCTCCAGATCTTGGATAAAGGACAAGGGACCAGTGGTAGAGAGGTCTGTACACTATATCATGGAGGTATATCTTGTATATCATTGTAATATTGTATGTTATCTGTTATAATTTTATGATATATTATTTGTGTTAGTTAGGTTACATAATGCATGTAGATGTCGTTTCATACGTTTTACGTTACAGTTATATCGGATTTATCGAGAACTATCGAGATCCAGTTGGTTCCAGAGCCGAGTTTGAGGGTATTACACACAATATTTCAATGTATCATTCTATAGTCATATAAGCTGATGTAACTATGACATACCTGCATATATATCTGTTGTCAGGTTTTGTTGCTATGGTAAACAAAGAAATGTCAGCCAAGTTTTCTGCTCTGGTCAACAATGCAGAAAAGTTTCTAGAGCTGCTGCCTTGGTCAAAGGAGTTTGAAAAAGACAAGTTTCTGATGCCAGATTTCACTTCATTGGATGTGTTCACATTTGCTGGCAGCGGAGTTCCTGCCGGCATCAACATTCCCAACTGTAAGTGAAGTCCGTTTGATTTAAGTCTGCTGTTATTGGAAATTGTGAAATTATGGCGTCTTGTGATTGAAATATCTTAACGCTAGCCAGCTGAATCCCTGGACTATTGCAATATTATATTCATTCATACGTCTCCAACTACAAAAAATTTAACTGGTTACCCAGTTTCCCATCTTTATGCCCATCTAAATTTTTTATGAGTCGATAAGGACATACAGACAGCCACAACTTTGTTATGTTTACACTAATTAAGCTTGCTGTAATACCAATCCACCTCAACAATAAACGTCTGCCATCAAATTTGTGGGCTTGCCACACGAGCCAGGATATCATCCTTATCTGTTAGTTTGTCACGCAAGATTGTACATCAAGCACAGGATGAAGTAGAATGGACATGGTTGATTTTTCATTCTGTCTGCCGCACTGCGCTTAGTAGATTTCCAAACTCACAGCGATTCTATGCAACAAGAGTGCGTAGCTCCAGACTATCTTGTTTCTCATATCTCAGATCATGCATAATAGTTGTACGATTGTTGGTGTAATTTAAGATAAACATTGATGATCGTATAACTGTTATGTACAATCTGAGATATGAGAAACAAGATAGTCTGGAGCTAGGCCCTTTTGTCACATCGAATCGCTGTTCGTCTAGAAATCTACTAAGCACAGCGCAACAGTATGAACTTTTTTTTATTGTTTTTATCATTTTTCGTGATAAAAATCTAAAATATGTAAATAATTGGAAAAGATAGCAAGTATAAATGGTAACAAGTTATAAGCCTAATAATAATACTTTATTATTGACTGGAACAATAACAATAAACTTAACATATAATTATTATATATATTATGTAATTAACTATTATAAAAAAGATTATCAGAAGCAGGAAGCCTGCTGGAACGCACTAAACAATTTTACTGATTCTATTTGCTTGCTCAACACTAAGTCTGTTGTTTAAGTTGACAATTTTATCCAGACTTCGGTTACGGTTAGAAAAGACAGGATTTGTTTGGCAAGTGCATTACTTCACTTCTCTTCTCCCATTCTCTCCTCATCCCACCCCACACTTCCTCTTCTTCCATTCTCTCCTCATCCCACCCCTACACTTCCTCTTCTCCCATTCTCTCCTCATCCCACCCCTACACTTCCTCTCCTCCCATTCTCTCCTCATCCCACCCCTACACTTCCTCTCCTGCCATTCTCTCCTCAACCCACCCCTACACTTCCTCTCCTCCCATTCTCTCCTCATCCCACCCCTACACTTCCTCTCCTGCCATTCTCTCCTCAACCCACCCCTACACTTCCTCTCCTCCCATTCTCTCCTCATCCCACCCCTACACTTCCTCTCCTGCCATTCTCTCCTCATCCCACCCCTACACTTCCTCTCCTCCCATTCTCTCCTCATCCCACCCTTACACTTCCTCTTCTCCCATTCTCTCCTCATCCCACCCCTACACTTCCTCTCCTCCCATTCTCTGCTCATCTCACCCCTACACTTCCTCTCCTCCCATTCTCTCCTCATCCCACCCTACACTTCCTCCCCTCCCATTTTTGGTTTGTTATTTAAATTTCTAAAACTTAAACAGTTATAACTAAAACAGCTATAATTTATTTTACCCATTCATTTCTGTTTGAACTGTTTGTGTGAAACTTCCGCCAATAGAAGCATTAACTAATAAATAATTATTGATCGTGTCATTGCAAGAAATGAAAATCAATAAAAGGCATTATAGCACACACAAAACTGTTATTCTGATAAATAAAATTGCCGGTATTACTTGTAGGATAGTAGTTTATAGGCATCGATGTTTTCTTCCCAATAAGTTCACAAAAAGTCTTTTGCCATTGACTGAGATTTACTCCACGAGCACAGCTCTAAAGATTCTATTTGTCTCATGTATCGATGTTTTAATACTTTCAATGCTGGTTTTTTAGCTGTGCCTTTGTCATACCGCAAAACTTTACTTGACCTTTATTTCTAATGTTACCGATGTGCGCTCCAGTCAAAATTTATTGTAACAGAACAAAAATTGAAATTGTGTGAAGGACCGGTGCCATCTTATATTATATACTACACACTAAGTTACATTCTATATACCGTCTAAGCTTACTACATGGTATAGTTCTATGCTTGCGTTCTAAAGACATTCATTCTATGCACATTTATCCTTACTTTACTTAACATTCAATCGTATATGTTTGCCATGTGCAATCACTCATGCAATTACTTTAGCACCACCTATTATATCTTATTGGTACACGCTAGCCAACCACTTGTGCTAGGTGTGGCTTCCTTTGTCTATCTGTGTCTATCTGAATTATGTTATGTAACCCCTTTTATAAATAGCCGTGTTAGGCAGCAATAAATTCAGAGTCAGCTTGCACACTCTCAGAAGTTTTTCTTTGTTCTCTAACAATAATAACTTCACTGCGCTAAGTACATGCTCATACAACGAATGCTCTATTACTCGAGTAGTAATATACAAGCAGATCAGCCTGAACCTCTGCTGGCCGAACCTAGCTCCGACTAGTTCGCCTTCAAAGTTCGGTCACTGACTGCACTCAGCAGAACAGTTCGAACCTCTGCTGGCCGAACCTAGCTCTGACTAGTTCGCCCTTCAAAGTTCGACCTCTGCCTTGCACACTGAAACAAGCTAACGCAACCGACAGCTAGACAAGTAAACTAGGATGGTCACACACCATTCCCAAGAATACTAGTCGACCTGTGGGCGGGTTGTATTGCTCAGCGATAGACACAGTTGCCAACTCAGTTCGGGAAGTTGTGCAGGTAGGCCGAGCTACCAACTCACACAGTGAAATCCTGCACATTGGTGGCAGCGGTGGGATTGGAGACACCCACAAGCAGAACCCGACTGAGCGATGGCACAGAGAAGAAGAGCGCTCAGCATAGACAGAGACCCATCCGGCATGGAGATGATGAACACCCTCACTCACATCTTGGACAGGATGACCATGGCCTCCACCAGAAGCAAGTTCAAGGTGCTGCAGTTCGACGGCACAGGAGAAGTAGACTACTTCTTGCAGCGGTTTGAGGAAGTGGCCAACGCCAACCAGTGGCAGCCGGATGACCGAGTGATACACTTAAGGCAAGCCTTGACAGGCAAGGCCGAACAGTGTGGAAGAGGAGAGACAGCGGAGGAGGTGACCATGAAGCTACGAGCTACCTTTGGACTCACACGTTCTGAAGCACAGGCAAGACTACTGAGCTACAGACGAACGACCAAGGACAGTCTGCGAGATCATGCGATCACTGTGGAACGCCTCATCAAGGCTGCCCACAACAACCTCCCCAAGCAGAACCAAGAGGAGTTGGTGCTCCAGACGTTCCACAGCACGCTGGGACACACTTACCTACAGCGACATCTGTTGGCTGTTCGCCCCCAGAGCTTGGAAGAGGCGATACAAGCAGGCAACGAGTTTATGCAAGTTCCACACCAGCCGCTAGGAGGACCACACATTCAGACAGTGGAGACCGACCCCTGTGACTTTGCTCCGACCCCCCCCCCCCCCAGGAGAGACTGCTCGTACACAAGAGGTGCAAGACCCTCTTACGCAGCTCCTCCGCACGGTGGAAGGACTAAGCAAGGAGATAGCGGACCTCAAAACAAGAGAGAAGGAAGAGATTCCCAAAAGATGCTGGGGTTGCCAGCAGGTTGGACACCATCGGAAGGCATGCAAGATTGCTCCATGGCCCAGCCGCCAGGGAAACGACTACCGCCCGCAGCAGTAGGGAGGCCTACTGGCTGCATATGGGCACCTCAAGAGAAGGCGCAGGCACCTCCTAGGAACCGGGATCAAGCACGGCGGGTGACTCCTACTTTGGACCTCCTGACCAGTCCTCCGATCGCTTTACACAACCGATTCTCCAGTCTGTCGACACTCGACAGCCCTGTCACACTGGAACCGGAAAGCGAGGAGACTCTCGAGCAGCAGGAACCTACCAGGCCCAAAAAGAAGGACAAGCAGACCCAGACGCCACCACCCAAGGAGGAACGGTTCACACCCAAGCCTGTACACCTTCAGTCAAATCAAGTGGAGCGACCTTACCGCTCCAGCTACTACCTGCCAGGACGGATAGAGGGAGAAGCAGTCACCCACCTCATCGACACAGGATGCAACACTAACCTGTTGGCAAAACGTGTCTTTGACCGACTACCCTCTCACCTACAGCAGGATCTACAGCCGTATGATTCTCACGGTCTCATGGCAGACGGGACGAGACTACCCTTTTACGGATTGTTAGCCCTGAAAGGACAAATACGGCATGTCAAGTTCACCGAGACCTTCGTGGTGAGCCAGATCAACGAAGATGTTATTCTCGGGATGCCATTTCTGACGAGCCAGGAGTGCCAGCTAGGGTTCGACCGACCTGTATTGATGATACAGGGGAGAGAGCTGGCCTGCACAGATCGGCATGGGAGAAGTCTAGTCTCCAAAGTACAAGTTCGGCAAGACACCAGTCTGCCCCCACAGACGGAGGTCACCATACCCTGCCACCTGAGTGCCAGGGAAACCTGTCCTCAGGGAGTGATAGAGAGCCTGCAGGGTGGATTACCAATCGCCACAAGTGTCAACAGGCCGGACGCACGAGGACGAGTGTTGGTGCTATGCCTGAACCCGACACAGGACACACTGAAGCTGTCAGCTGGAGAGGTGATTGGCACCTTCACAGGAGTAGACGAAGGTGGAATCCAGACGCTGAACGAGCCCAGGAGAGTAGGGGAACGAGCAGAGGCAGGAGGAAGAGTACCCCCCACCTGCAAGAACTCTTTGACAAGGCCAAGAGAGGGTGTCAGACACCCCAGCAGGAAAGACAGCTCAAAGAGTTACTGCTCCAGTACCAGACGGTGTTCAGCAGTCACAACGGGGACCTGGGCCGAACGACACTGGCCGAACACTCCATTCCTACCATAGAAGGAGCTCGGCCCATCAGGTGTCCTCCCCATCGGCTGGGACCCGAAAAAGAAGCAGAGGCGGAGCGGCAAATCAAGGACCTTCTGGAGAAAGACTTGATAGAGCCTGCAGACGGAGCGTGGAGTTCCCCCGTTGTCTTGGTCAGGAAGAAGGACGACTCGTGGCGGTTCTGTGTCAATTACAGAAGGTTGAACGACATTACTAAGCAAGACGCTTACCCCATTCCCCGCATAGACGAGTCTCTGGACGCCTTGGCCGGCAGCAAGTACTTCACGTCGCTGGATCTCACCAGCGGGTACTGGCAAGTGCCTCTGGACGCAGACGCTCGGGACAAGTCGGCCTTCACTACACGCAGTGGAAGTGGAAGGTGCTACCCTTTGGATTGACGTCGGCTCCCGCCACCTTCCAAAGGCTGATGGAGAAAGTGTTGAAGGGTCTACATTGGAAGACGCTGCTGCTGTATCTCGATGATGTCATCATCATCGCTCCGAACTTCGAGACACACCTGCAAAGGCTCGGAGAAGTATTGGGACGCCTACAGCAGGCCAATCTGAAAGTGAAGCCCTCCAAATGTGAGTTACTACAGAAGGAGGTGAAGTATCTGGGCCACGTGGTGAGCGCCCAAGGAGTAGCCACCGATTCGAGCAAGGTCAAAGCAGTAGGGAAGTGGGAAGCGCCCAGAGAGGTGAAAGAGCTGCAAGCATTCCTTGGGACGGCAGGATACTACCGCCAGTACATCCCGGACTATGCTACGATAGCAAAGCCATTGACGGTGCTCACAGGGAAGGAGATGCCCTGGAAGTGGGGAGAGGAGGAACAAGTAGCGTTCAACCAGCTGAAGGCACGACTGACGCAGGCTCCAGTGTTAGGATACCCCGACCCCAGTCTACCCTACACTCTCGATACTGACGCCAGTGCAGTAGGAGTCGGCGCAGTGCTGTCGCAGGTCCAAGAGGGGAGAGAGCGAGTGATAGCCTATTTCAGCAAGACACTAGCCCCTGCAGAAAGAAACTACTGCGTCACTCGGAAAGAGCTGCTGGCGGTGATCAAAGCGGTCAAGCACTTCCGCCCCTACCTCTACGGACGGGAGTTTAAGCTCAGGACTGACCACGCCTCCCTACGTTGGCTGTGTCGGAGGAAGGAACCGTCGAACCAGATCGCCCGTTGGCTGGAAACGCTGGCTGAGTTTCGTTATAAACTGGAACACAGAGCAGGAGTACGCCACGGGAACGCTGATGGGCTCAGTCGCCAAGGAGTGTGCACGGACTGTCGCCAATGCAGTTCGATTGAACAGAGAGACGGAGGACCCTCACATGCAGAGCTCGCCCAGGAAGTCCAGTCGGCCCCGCCGAAGAAGGAGAGAGTCAACATTGCGGTGACCAACCCAATGCAGACCACCAGGGACTTGGCTAAAGAGCAACAGGAAGGAGGAGGGCCAGTGGCTCGGATCTACGCCGAAGTGAAGCGGCCAGGGAGTGTATCCGAAAGAGAGCTGGCGGAAGGAGAGCTGGAGCTAAGAACCCTGTACGAGAGGAGAGGAGCCATGAGTATTCGGCCAGATGGTATACTCACCATAAAGCTCGCTCACCCCACCAGGCCGAAGCAGTGCGTGATCTGTCCCCCCCAGTAGGAGAACACAGGTGGTCTGGGAGACCCACAAGATGGCACACACAGGGATACACCGAACCAGACAACGAATCCTTTTGGATTGGTACTGGCCGGGTATCTCTCCATTGGTGAGGCGACTCATCAAAGACTGTGAGGTGTGTCAGGTGGCGAAGAATGGCAGGAGGACAGAGAACCCCGGAAGGCAGCGGATGTACGCAGGGCACCCTTTTCAGAAGTTGGCAGTCGACCTCGTCGGCCCCTTACCACTGACGAAGAGGAAGAACCGTTGGGCCCTGGTCTTAACCGACCACTTCACCCGTTGGCAGGATGCCATTGCACTGCCAGACGCAACGGCCCCCACGGTTGCCACAGCACTTGATGAGCGGGTATTTGCATACTGGGGACTGCCCGAACAGCTGCACTCCGATCAAGGCGCGCAGTTCGAATCAGTGCTGTTAGAGGAACTGTGCAGTCTCTGGGGAGTGAAGAAGACTCGCACCACACCATACCACCCGCAAGGGAACGGCGTTGTGGAGAGACAAAACCGCACCTTGGGAGACGCCCTCCGCACACTAATTCTGACGAAGGGACAGGACGAGTGGGACAGCCTACTACCCCAGATTATGCGGGTGTGCAGAGGCACCCCCCACTCTGCCACGGGAGAGACGGCCAACATGATGATGATGGGACGAGAAGTACGCCTTCCCGACCAGCTGACCGGGACACCCCCATCGCTGGACCCCCAGAACATCACCGAGTACGCGGCCGAAATACAAGAGAACTTGCAGAAGGCTCACAGCTACCTCCGAGAGCGTCAGCAAGAGATAAGGAGCCAGGAGAGTGAAGAACCCCCCGCCTTCCAGAAAGGAGAGCTGGTGGTGCTGGAGAACAAGCGCAGGGTCAAAGGAAGCAACCCCAAGCTCCAGCCACGATTCGTCGGACCATACCAAGTCACCGAGGTATTTCCGAACCACACCTACAAGCTAGAGCGGAATGGGCAATGGTCGATCCAGAACGGCCAGCGACTGCGACCCTACCGCACCTGTGAGGAGCCTGTGGGGCGAGCACCCCCTTGTCGGGAGCCGGCACTGATGCCGAACATGAAGGGAGCCAGGAGAGGTCGGCCACCAAAGACAAAGCGTCCTCCAACAAGGCCAGACGAAGCTATCGCTCCATTGCCGTTACCATTGCATTGGATAGAGAGGCCACCCACCCCTGAAGAACGTGCGCCAACACCTCTACCCGCCAATGAAGAGGGACCCCCGGCGATAGTCGTCGAGGAAAGGAGGGTGCCAGAGAGCACCGAAACCCTGGGAGAAGGCCTAAGAGACATAGAAGAGGAGACACGGCCAGTAGGAGAGGAGACACGGCCGGTAGAAGAGGAAAGGGACGAAGCCCCACCCCCCGAGGTCACCAGAAGGTCAACAGTGACCCCTGAGCTAGATGCCGATGAGTGGCCACCACTCAACCCCACAGGAAAAACAACCTCCCCGTTAAACCGGCCTACAAGGGAAAGAAATAGACCAAAGAAATTAGATGACTACCATTGTTATCAAACAGAAGGTCGTTCTAACCCGAAAACATCAACTAGCCAAGCCGAAGGGGGAAAGAGCGACGAAATACCAGGAGACAACAACCAGACCGTCGAGACTACAAAAAACTGCGAAGAAAACGGTTGGATACTGGTAAAACGGGAGAAAAAATGGAAGAATTACGACCAGAATCAACCAAACTATCATCAAACAAGTGCAAAAGAAAGAAAGATCGGTGAAACACAAAGGGAGGCAACTCCCAAGACAACCACCGACGATCTACACACAAGTCCCGCCACACTACGCCACCAAGAGCCTGTCACGTGGGAGGCGTTGCTAAGGGAGCACCTGGGGTATGGAGCAAATGACATTAAAGAGCGAGGAAGAACCCGCCACCGCTCACTACCAAGTCAACAACGGAGCAAGCAACAACCACCAAGCGGCATTGAAACACAACTGCAGGAATTAATAGCAACCATGGCAAGAACCTCACAACACACCGAAGAGCTGAGTCGACCATATAGAGACTAGAGAGGGACACATTACCGATGCCGCCGACGTTGTTTTATTGGCCACCATCGCCAATGGGGCGGAGTGTGTGAAGGACCGGCGCCATCTTATATTATATACTACACACTAAGTTACATTCTATATACCGTCTAAGCTTACTACATGGTATAGTTCTATGCTTGCGTTCTAAAGACATTCATTCTATGCACATTTATCCTTACTTTACTTAACATTCAATCGTATATGTTTGCCATGTGCAATCACTCATGCAATTACTTTAGCACCACCTATTATATCTTATTGGTACACGCTAGCCAACCACTTGTGCTAGGTGTGGCTTCCTTTGTCTATCTGTGTCTATCTGTGTATATATACAATCATATATGTGCGTATATACAATCATATGTGTGCATATATACAATAATATATGTGCATATATACAATCATATATGTGCATATATACAATCATATATGTGCATATATACAATCATATATGTGCATATATACAATCATATATGTGCATATATACAATCATATATGTGCATATATACAATCATATATGTGCATATATACAATCATTTAAGTGCATATATACAATCATATGTGTGCATATATACAATCATATGTGTGCATATATACAATCATATGTGTGCATATATACAATCATATGTGTGCATATATACAATCATATGTGTGCATATATACAATCATATGTGTGCATATATACAATCATATGTGTGCATATATACAATCATATGTGTGCATATATACAATCATATACGTGCATATATACAATCATATACGTGCATATATACAATCATATACGTGCATATATACAATCATATACGTGCATATATACAATCATATATGTGCATATATACAATCATATATGTGCATATATACAATCATATATGTGCATATATACAATCATATGTGTGCATATATACAATCATATATGTGCATATATACAATCATATATGTGCATATATACAATCATATATGTGCATATATACAATCATATATGTGCATATATACAATCATATATGTGCATATATACAATCATATGTGTGCATATATACAATCATATGTGTGCATATATACAATCATATATGTGCATATATACAATCATATATGTGCATATATACAATCATATGTGTGCATATATACAATCATATGTGTGCATATATACAATCATATACGTGCATATATACAATGATATACGTGCATATATACAATCATATATGTGCATATATACTTGTACGCTAGAGCTGTGATGTAATACACGCACTCATGGGTAGTAGTTTCTAGTAAACACAGCCTTTTCGTAATGATATTGCCCTGCTATCAAACAACAATGGCATTATTTTTAGAGCAATTTACACTACATCTCTGGAGGAAAGCAGTACGGATTGTTTGTTTGCTTAAACTAATGTTCACTAGAAATTCATTTTATTTAATGTCTCAAGTTCCAGTGCAGACATCGACACAAATCTTCTATATTGTATTTCATGATAGTTTTTTACATAGAACCCTGTTTGTCATGCTCTTTTAAATTTTTTTAAACTCATGATTGTCCAGTCACTGTGCGGTGTATTATTTATAAACGATGAAATTCGACAGTCTGAAGGTTTCAAGAATGTGTCATTGGGCAATGTACTGTCATCGAGTTACAAGAATGATAAACTAAAAAATGTCACCTTTTTGTCTGTCAATGATAAGGTGAGGTGATGTAGAGTAGATGATAAGGTGATGTAGAGTAGATGATAAGGTGATGTAGAGTATATGATAAGGTGAGGTGATGTAGAGTAGATGATAAGGTGATGTAGAGTAGATGATAAGGTGAGGTGATGTAGAGTATATGATAAGGTGAGGTGATGTAGAGTAGATGATAAGGTGAGGTGATGTAGAGTAGATGATAAGGTGAGGTGATGTAGAGTATATGATAAAGTGATGTAGAGTAGATGATAAGGTGAGGTGATGTAGAGTAGATGATAAGGTGAGATGATGTAGAGTAGATGATAAAGTGATGTAGAGTAGATGATAAGCTGAAGTGATGTAGAGTAGATGATAAGGTTAGGTGACGTAGAGTAGATGATAAGGTGGTGTAGAGTAGATGATAAGATGATGTAGAGTAGATGATAAGGTGAGGTGACGTAGAGTAGATGATAAGGTGATGTAGAGTAGATGATAAGGTGAGGTGATGTAGAGTATATGATAAGGTTAGGTGATGTAGAGTAGATGATAAGGTGAGGTGATGTAGAGTATATGATAAGATAAGGTGATGTAATGTAGAGTAGATGATAAGGTGATGTAGAGTAGATGATAAGGTGATGTAGAGTATATGATAAGATAAGGTGATGTAGAGTAGATGATAAGGTGATGTAGAGTATATGATAAGGTGAGGTGATGTAGAGTATATGATTAGGTGATATGATGTAGAGTCAATGAGTAGATGCAATATCATTTAGCGGGTAGTTTTAAAAGGTTTGGTTTGGAGCTGGTCTGACATCGAATAGCTTACACAACCATCAGATTCTTTGATGTCTTTTGTGTGCCCACCACAAATTTTAAGTCAATCCATCCATCACAAGCCATGTGGCAGCTTGTTTGGTACACCAGTATTTGATAGCTGGTTGAAAAACATTCTTATTATATATTGCAATGATATCGTGACGTCCTTGAAACCTCGTACCATTAAAATTTTCCTTATTAGCCAATGAGCATCTAGCTACTGGACCGTGATTGGTTACATATCCGAAGTGCGTGTAATAATGTTAGCTACTATTACTAGTATTACTAACCAGATTATCTAATGAAACTGTTATTGTAAATTGAGTTCGATGAACTGTATCAAAGTATTTTGGCTTTATTTACTACTTGCAAGCAATCCTTCAATCGTATCTACGAGTAATGAATAGTTGATTTTTTTCCATTACACAACGCTACGCTGACAAGGTATTTCCGAAGTTCAATCAATCACGGCCCAGTAGCTAAATGCTCATTGGCTAATAACAGAAATTTTAGTAGTACACAGGTTTCAAGGACGTCGCGATATCACTGCAAAAAATAATAATGTTTTTCAGCCAGCTATCAAATGCATGTATACAAAACCAGCTGCCACATGGCTTGTGATGGATGGATTGACTGAAAATTTGTGGTCACCACACAGAAGACATTGGAGGGTTGGATGGTTGGGTTAGCTATGCGATGTCAGACCACCCCCAAACCAAACCTTTAAGTATAGTTCACACCACCCAAATATTTCTGTTCTTTTGTATTTTATCTTCTTCTAGGAGCTTCTATCTCAGTGGAAGGCCAAGGCTTTTGAGTTACAAGTTGGTTTACATGAGTTACTGGGTCACGGCAGTGGAAAGCTCTTTACTAAAGTAGGTCTTTCCATTACTACTAGCGTTCACTACTAGTATATAGTTGTACATATAACATTGTAACACTGCGTTTGCTGCCATAGAAAGAAGATGGTACATTGAACTTTGCACCTGACACCAAGAATCCACTGACTGGAGAGCCAATCAGCTCTTGGTATGAACCCGGTGAGACGTACTCAAGCAAGTTTCCTGTGATGAGCTCTTCATACGAGGAGTGCAGGGCAGAGTGTGTTGGTTTGTTATTGTGTCTAGATGTCAATGTGCTCAGGTAAGTGTGCTGTGTCTTTCTCTCTCCAACATTTTTTTCTTTCTCTGGTTTCTCTTTCATCTCCCTCATAATTCCAGTCCACCATTGCTTCAGTGCTGTCTTGGATTGCCATACTTGTATGAGATAGAACGTACCAGAATGTGTGAATGGTAAATCTGTATTTTTCAATCGTTTATGTAGCTTTTACAAATTTCAAACGAAAAAGCCATTTCATTTTCACAAGACTGCATCGTTTTCTTTCTGAAAAAAATTATTCATTTCTGTTCACCTGTCAATTGGAATAGTGATCGTCTTTCTCAATCGGTTCAATTACCTGAAACAGTTTATCACCAGATGGAATTATATAGAAGGATACTTTTCAGATTTGCTATTTAATTTGCTCTTATATCCTTGCTTATATTAAATGTATTTAGAAGAAAGAAACAATAATTTCAAAGCAGAAATTAAAAAATAACCTGCTAAAGTCGTAATGGTTTTTGTACTTTTTAAAAAAAAGTGCATATTTCCTCATATCTTGACCATAGACTGAAAACTGTCTATAACCGTATGACTGTGACACCAATGCCAAAGACAGTAGTTTATATAAACTTCACTCTCCTTCATCCTTTAAATAAACGTCACCAATGGGCTCGGAGATAATATCCATTGCACTCAATCCGATAGTTTTTGTTTGGGGCGTCCTACTTTGGAACTAACAGAAGTCCTCAGGCTATTTCTATTTTTAGCCAATAAAATCAAATAGCTGGAAATCCTGCTACTTCTGGCATATGTACTCTTATTGGCACCATCCCCATTCATTTCCACTTAGTTAAACAGGTAAAATTTGAAATCGTGAACTAAAATTTATTCAATTGTGATGCAACTTTAAGTTTTGTGAGCAAAGTTTTCTGTTGTTCTGTACTGTGTTTGAAACAGTTTCCTTGTTTGGAAGCGTACAAAATTATAAATATTCTGTGACATCTAAGTTTTAGTCTCTCTCTGGGATTTGTGAGTGTAGAACTTTTGAATTTATTGGTAGCCGATGCTGCTTACGATTGGAAACTAAGAGATTGTGTGCTGGAAGGTGTTACACCATGAATGCCAGAAGTAATGGAGTTGCGCATTTTCTATGGAGAAGAAATATAATGCATTCTCGTTTCTCAGGACTTTCTACAAATACCTTGTTACTCCATAACTACCTACAAAAATAGATACCTTGTTACTCCATAGTTACCTACATAAATCCTCACTTTTCAACACCCAACTAAACAACTTTTTTACGTAATACCACTTTCCTATCAATGAGGAAAACAATCTTTCACACATGAATAGCTCACAGTTTGGTTCCATAAAAAGGCGCAAAATCTTGCTGCAGTGACTGGTAAAAAAATAGTCGCGCATTCTTAGAGTATATCATGGATCTGTACGGCAGTTATTGCTATAAAATGGGTTTTATGAAAAAAAATTTATGGACACAGACTTGGACCGACTTGATGTTTTATTTATAGATAAGTATGTTATTTCTTTGGCAGCTTCATCTGACTACGGTTATAACTCCTTTAGTACTTATGGTACAGAACGTACCATGATAGATGCAATATTTTCTCTCCACAATCTTGTGAAACTGCATATCTGTTCAATATTTGATAGCAGTGTGAATATGATGATGTTACGGATGATAATAATCATTGCGTTTTATTGATAATACTATTTTGTCATAGTTCAATGATTAATTGGTTTGATTAGTTTCATCCTGATGTGATAGTAGCATACAATTAGCAATACACAGTACAGCCCACAATACAAAGTAAAATACACAATACAATACGCAAGTCTATACCCCGTACTATAGACAACACTATACACAATACACTGCGCAATACTCAATAATTTACAAAATACGATACACAATACTATATTCAAAACAATACAATACACAATGCAGTACACAATACAATACACAATGCAGTACACAGTGCAGTACACAATGCAGTACACAATACAATACACAGTGCAGTACACAATACAGTACACAGTGCAGTACACAATGCACAATACACAATGCAGTACACAATACAATACACAATGCAGTACACAATACACAGTGCAGTACACAACACAATGCAGTACACGATACACAGTGCAGTACACAATACAATACACAATGCAGTACACAATACAATACACAGTGCAGAATACAATACACAATGCAGTACACAATACAATACACGGTGCAGTACACAATACAATACACAATGCAGTACACAATACAATACACAATGCAGTACACAATACAATACACAATGCAGTACACAATACAATACACAATGCAGTACACAATACAATACACAATGCAGTACACAATACAATACACAATGCAGTACACAATACAATACACAATGCAGTACACAATACAATACACAATGCAGTACACAATACAATACACAATGCAGTACACAATACAATATACAGTGCAGTTCCCGACACCAATTGCATGTTATATTTTATTGCTGAGCATTAGATACCGCCTCTTGCTCCATCCCTGATTTTGGGTTGCTGGCTCAAGGCACTTGATATAGAGACTTCATACCAACAAGTTTTTGCTTCAAGATTATTACAATAAGAGAAACTTGAAAATAGTTCATTTTCAATGTTTAGATTTTAGAAACTTTTGCAAGCAAATTTCCATGTTTTAAAACATACAAAACTTTCCTGATTGTCTTCATTTCACAAACCCCTTTGCTGCATTGCCAGATGGGTAAATGTTTTTTTAAAGTTTTCTATAGCTGTTGCCTCGTAAACCCCTTTTTCATCTCACAGTAACCTGCATTTTACGCTTGAACTTTCAATTTCAGTACACTTCTGAGCACTGAATTATTTTTGTTTAGAGTCATTTAATGAACCCCCTTCTATTTGTTGTATAAAGTCATGTTTGCTAGTATAAATGTAACTTAATGTGACCAAAATGTATTTATTTCAGTCTTAACCATCCAAAAGAGTGCTCTACTGCAGCGTTTCTTTTTTGTGCTTCTATAGTGATTGATATACGCTTGAAACGAGATACTTTTACTGAAAATAAATTGTTACGCAGGTCTAGGTTTATCATATTTATTCGCAATTGTTTTTTTTTTATGTAATTATTCCCCAATATAGCTTCTGTATGTGCATCATTAGATCTCACATTGTACGAAATGCGCTCATAGAAATAACTAGCAGAGACGTATTGTGGTATATCGCAGGATGTGTGCACCTAATTACAGGGCAGTCTAAATGTGTTTCATTTTGTCTTTACTGTTATGGAAGGACAACTCACACACGCATTCGTTCCTTATATCTTGCAGTGTGTTAGGATACAGTGGAGAGGATGCGCACGATATCATCTACATCAACTGGTTAATGATGGCAAGAGATGGCCTTCGTGCTATTGAGTATTTCTCTCCAGATACCAACTCTTGGAGGCAGGTATGAGAAATCCATAACCCTGTCCTTCTAGTTCGCATCTCCACATTTCCCTCTCCAACCTTACCCTCTCTCCTTCACCTTCTCTCCCACATCCCTCTCTTTCCTCCAGCATCCCTCTCTCTTCCCCTCCCCACCCTTCTCTCCCACACCCCTCTCTCATTCCCTCCCACCCTTCTCTCCCACATCCCTCTCTTTCCTCCAGCATCCCTCTCTCTTCCCCTCCCCACCCTTCTCTCCCACACCCCTCTCTCATTCCCTCCCACCCTTCTCTCCCACATCCCTCTCTTTCCTCCAGCATCCCTCTCTCTTTCCCTCCCCACCCTTCTCTCCCACATCTCTCCCTCTTCCCCTCTCCACCCTTCTCTCCCACATCCCTCTATCATTCCCTCCCACCCTTCTCTCCCACATCTCTCCCTCTTCCCCTCTTCACCCTTCTCTCCCACATCCCTCCCTCTTCCCCTCTCCACCCTTCTCTCCCACATCCCTCTCTCTTCCCCTCTCCACCCTTTTCTCCCACATCCCTCTCTCTTCCCCTCTCCATCCTTCTCTCCCACACCCCTCCCTCTTCCCCTCTCCACCCTTCTCTCCCACACCCCTCTCTCTTCCCCTCTTCACCCTTCTCTCCCACATCCCTCTCTCTTCCCCTCTCCACCCTTCTCTCCTACACCCCTCTCTCTTCCCCTCTCCACCCTTCTCTCCCACATCCCTCTCTCTCCCCCTCTCCACCCTTCTCTCCCACACCCCTCCCTCTTCCCCTCTCCACCCTTCTCTCCAGCATCCCTCTCTCTCCCCCTCTTCACCCTTCTCTCCCACACCCCTCTCTCTTCCCCTCTTCACCCTTCTCTCCCACATCCCTCTCTCTCCCCCTCTCCACCCTTCTCTCCCACACCCCTCTCTCTTCCCCTCTCCACCCTTCTCTCCAGCATCCCTCTCTCTTCACCCTTCTCTCCCACATCCCTCTCTCTCCCCCTCTCCACCCTTTTCTCCCACATCTCTCTCTCTTCACCCTTCTCTCCATTTCCCTCTCTACCCTTTTCTCCCACATCCCTCTATCTTCACCCTTCTCTCCATTTCCCTCTCTACCCTTTTCTCCCACATCCCTCTTTCTTCCCCTCGTCACCCTTCTCTCCCACATTCCTCTCTCTTCCCTCTCCACCCTTCTCTCCCACATCCCTCTCTTCTCCCCCTTCCCTCCCCCTCCCTCCCCCTTCCCTCCTGCCCCCCCCCTTCTCTCCTGCTCCCTCCCTTCCCTTCTGCCCCCTCCCTTCCCTCCCCTATCCCCTCCTCTATCCCTTCCCTCCCTATCCCCTCCCTTCCCTCCCCTATCCCCTCCTCTCTCCCCCCTCTTTCTCTGTCCTCCCTCTCTTCCTCTGTCTTCCCTTCCCATCTCTACCTTTCCCATTTTTTAGCTTTTCTTTCCACACTTCTTTTGTCTCCTCTTTTTCTTTCCTTCTTTTCTCTCCTTCCCACCCTTCCCTCTCCTCTCTCCCCATGCTCCCCCTCCCCACAATACTTCGTTGTCTCCCCCCCCCTCTTTTACTTTCTGCTGCTACCTTACCTTTGGCTACCCCTCTCTCTTTCCTCCCTCTGCCACCGTACCGATGATAGTAACATTCACTGCTCACAATTACAGGCACACATGCAGGCTAGTTATGCCATTCTACAAGTTTTACTTCGAGCCAAAGATCTAGTCAGTATTACTGAGTGTACGGGGGAGGATGGAAAGCCCGACCTATTGCTTACCCTTGATAGAAGTAAGATTGAGACTGTAGGAAGACAGGCCATAGCTGATTTCTTACTGAAGATTCAGGTCAGTGAAAAGTCAAGAAATCATTGATGTCTCTCACTTCTAGTCATGAACATCTTATAACTGACGTCTAAAATCAAAATAATTTTTCGAGATAACCAAAAATTTCGTTGCTGCCAATTATTAATACCGTGCTCAGTGACTCGTTTTTGAGTAGCCAATACAGTGAATCCCACAGAGATCAATGTTGAAGGGTAATGATCATCTATTTATTGAATTGCCCAAACATAGCATAATAATGATAAATGATAATGCAACTAGTAATATAATAAATAATATGGATATTTCCAGACATCTCTTTCGCTTGACTTACATTATAAATTCTAATAGTAATGACAGCTTAAAATAATCGTTAATTGAAAATGATAATGATTATTTTTGTAATGATCATTTCGATGATAATAATAAACAATACTAAATCTAAAATAACCAAATGTGGCAGTGATTGGTTAGGAGTGGTATACTCTAACGAGTTTTTGATGTCAATCAGACTCTGATGATGATCTCAAGGAAAACACTAACTATTACTCTGGCAATGGTGCAGGAGGTAGAACAGTAATCCTCGATTGTTCACAGCAATGGCAGGCGATCTCAATATGAACATGCTGGTTCAGAATAGCATTTGTTACATGCTAAGAGATCTTAGAGGTCATTTTTGCGCATGAACCAATTCTGTTACATCCATATTTATATATGATATTCTTTGTGGTTAAGTATTTATTAATAGAACATATGCCAGTGCTTTCTGGTAGTTGTATTTAGTAAGTAAAGCACCAGAGGTATTTATTACTCATGTGGTTGGTAAGACAACTCCTGCATATGTTTTGGTCATGTTGTAGGTAAGACATCTCCTGTATTTATTGTGGTGATTTTGTAGGTAAGACAACTCTTGTATTTAATTTAGTCATGCTGTAGGTGAGACAACTCTTGTATTTATTGTAACCATGCAATGGGTAAGACAACTCTGCATTTATTGTAACCATATAATAGGTGAGACAACTTTTGTATTTACTATAGTCATGTTGTAGGTGAGACAACTCTTGTATTTATTGGTGTCATGTTGTTGGTGAGACAACTCCTGTATTTATTGTAATAATGTAGTAAGGTAAGACAACTCCGGCACTCACCAGAAATGTAAAATATCAAATAGCTGTTGCTGTATCTGTAGGTGTACAAAGCCACCGCTGACTACCCCGCTGCCAAGAAATGGTTCCAAGATGACATATCAGCCATGACAGACAATGACAAGGTCAAGTTCACTGAGTGGAGACGGATTGTATTAGATAGAAAAGTAGCCCGCAAGGAGCTAGTCCAGTGTAATACATTTGTACAAGGTTAGTTGGGCTATTGGTAGATTAGAATACAAAGATCTAATTACAAGGTTAGTTGTGCTATTGGTAGATTAGAATACAAAGATGTAGTTTTTAGTTAAACAAAATCTGCTAGAAGTTACCGAGGTCATGTAATGTAAATGAGCTGATGTGTTATAGACACAGAGAATTGTTTGGTTGGCTTTATAACTAACAACAAATGGCTCAATAGGAATAGAAGTATTCTATCGGGTATCTCATCGCTGGTTTTCTCATGAAAAAGACTTGTCTTACGAATTAGATCAGCAATTTGTTGGTTTTAGTGTAGGGTGTGGAGTTGTGTACTCCGGAGAGACAACTCCAAAATTGTTTGGTTATTTTGGTTAAGAAGAGCTATTGGTTCCATTGACCCCCTTCTGCTGGGTTGAATTGACAGTGTTAATATGATACTATATGTTACATGAGGTAACATTGTTGTCTTGTAGGTGATGAGGTAACATTGTTGTATTGTAGGTGATGAGGTAACATTGTTGTCTTGTAGGTGATGAGGTAACATTGTTGTATTGTAGGTGATGAGGTAACATTGTTGTCTTGTAGGTGATGAGGTAACATTGTTGTCTTGTAGGTGATGAGGTAACATTGTTGTATTGTAGATGATGAGGTAACATTGTTGTCTTGTAGGTGATGAGGTAACATTGTTGTCTTGTAGATGATGAGGTAACATTGTTGTCTTGTAGGTGATGAGGTAACATTGTTGTCTTGTAGGTGATGAGGTAACATTGTTGTATTGTAGATGATGAGGTAACATTGTTGTCTTGTAGGTGATGAGGTAACATTGTTGTCTTGTAGGTGATGAGGTAACATTGTTGTCTTGTAGGTGATGAGGTAACATTGTTGTCTTGTAGATGATGAGATAACATTGTTGTCTTGTAGATGACGAGGTAACACTGAATGAATACGAGGCATCGGCTGCTGGACTTGTACAGTCAGTAGCTGACAGGTTCTCATCCGATGTCAGTTTAGACAAGGCTCTCATGGACCTCATCAACAAGGATAAACACTGGTGGTCGTAGACTGTGCTCCCTTGTCATACAGTGTAACTGTCTACGCAGTGCTTGCATCACCCCCTTCAATACAACATTGTGTACCGCCTGATTTACAGCTATTCACTATGCAGTTATTGTGTATTCTGTATGTAATGCAAACCTTTTCACTTTCCTTATTATTTGGCACATTTTTATGTTTTATGTTGTTATTCATTTTAGATCCCACATAGGCCTTTATAACTATGCTATTTGTTTGTGCAGCTGCAATAAATTGCTTTATATTTCCTGTGTATGCAAAGAGGGACAACTCTGAATTCTGTGTCGACTACTACATACTGGAGCAAAGTTGATGTCGACCAGAACGGGAGTCATGTATAAATGCTTGATTTGTCAAAGATAACAACTTTTCTTGTATTAAATTGTATTTTAGGCAACAAAATGACTGCTCGGAAATATAGAAATTTTACAACAATAGTGTGCAAAATGAAAATTCCCATTTCTAAGAATCCAGTAGGAAACTACCTGACGATGATTTGATGATTTCAAGGTCATTCACCAGGGTTGTATGAACGTTTTTAGTTGTGATTTATGTTGCCTTGTCACCAGCTATAATATCTCTGTCATCTGTAAAGTTATAGTAGGTTTGGTAGACAGAGGGAGCTGTGACATTTAGACAATTGTGTGAACCAAAATCTTTACTAAATGTATCCCAGGTTCTGTGAGGTCGCTCATGAGCTAGGGTGCAATAGTAGCAGTTGATACCTACAAGCACAAACATTGGGATGTGGTCATATGCCAAAAAATAGTTCTTGTGTGTTGAAGACACAAAAATTAATAAACAATGTATGAGTGATAACACCAGAATAATTTTACTCAATCAGAAATAATAAATGAAGGGGAAAGTCAAAAATATAATAGAATTTTAAATTGTATGTTGTTCACCGAGTAATTGTAGGTAAATCGCTATATTCGCTTATCAAAACCAGACCGAATGGGTTATGACATTGCAAGAAACGAAGGACTATTCTCCTGTAAAGTCAGCATTGTATGGCCCAAATATCAGTCCTCAGCCTGCAAGTGGGTTTTTTGCCATAAAATGTGTCAGCAGCTTGTAACAAGCCTGCCAGCCCACTCATCGTCATTTCAAAAATCTTTCTGGCCCTCGGTTTATAGTATCTATCTAAGTACTAGTACACAGCTTATTTCATTATCATTTGGAAAGATTCTTTATTTGTCACCTGTAAAAGTTCCTCTTCCTTTTAGCACAAACTCATTCCTCCATTGCAAGTAGTAGTTGAAGGCACCATCATTCTCTGCCACATACTTTAGATGATCTGCCAATGCTTTAGGTGATGTAAAGTTCTTAACATGAATAAAACTATTTGGTGGTGCTACTTTTGTATATTCTTCTATAGAAAGTCCCCCCAATACAACTGGTATTGTATATGTCTCAGCTTCTAGAACCTTCCATAGTTTTTCTGTTATGTAATCCTTGCAGAGAGAGTTCTCAAAGGCCAAATAAAATGTGTAATTTTTCAACCTGGGTGGGTGTTTTGGATCTTCTTTTGTTATCAAAGAACCTAACTGCTTTCTACAGTTTTCCTGTCTGGTAAACACATCTATTTGTATATATTTTGCCAACTCCTGTACATACATTGATCTTCCACTTGTCACTTTCAACTTCCTGTTTGGTTGCGCGCAATGTGATACAAACCATAAAGCTTTGAGCTTTTGAATTTCTCTGTTAATTAGAAAGTTTTTGTTCTCCGTGCGTTGTTTTTTGATTATTTGATCAGCAAAGTTATATTTAGCACCTTCTGTACTGGAGAGGTAAGTCAGCGAATAGTTAAACAAACCGTCCCATAATTCTGGTGACTTAACAAAGAACCATTGTGGTTCTGTTGTTTGGAAAGCCCAGAGTTCCTTTGGACGTCTTTTAGGTGGAGTTTTAAAGTGTATGACGCTGTCTACATTAAACATGGTCAAGTCAGCAACACCTGATTTTCCCCCATTTTGTATTGTACATTTGTATTTCCCACAAGAGAGAGGACGTATCTTCCCTGGCCCTCCTAAACCAGCTCTGACACGTATGGCCATGGTTCTGTTAATACTAGGAGATGTCTTGGTGAAAGGGTTAAACGCTGATGTTTTGGTGGTGTTTATCGCTGACGTGGAAGCTGTTGTTTCACGCTGTAAATTGCTGTCATTGCGTAGCACCTTGAATTCTCCATATACTGTTTCTGGAATTTTCACATAAACCTCTGAAACATATCAGCATTACAATTACCTTTCTGCTTAAAATGTTAGTCGTTTCTGCCAAAAAAGTTGGTAATAAAACAGCAGCAATTTTGGACATGTCCAGATGTTTATAATATTTAAAAAAAAATAGAAAATAATGAAAACTGAACATTGTCGGTTGCACAAGGTTTGAGAACAAGTTGTTATATGTGTGTGTACCTATGAGGTATATTAATCTATTCATATCATGTTGGTTGGTGTGGATAGGAAAGCAGCTTTGATAAACCGTAGACCAAGATGAGTCCATTCTTCTAGATTAACTTGATTATTGGGCTGAACATCACAGGGCAAAAAATAGTTTATCCTAATTTTATTTTAGGAAAAGTGATTGAAAGCAGTATAAATTTAGGACATAAACCCATAGACTAAATTCATCAGGCCTTAAATTAGCAGGAACACCTAAAGGGGAGTTTTTGACCGTCTGTCTTTAATTCGGATTTGTTAACATCAATAATATTGTGTTCTGAATTGACACGCTAAGTACCACAAAGCTTGTGTGTATTCCGAGTTATTCAAAAGCGAACAATCAGTTTTAACTTTGCATTGCAAGTTGCATAAACACTAAAGAATTGACTAAATTCCAGAAATTGGGAACAATGCAAGCAAGCTTCTTCAAACTAACCAGTATGGCTAATACGCCATCTACATTTTCTGCTCGCTAAAACTATGAATATCTAAACTGATGTGAGAAGCGGCCGTGCCAGTCGCTGAAGTAGCTTTTAGCGAGTCCAATTTAAATGATCATTACAAAGGTTTTTCTCAATCAAAGATCTCCAACATGAGGGACAAGCACGTTTCGTAGCAGATATTCATTTGCAGTGGAAGTCATTGCTATCAGTAAGATGACATTCAAGGACATCTACACTTGATGGCAAAGTCTGGTATTATCTTTTTTAATTTAAATAGACTAGTGGCGGCAGTTGCAACAGCATTTATAAAAATGATTTCAGAATTACTGAAACAACTCAACTTCTATACAATTTGATAGATTCTTCTGATTAATTAGTTCTAGTAGAAATCACAGAATGAGCATTTTTTGCAGCTGGGTATCATATAAATCACAAGTAGTAATATATGAGCAGATGTCTATCATGTAACCTGCAATCGTTTAATTGATGAGCCTCTTTTGTGAGAAAGAAACACACATGGCTATTTGGTCAAGTAATTGTCTCAAACACGCATTTTGATACAAGCCAACATACGAAAGTATGAAGACAAGAAAGTTCAATGCATTACCTAGTTTTTCCAAGGATAGTTTAGCAAAAAAAAAATCATTGGCCTTCAATGAGTTTTGAATCCAGGAGTTTGCATTGCAATACCTGTTACACAACCCACTAAACTACAGAGTTTTCCACAACAAAGCTCAATAAATTCCCTCATTGGTGCTGTTCATTTTGCTTCACACACAGTTTTGTCAATTTTCATTAATCAGTTATTACTTTTTAATAATCAACTTGTAGGCTAGTAAATTGATTTTGGACCTTTTTAAAGTTTTAATTGCTGTTAATCAGAAAATTCTAGAAGTTAATTTCTTCAAAATTGATCATCTAAACCAATTGAATTTTCTTATGCAAAAAGAAATGCAGCGCTATCTATCACCGCTTGTGAGGAGAAGTGAAGAGAACTTGCAAAAAATAGAAATAAAACAAAAGCAGACAGGACAACCTAAAATACTGATAGAAAGCTGTAAACAGCCTCAGTAACATTTGATTGTTAGTGAAAGCAAACAAAGCAGGCTCACCTGTATCTTTGTACTGATGGTTTGTACTAAAAACTAAAATATAAGTCATCGGTTAGTAAACTGAATTAGTTTATACTAACTTGTTTGTAAGTTTCATATGGATTGAGTAGCAGGAGAACTCCTTACCTGTCAGAGATAGAATAATTCCAAAAGTCACTATTGCAATCAGTCCAACAAATATCTGCTGGTAAATCATTATGACTTACAATTCCCTCAATATCTACAAACAATACATAACTTATTATGTCATAGTGTCTGCCTGTCTGTAGGTGAAAATCAGCTGTAAGTTTTAACTGTTTCGTGTTTGTTTTATAGAATAGTCTGAGGTTCTATGACTGTATGATCAGCTTTGTAGCCTGCGGTCCACATACATACAGCAAGCAATTACAAAACACTGCTATGTATGTGAATTCAGCACTTCTGTAGTAAGATAACAGGCTAAAACAGTCCAAACCTTCTCATACACTCAGTAGATTAACAACTTACTCTGTTTTTCTCCAGTTGCATGAAGTCTTCAACTCTCCATGTACCAATTACAGTAGAGAGTATTTGCTCCCCATTTAAATGTCAATGTAGAAGCCTAGCTGAATCAATTCAATCATCGTTGTTGCTACTAGCGTTGCGATACATGCAGTTAGTAAAGTGTTTGTATGGTCAACATTGCATTATTGTCCTATTTAATCAGTGAGATCGCTGAATGTGATGTATTGTGATTGCATTGTAATCTAATATCTGAAAAGGTTGCATTGAAATAAAAGCATGCATGTTGTAATATGTTTTAGTAGGCCCGGCTTCCAGCCACACTTCTCCTATGATTACTAACATCAGCTGTATGGCTATTAGTTGACTAGAATATCAATAATACAGCATAGCGACTACCCCGGCACGGTATATGAAGGGTACCCCGACCCTAAGAAAATATCCCGGGTTGGCATCAGTATAGCTGCCATAGCCTGAGGAACCCAGAATAGCCTGAAAAGATCCTGAAAAGTCTCAGAAGTCAATACCTGCAATGCATCTACCCTCAAAACCCGACAAAACCTGGATCTAAAGCTCCGACAGGATGAGAACTTGCCAGAGGAATCTGAATGAGACCAAAGCTCACAGCATTGGCGCCTAGGCCTGTGACTGCCCCATTTTCTGTGAGCAATACCTACCTCTACTTGTACACATGACTTGTTAGCTATGTACTTCACTGTTTTATTCTCTGGGATAGAATAAATGCATTCAGCTCTAAAGCTCTGAGTTATTCGTCTGAGCTGACAGCTCTTCATGGTTGTGGAGTTTGTTTGTTTGTACATTCGCTTTATTTTCATTGAATAATCAGATAAAGTATAATGAGCGGGCAGTGATGAGGGCACAAGTGCACAATAGCTGGGCTACTCAGGGTGCAGCGCCCGGGTCAGTAAACAGCAGCTCAGAGGCACGGAGACTACTTAAGTGAGTGCAGAAGGTGCTGCTGCAGAGATTTTATAATTATACTCTTTTATGGTAGTTTCACTGCTATACGGGCACAGGGATGCCTCCTGGACAGAAGTATTTGGCAGCAAAAAGACATAGGCAGCTACCGACTCGACTATGTCAGCAAACGAGGAGTTCACTTGGTGGCATTTTGTTTTAGCGAATCAAGTAGTCTACCCCAAAGTCCACTACAGTATGTTACCAATGTAAGTGATATTCGTGGATGAAGTATACCAGGATTGCCAGCTGTGCCCAATCAGGTGAAGCAATTTGAACGGCCAAGTCCGTACCGGATATAGACTGTAACTGCGACTTTTACAAGGGAGTCGTGACATATGCTATAGTAAGGGGCCGCAGGTTACGTTAAAATCTTTTTATAGCAGCCACCCCAATTTTTCAAACGCTCAATTATCTGGACGCACCGGAAATACGTCACTTTTTTGCGTGGATTGGCGTAGTTGTCTTTTTAAATGAGAAGACAACTCAGCACTGCTTTCACAAGAAAAAATATACGTACCGGATACTGCATAAAAGTCACTAGTCATGGCGACTCCCATAAACGGCCTCACTTGAATCGTGGTCAAAGCTATATTGAACAGCCGTGGCTGGCAATCCTGTTATACTTCATCCGTGGTGATATTGCATTGCTGCAGACATTGTCGTCAGCTATGAAGCCACCACAAACAGAAATGAAATTCAAAAGAAGAATTTAAAAAGATTTCCAGGTATTTTGATGCAGCATTTTGACTGGATCATTTACTAGCTGTAAAGTTTGCTTTATCATCAATTATTGTAGTACAGTTCGGTCTCGTTAACCTCAAAATTCTACTAGACTCCCTTGAAGTATAATATATTTATTTGTACTCTGTATGCTCTAGGGTGGCTATCCACAAGAGGGTCTAATGGAAAGAGCGTGTAGGAAATCCAAGAATAAGTGCAATATATACAAGTCCAGCCTATAAAAGGTATTTTATAGACTGGAGCGCAGCAAATATATGTCCTATATAACAAAATAATCAATCAGGCGTACAGGAAGTAAATTTGACAAATAAGAATGCATAGATACAAATAACAACGAATGACATGGCAATGCAAAAGATTAAATAGATATAGCGCCTAGTGGCAAGTGGGCGGAGTTAATGGGTTGACTGCTTTATGGTAACTGTCCAATCTCTTAACAGGTCCCAGGGCTTTTTAAAGCCTAGGGTCCCTCATTCTTGAGGTTCAAAGGTACATAAGTCCTGAATTCGGTCTTCTGAAGCAATCAAGCAAGCTTAAGGATTCTGGGCTAAGGCAGCCATCTTGTGCTGGCTTCCCGGCCCTACTTAGGTCTATACCTACCCAGTTCCGGCCCTGTATTTCTTATACAGTGCAGCTAATAATCACTGAACCCGTTGACAAGCAGCAGGTTTTATAAGAGTTCTAGCACTGCTAAAGGTTTGTCTGGGTCACCCAGAGGTGCTTACATACATTGAATGCTAGTTTCTACCATAGAAGTGCGCAAAAATCTACCACATTGTTCTTTTCAGCTGCAGCAAAATGCAACATGCCAAGTTGTGAAACTAATACTTGCTCAATCATAATGTTGTTTGTACTCATAAAATGATAAAAGTTTCTAAAAGTTGCTAGCCCCATTTTGTTTGCTTTCTGGTGGAGACATTTGTTTTAGCCTGAATTGTACATTGGATATTTGCACAATTTATGCTTTGTATCTACAGATTTAATGTAAACTTAGTTATAAAGGTTTCTTTACGCACACACAAAACTAACTGAAACGCAGTAATAATATATTTTTTGAAATGACTCAAAATCTGCATTTGATGGACACTGTTGTTGTTAGCTGTCAGAGAACTTTTATGTTCTATTCCATCACACAATCACTATAGCTGTGTGTGCTGTTGTATAAAATGTTACTTGAGCATATTTAGGATGATTTTGTGTACCCTCTGCGTAGGTTAGTCATAGACAGTTGTTGTACACTCTGCGTAGGTTAGTCATAGACAGTTGTTGTACCCTCTGCGTAGGTTAGTCATAGACAGTTGTTGTACCCTCTGCGTAGGTTAGTCATAGACAGTTGTTGTACCCTCTGCGTAGGTTAGTCATAGACAGTTGTTGTACACTCTGCGTAGGTTAGTCATAGACAGTTGTTGTACACTCTGCGTAGGTTAGTTATAGACAGTTGTTGTACACTCTGCGTAGGTTAGTCATAGACAGTTGTTGTACCCTCTGCGTAGGTTAGTCATAGACAGTTGTTGTACACTCTGCGTAGGTTAGTCATAGACAGTTGTTGTACCCTCTGCGTAGGTTAGTCATAGACAGTTGTTGTACACTCTGCGTAGGTTAGTTATAGACAGTTGTTGTACACTCTGCGTAGGTTAGTCATAGACAGTTGTTGTACCCTCTGCGTAGGTTAGTCATAGACAGTTGTTGTACACTCTGCGTAGGTTAGTCATAGACAGTTGTTGTACACTCTGCGTAGGGTAGTCATAGACAGTTGTTGTACACTCTGCGTAGGTTAGTCATAGACAGTTGTTGTACCCTCTGCGTAGGTTAGTCATAGACAGTTGTTGTACACTCTGCGTAGGTTAGTCATAGACAGTTGTTGTACCCTCTGCGTAGGTTAGTCATAGACAGTTGTTGTACCCTCTGCGTAGGGTAGTCATAGACAGTTGTTGAAGCCTCATCAGTAATATAATAGGTTTAGCAGAAGTTTTCGTGATCTAAACCACCGACATTTTGGGTTTTTACAACTTCTATAGCTAGAGTGTACCTACTTCACTGTTTCCTTTTTTGATAAATAATTATGATGATTTTGCTTTTTTTATATTCTCCGTATACGCCCTAATGCATTGTAATCTTGGAATTATCTCCCTTAATTCTATGATGATCTAAAACAGGTAGTGTACGGTACTAATAGTTTGAGTCGTTGTAATTGCGTTTGATCGTCTCTGGTTCACACACTATGTCAAGTTCAAGTCAATTTATCAACGATGCTACTTGCCTTGCTTGTCGCTTTGTCTCATTGTGCTCAAATTGCCCATTGCTGCCAGGTTTCTTGATACTCAACGACGGGTTTCGAGCTGCATTGCTTTAATGCCTTAGTTACTCCCTGCGAGGTATCCAAAAGCACTCTAGGACTATTCAGTTATCAAATGGCCCTATTGAAGTTTATAGCCATTTAACATTCACCTACTGACATCATCAGTGAAGTGCTTGCTTGCCTTGTCTACTTTAATAATTTTTTTTCCACATTTAAGATTGTCAGAAATAATCTTTGGGCATTTCTAGATCATCGTTTTAGCCTTTAACATTCTAAGTTGTCAAAGGGACAAAAATGAGATGAAGCTGAGATATTTTAAATGTGTGCTAAACCAAAACTTTTAAATGTGTCCATATTTTATCTCTCATCAGCTCGTTTTAGTAGTAGCATGCTAGTAATCGATCATAACAAACATGGTAAGACAACTCTAAAGTAACCTTAATGTTCAAATAAAAACAATTTTCAGAAAAATCATCTACTGCATAGTTAGAAAAATAAAGCATAAAGTCAAACAATGAATAAACCAACTAAAACTTTTTCTAACTTCATATACCTATGAGCATCACATACGAAAATGGTCTTCTATAAAACTTAGATAACCACATCAGAATCTTTCAAGCCAATATTATTTAGTGGCCGATGATGGGGAGAGCTCTGGTCCAAGTCAGCAATAGTTTTTCATAAACTTTCCTTAGAAACACAACAACTGTCATATTTGAAAAGAACAATTCGAAATTTTCCAAAGAGTTTAGTAGCTTCATATAGAGAAGACAATCCCCTCAAACAGCTAGCTATTTCCTGTAATTATTTTCCAAGATTTAAGTGTTCCTTCAGGTGCGTTGCAGATTGTACTGAGGGGAAGGATTGTTCTATTCAGGTAAGGAGATTGCATTTCAATGAAGACTGTTTTCTAATGTTTTACTGCTTTCAGTTTAAAAGCAGTTCATCGACTCCTCCAAATTCTGAGCCTTAGTCTAAACTAAAGTGACTCCACCAACACAAGACACTTGGTCGAGGCAGAACTCAACTATGGCAATTTTCCAGACAAGTTCACAAGACAAATGTCAAGTTCACCAAACTTTTGTAGCCGGAATGGCAATTGTATATATATATATGTATGCGGAATCCAATGTAGAACTATCTAGAACTCATTAGTTAACCTACTTGATATACAAATAAATACATACTGTTGAAATCACCCATTCCTATTGGTCTTCCATAAGCCATCCCATTAGTAGCTATATATATTCTGTCATAATTTGTCTTTTCCTCCCAACTTCAACTATCCTTAAACTGCTTGCACTTCTCGGTTGTTGTTTTTGGGGACTTGTCTTCTGCTTTGGATTGAGAGAGCATAACTCTCAAAGCGGCGTTCACACTATACAATAATTGTCCAGGTGGGCGGAGATTCAACTCAATTTGTAAATGTTAACACTGCACATGTGAACAATTTCACAATGCTGACAGACTTTTCTTTTCATCGGACATCGACGTAGCGCTGGACGATTATCGGTCTGTCTACTTAATCGGCATGCGCATCACAGCTTTTCAATTTCCAACTTTTCAAGAAACCCGCAGCACTTTGACATTTTTAACCCAATTTTGTTTTATATTGCTTATTATATTAATATTTTGGTTTGCTTTTAATATTTCCATGATCCGGTTCAAGCCAATTTTTATAAGTAACATACTGAAGTCCGTGTCCTAATTATTATTGTAATAATAATCTCCATGGTTATAATCGAGTATATGAAAAAGTGTTATTATTTCTCAGTAGGAACATATATTTATCATTCAAGTGTACTTTTCCCTGGTAAGGTAGCACAAATCCCAACTTCTACTTTCACATGTATTCTTAAAATACAAGTTGATTTATCTGATCACCATCTGGTTACAACTGTACTTTTGTATATGTCTGCAGTAATACATATGACTACCCACTACTCGTGGCTATCCATTATGTAACTTATGCACTTAACATAATCTGTTACATCAACCGATGCATTGTATTGTATCAGCCAACAAATAAATAGTATCACATCAATATTGTTATTTACTGAATTACAAAATCTAACCAATAAAGTATCTACATGTATAGCCATAGCACTAGTAACAACACTACTCACTGAAGCGATAGTAAATGTATCACCCTGTAGTCAGACTTATCCGGCTGTATTCACTTGTATCACTCACTTCCAGCCACTACTGTCCTACAGTATCACTACTTGAACCACTCGTACCATATTGAACTAACAAACTAGTAAATTACTAGCACACAAAATGAACTTACTCTGCTCAGAATCCGAACTGAAAAAGGATGTTAGCTGTCAGCTTGCTCTAACTCTAATCTCTTAGACCACACACAGCTTTCAGCTCTAACAACTTTTTTTTTAAAACAGCTGTAAGCTAACTTCAGCTATATAGCTCGGGTTTGCCTTTAAGCACCCTAGTGCCAGGAGAACATAATTCCACAATTATATTATTATTTTTTCTTATTTGAAATTTATTTACCATTAGCTACTGATTAGTGAACGACTGCTATACAAATTGATTTTTCAAACCAGCCTTGGGACGTTAAAAAAAGTATCATGGCGTAAAATCATATCTTGCAGTCACAATAGTGGTAAACTTTTTTGTCTCTCATTGATAGTTACTGAGAAAATGAGTTTTAAAAATGACTCTCTCTGCACAAAAATTACTTTGTTTCATGTTCGCACAGCGGATAGTTTTACGCCTCATTATTGATACATTAGAGTGAAATCCGTGACGCAAGACCAAGCGAGCGTAATTAATATTTGCGGTTAGTTACTAATTACTTCATGGTAATATATATCAAAAAAAATTACGTTTTTATTGGCAAGGGAATTATTAAATCTATTTTCTTACCTCCAGATGCAAAGGATCTATAACAAATAGTATATCAACAGGTCAGTAATCTGATAGGCTAGTGATATAACATTAACTAAAATCATAAGATGCTGTGGCGCACTGGGAAAAGTCCCGTTTACAACTTGGTTTACAAACATGTTTTCTCAACTTTACAATTATATAAGCAGCGCAGTGATTGGTTAATCTCGTTCGGCAAAGTGTATCCTATTAAACTCTTTTAAAATTTTGTTTCTAGCATACTGTGGTCCAAAATTATTAAAAATTTAATAATTCCAGAATATTCGGTAAACTGAAAAAAGCCGGGTGCTACAAATATTTATATCAATGCTTTTGACGCGTGACGTCATATTTCGTGATCAATTTGTAGACGCTATATAGTCCACCAAAAGCTCAAGCAAGATAAGATAATAAGCCATATTATGAATAATAATATCATTCTGTGTATCTTATCAATGATATGCACTGCTGACACTGTCGAAGCCAAGCAAAATCACCTCCAACAGTCGCAAGTGTAAACTCTTGAAAATAATCGAGATTTATTTGCCACAGTGAGGAAAGACGACAACTCCACAAGTGACTAGGCACCAAGGGGTGGAAGGGAAATGGACATCTACAATAGAAAAGAGGGTAGTAGGTGGCCAAGGGTGGATACACGGGGTTGGGTGGATATAGGGAGCAGGGGTGGATACAGGGGGTTGGAGTGGATACAGGGTTTTTTTGGGGTGAATACAGGGGGTTGGTTGGATATAGACGACCAGCAAAACCACTTTGTCACACAAATTCACCACTATTGTATCAAATAGCTTGAATATTTTTGAAGCCCCAAAAGCTTATATATTTTCATGTTTTTAGCTGCTTTTTTTGCTCTTCTGCTTGATTTTTACCTAAATACTTCACCAAATTTAGTAAGATGTCAGCCATTGTGTAGTTGGATAGCAAAAAATAAAAATTTACGTAATAGCGCATCGGGAGAAATTGTTTCTAATAAAATGTGCCTCGTAAGAAATCACGCACTTTTTCCATAGTATTGCCCTCTGAAATTATTCATCATGGACATAATTAGTAATAAATGAAGAGCACGACACTATGTGGTGTTTTGTTTGTAAAAGCTAGACGATTTTTTTAGGTTTATTTATTTGTGTTTTAGCCAAGAGTTTCTTCCTATGCCTGCCTAACAAGCTATTTTTAGGAACATATAAGCAAGTAACTTTCCTACAAAGTTCAGTCTAATAGTAGTGTAATGGGAGCAGATCTCTAATCTAGCCTCTTCAAACATCAGAGCTGGTGAGCAAATTTAGCGTTTAAATTTAACAGCAAACATAACAGCAATGAAATGAGTTTAACCTCTGGGAGTTATTTACCTGCAGGATCTTCTCTCTCAATGGAAGACCAACTCACTCGAGTTACGAGTTGGTGAAAACAAAATTGTTTGCTATGCGTTGAAAAACTCTCTACTAAAGCTTCTTTTATCTTTCGTAGTCAGTTATTTTGTTCAGTATTTTGAGTTGGTCTCCTAAATACTAAGAATCATTAGTATACTCGTATGTAACTTAGGTTTACTGCTATCTGACACAAATTTTTTTTAAAACTTGAGCTGCATTGAAAAACTTTATTGAGAAAAGGTCATCAATACAAGTTGTGATACCCTTCAATTATTTGTATATCAGGAAATGAACAAGGTGTTTTTGATAAAAACACAAAAAAGCACAAAAATTCATGCTGCATGCTTTTAAACAAGTAACAACAACATTTTGCATTTATATTTTGATGGCGGCCTATTTGCATCAGACCTGATACTGCGTCAAGTAGTGAAATTATCACTTCTGAAGCCGTGATAAGATAAAAAATAATGCTAATACGTAGATATATATTTTACAAAATGCCAGCAAAGCAATCAGCACTTTTCTGGGCGCAGACTAATGCTGTGACTGTAGAGAATCTCTTAGCCTCTGTTTCAAATAATTGTTTGCTACAGTAAGCTACTCAAGTGCAAGATCACAATGGAACTGAGGCTTTGTTTGTTTTAGATGCATAGTTGGTTCCATCCTTCGCTTCACAAAAAAATCATGCCAAATCATTTCAAGAAATTCTATTGGTGATAATCGAAAATGACTAGAGTTTTGATACAGAAAGCGTGACAAGCAGCATAAAAAAAAGTGTTGCAATAGGGATAGCGCTAGTAGGAGTATATTGGCAAGGAGTTTCATAAGTTTCAGATAACTGATTTTATTAGCTGAAAGTGTGAATTGACAGACAGAGAACTTCTATCTGTTTCGAGGTACGATGCCTTTCTCCCCTCTGGAACAAAAGTAATAACTGAGCCCATTCATGACATTTATTTTAAAGATGACAAAGAGGGTAATTTATACAAACTACCATATTTGGCATTGATGTTAACAGTTCTCGAATTATAGATAACTCCTAAAGTCTATGGCCACGGTATTTTAAAAAACACGCTTTTCAGTTTCTTAAAAAACACATGCTATTGCCTCTTTTATATTGTAATAGATTTTACACGGTGCTGCCACTGCACTAGTAGTATGCAAGTGGTACTTGCTGCTTTTGGCATCAGTCTAATGGGGATAGTGACGGTCTATCTCGATCGTTTCAATTACCGGAAACAGTTTATTGCTAAGTGGAATTATATACAAGTGTACGCTTCAGGTGTGTTATCAGTATTTTAGAGAATCTAAAATACTATCGTTCTTTTTTCTTTTTATTATTTTACGACCAACCTTACGACACTGTTGCCACTTATTTTCAAAAACTGCTACAGGTAGAGCTACGAAATCTTTTGCGACACGATCAACAAACATTGGGCATTAAGTAAGATAGTTACACAATTCGAGAACTTCCCAGAACACAGCAACTCAAATGCAAAAACAGGTAAAGAATTGCTCTTTGAGCCTCTAAATGGCCTAAAAAACTTAAGCCCAATGGACGGAAAAATACCAAATTTTGAAAGACGGTGTATGTTACTCATCTTCTTATATCAATTGATAAATCGATGTTAAAAATTGACGAGGAAGCGGCCATCTTGGATTTCGATGAAAAACTCATTTTTCAACGTAAAACAACTTATGGTTAGAGAACCAGCAAATCGATTTAGCTGAAATTTGCGAAAAAGGTGTGCAATAGTGTGTCGATGTACCATTTTGGACTTCAAAGCAATCGCTCTCAACAGTTTCAATGTTTTCTATTTTTCATTTTCAAAAAGCACGCCAAAAACAGCATTTTTCAAAGCTTTCCCAGCATAGTACTAAACAACCCAGAGACAAATGAAAATGTTAGGCACATAGTCTCATAGTCTTCTCTCAAAATTTTGATCTTCCTGGTTTCTTGGAATATTTATAACACAGCTATTTCATTTTCAAATGGTGCTTCAAAATCAAATTTTGGCTATTGCTATTCAACTGCTTTTTCGATTGCCTTGATTTTTGCACCGAAGTATTCCCCTTGACATGTTGTTTCAGACAAACTCACATTTTATAGTAACACTCAAGGTAGAGCAAAAACCATAATTGAGAACCGTTTTACCAAATTTTGGCTCAATAACTAGGTTTTGAATGAAAGAAATTTTTGTCAAAGTTCTTTCTTCGTGAAATGGTGTTCAAGTCGCTGAGGAACAAATCTCAAAAAAGTTGAAGAAATTCAAGTAGGATTTAGCGAAGTGAGCGCACTAAGATATCCTTTTGTATGTAGGCCAAGCATACCGCTTATTATCAACAGCTTTTTATATGGAACTTTCAACCTTGCCTGATGGCTTAATGGTTCACGTTGTGACCTGTTGATCACTGAGCTCGAATCCTAATGGCTGAAATCTTTTTCAGATAAAAAGTTTTTTGTAAATTCCGATTTATTGATAATTTTTATGATTAACAACTTTATGATGTTTTCAATGATTTTTGTCCCGAGAATTTGGTGGTGTAGGCAGCGGAGTGGGGGTTCCACTAATTGTGTACCGGGGTTTAAATCCCACTTGACAAAATTTTTCTTTTTTATTCTCTAAAATACTCTTATCTTCACTTGTGAATACAGTTTCATCTAGTTTAATTTGTTTTAACATTTTTTCTTGTTTAAAAATGTACTCAGAAGAAAAGAACATCTTATTTCGATAGTTGAAATTAAAAAAATGACTTGTCAAAGGCACAGGCCTACTGCAAATAATTTGGTGAGTTTTCAGCAACTTTTCGAAAATTTATTTTGTGTTTTGTTGTTAGTGTTTGGAAGCTAAGTCATGATTTGACAAATCTGTCTTCACGTGCTGGTCTGCTGGCTCAAAAGTAATTTTGGCAGCACTCCGGCAAGAAAGTGCCAAAAAGTAGACCCTCTGGGCTGTCGATACTGACCTTTTTTATTCCAATCAGATTACTACCTGAGAAGCAGCAACACCATGTTTCCAAAATATGTGCTTGCAAATGGTGTCACGCAAAATTTCTTGTGATCACCTGAGTCTCCTAACTAGCAAGTCCTAGTTAACGGGGGGCGACCAAGGGTACTCATCTCAGCTTTATCATCATTGGTAACTCGTAACATCCCACGATAAATGCTGTGAGGGGCTTCAAGAGTTTGGCGATAAAAGCAAAGACAATGCGGTCTTTAGCTACTTATTGTATCGACCAAGCAGTCTCATTGAACAGTTGAAAAGCAGTAAAATAATTAATTATTACCGGGCGCATCGTCTCTATTTTCTTCGGCAGTAATGTGTTGCGGATCCTCAAAACACTGATATGGGCTAATACGAGTGCCCGCAGTTTCAAAGCAGAGCTGAGGACTCTACGCCGCCCCCGTGTGTTAGGATTTGCTAGTTAGGTTAATCCTTCTAGCACAAACACAACCTAAAGAGTTGGTTGTGTTTGTGCTAGAAGGATTGCTTTTACAAATCCAAATGTAGTTTCTTTGCTACAATAAAAACATTAATCAAAGAAAATATTTGCATTTGGTCCGACAAGTTGCCATGCTTGAGTTCTCCTGAATCCGGCAGAATTCGGTGTGTTCAATAACACATTCAGTTGATAGAGAAGTCAACAGTATTTACAGTAGTGATCTCCAGTAAAGAGTGTGGTTTGTTTGAGCTGTGCCTTGAGGGCAACCATAAATATGGGTCTCATAAGCTTGCAGCTTGTGTGAGCAGCACCCTATACCCATGCCGGCCATTACACCGGCTACTCTTCCGAAAAAGCAAAGGGATCTTTTACTAGCACGACTTCATATTAATTATGGAGAGTTCAATCAAACTAGGACCACGTTGTTTTTATACTCATATCCGACCAGTCAGAGTATATAGGAAGCCAAATATCTCGCTCACAGATAACTGTGCTGGGAATCAAACCCCAGATACTGGATTGAAGTGCAAGCACTTTAACCACTGGACCACACGTGCCTCCTACTGGATTGAGTTGATTCTGCTCAACCCAGTAGATCACTGCACAGCTGCTACCCTATGCTAGGGAGTCACTAATAGTGAGACAAACTTCACAGTTGTCAGCTGTTGCAACCTGGGTATTCTCTCTAGTGGTCATTCTATTTGGGCATGGCAAAATCCTTTACAGTATGAATTCAAACAGTTAAATTAGACGCTTTGAGAGGCTGTTTTTAATTTTTGCATCAAAATTAGCATGTTTTTTGTCTGCATGCTTTGTAAAGCAGATAAACAAGGATATACAAAGAAACTAAACAGCAAATCTGAAACTCAATCTTGTATAAAATTTAACCTGGCGATGAACTGCTTCTGGTAAAAGAAACAGATTGAGAAAGAAGGTCGCTATCCCTATTGGCTGCTCAAAGCTGTTGCTAGCTACTAGTTACAAGTTACTAACATCAAACGTGAAACCCATTAAATTAGTTTGACACAAATAAAAACTTGCATGGGCGATTATAGCCTTTTACAAACAGTTTTGACACAAATATGAAATATTTTGTCGGCCAATGAAGTCGAGCTATGCTGATAGAATTTGTGTATAGCAATAAAACTGTTGGTAGTATACAAACTATAAGTTATATTAAACAATTTATGTTGCCTTGTCACCAGCTATCATATCTCTGTCATCTGTAAAGTTATAGTAGGTTTGGTAGACAGAGGGAGCTGCGACATTTAGACAATTGTGTGAACCAAAATCTTTACTAAATGTATCCCAGGTTCTGTGAGGTCGCTCATGAGCTAGGGTGCAGTAATAACAATCAATACCTACAAGTACAGACAGTAGGCTATGATAGTGAGATAGGGTGCAGTAGTAACACCCCCTACCTACAAGTACAGACAGTAGGCTATGATAGAAAGCTAGGGTGCAGTAGTAAGACCCACTACCTACAAGTACAAACAGTAGGCTATGATAGAGAGCTAGGGTGCAGTATTAATACCCCCTACCTACAAGTACAGACTGTAGGCTATGATAGAGAGCTAGGGTGCAGTAGTAACACCCACTACCTACAAGTACAAACAGTAGGCTATGATAGAGAGCTAGGGTGCAGTAGTAACAGCCCTACCTACAAGTACAGACAGTAGGCTATGATAGAGAGCTAGGGTGCAGTAGTAACACCCCCTACCTACAAGTACAAGAAACAACAGGCTTTTACAGGGCAGGAATTTTTTCAGATGTAGTTAGGCTCGGAATATAGCTACAGAAAACACCATTTTATGCACAGAAATGCAATATTTCTGACTCTTGATACGTGTAAAATTTGTCTGCCGTAACAATATTATATAATAATGAAGGGCATGCAGTCAAGTTGATACGATATGTGCAACCAGATGAGCAAAATATTGTTGATACACTTCGCTAAGTGCAAATGGGTGTCAGGTAAAGTGTTGCAGCTAGGCTCAGAACAACAACCCACAATGCGCACACAAGTAGGCAACATTAATGGTTACCTGTAAAAGTTCCTCTTCCTTTCAGCACAAATTCATTTCTCCATTGCAAGTAGTAGTTGAAGGCACCATCATTCTCTGCCACATACTTTAGATGATCTGCCAATGCTTTAGGTGATGTAAAGTTCTTAACATGAATAAAACTATTTGGTGGTGCTACTTTTGTATATTCTTCTATAGAAAGTCCTCCCAATACAACTGGTATTGTGTATGTCTCAGCTTCTAGAACCTTCCACAGTTTTTCTGTTATGTAATCCTTGCAGAGAGAGTTCTCAAAGGCCAAGTAGAACGTGTAATCTTTCAACTTGGGTGGGCTGTGCGGATCTTCCTTTTTTACCAAAGAACCCAACTGTTCTCTACAGTTTTCCTGTCTGGTAAACACATCTATATGTACATGTTTAGCTAACTCCTGTACGTACATGGATCTTCCACTGGTAACTTTAATCGATCTGTGAGGTTGTGCGCAATGAGATACAAACCATAAAGCTTTGAGCTTTTGAACTTTTCTGTTAGCTGCAAAGTTTTCGTTTTCAATGCGTCGTTTTTTGAATATTTGATCAGCAAAGTTATATTTAGCACCTTCCGTACCAGAGAGGTAAGTCAGCGAATAGTTAAACAAACTGTCCCATAATTTTGGTGATTTAACAAACAGCCATTGTGGTTCTGTGGTTTGAAAAGCCCAAAGTTCTTCTGGACGTCTTTTAGGTGGAGTTTTAAAGTGTATGACGCTGTCTACATTAAACATAGTTAAGTCAGCAACACCTGACTTTCCCCCATTTTGTATTGTACATTTGTATTTCCCACAAGAGAGAGGACGTATCTTGCCTGGCCCTCCTAAACCAGCTTTCACCAATATGGCCATGGTTCTGTTAATATTAGGAGGTGGCATTTTGGTGGTGTTTGTTGATGATGTAGAAGCTGTTTTCACGCCCTGTAAACTGATGTCATTGCTTGGCATCTTCAATTCTCCATATACTGCTTCTGGAATTTTCAAATAAAGCTTTAAAACATTCAGCAATATAGTTATTGCTCAGTGTAACAATGTTAGTTATGTTTCTGCCAAAGATGGGTGAGCAGCACGTCTGGATGTCCAGTCTTTAGAACATTTGAAAAAAAAATAACAAAAACAAAACTTTACCCATCAAACAGGGTTCGAAAAATGTTGTAGTAGGTAAATGTGTTCTACGTAGAAGTTTGGAGTGTGTATCTATGAGAAATATTCATATTTTGTGGGTTGCTGTGGATAGAAAATGGAATTCCATGAAGAGTAAACCAATTTTATCCTTCTGGTTTAACTTGATCATTGCAACGGCATGTACATATTGGGGCATATCATCTCAAGACACAAAAGAACTTGTGTGAGTTTTTTTGTTTTAGAAAAGATCATCCGTAAGATAAATTGAGGGCATAACCCGATGAGCAGCAGCTGCAGCAAACCCCCAGGAGATGTTACTCGTGTTGTTGATCAGTAACTAGTGTATTACGATTTATTATCTTGTAGGACCAAATTTTTTTTGTTCTTTTCAAATTGTTTACCCTCTATGATCAATGATATTGTGTTGCAAAATTGTTTGCTAAATACTTTAGCCCTTGTATGTATTTTCACCAATATTAAAAAAAAATTAATAAGTGTTTGACTTTCTTCTATAAGGTGAGTAAACACTATAGAATTGTTCAAATTCAAAAAGTTGGGAACAATGCAAGCAAACTTCTTCAACCTAACCAGTATATCTAATATGTCATCTACATTTTGCATTCGCTAAATCTATAAATATTTAAGTTGATATGACAAGCAGCAGTGCCAGATGCCGAAGTAAATTACAGCGAATCCAATTTAAATAGTCATATCTCACTATTAGGTATTTTCTACTCAACTGACAAAGATAATTGACAAACAAGTATATATAGCAGATATTATTTGCAGTGGAAGGCATTGCTATTAGTAAGCAATTTTATTTGGTTACTCTCGTTGTTACACACACATTATACAATCCAAGTTATCAAAGTATGGATTGAAACCAAAATTTTAAAGTCAACGCAAAAACATCAATATATCGAGTCAACCGTTATTAGCTTTTTAAAAGAACTCAAGAGTAATTGCGTAAAACAACAAAAGCTTTTGCCCTCAATGAGTTTGAATCCAAGAGTTTGCATCGCAATATTGTTGCGGATTCTGCCAGTAAAACTGCTACTACCACTAACTAACAACTGTCTACAACGCGCAGCTTGTGGCATTGTCTAACAAACCTCTCTTCCAAAGGTAAGACTTGCAGAGTGCAAAGGAGATGTTGCTCACAACTTCACTTCAATATGAGGCCACAGTTCATACTAACTAGTCCAAGTTCAAGTGTAAAACATTGTATTGTCTCAAATATGTTCTCTAGGGAGGCAATCACCTAGAGATGTGTACAGCAGTAAACAACAGTAGATCAAAGTACTGAAAAAAAATACAAGGAACTAGCCTTACAACCAGGCTGGCTGGCTTACAGGAAGCTTATGACATAACAACGCCATCAATAATATACACAGGAAACGCCACCAAAAATATACACAGGAAACGCCACCAATAATATACACAGGAAACGCCACCAATAATATACACAGGAATAACTGAAGCCAGTACAAATGTTACAAATGTAGCAAGACATACAAGTACCCATAACACTAAATAAACATGGCGCCTAGTGGCAAAGGTAGGAGATTATGGTGTAGTTACTAGTTTCCAGTTAGCTTCGGACACATGGTGGGTGGCATCTGAAGATGGTAAAGTTCTAAATATATTCTTCTGTGTTGTGCGTACAAGTTCACAGGAAATTTATCAGAAAGAGGAGGTTGATAGTAGACTTAATTCAATAACTGAAGCTGGTAGCCTAACATTAAAAAGTTAGGTGTATCACCAATCACCTTGTGAGATGTAGACCTAAAGGTCTGCAACAATTGTGGCAAGACCAGGTTCCACTCGCTGGGTTGCCGTCTAGGCAATAGGGATCTCAAAGTATATCCTGGGACCCGGTTGTTCCTTCCAACTACCTTGTTGGCTTGTGGATCGTACTGAGTAGTTCGGGTATTGTAGATGCTCCACAGAGAACATATTTCTTGCATCAAGCTGCTCTTGAATTGTGCCCCTCAATTGATGTGGACCTGTTTAGGGATTCCAAAGTATACAAGCACCCTTTCATTCAGGGCAGTAACTACTGTGGTGATAGTCGCATCTGGGTGTGCCAGAGTATCCAGCCAACTGGTTTAATGGTCTGTTAACATGAACATCCATTCGCTTCCTTTCTCTGTTTCAGGTACTGGTCCAACCAGGTCAAAAGCCAAACTCTACCATTGCTGACCTGCGTGGATCATCTGTCAACTAGGGTTTGGTTGGGAACCACTTCTCTAAGCCCGCTGGCATACCTTGCAGCTCCGAACTAATCTGAGAGCGTAAGCAAAGATTCCTAGCCAGTACCAGTTTAGCTGCAATCTCTTTCATGCCCTGGTGGGCCAGAGTATGAGCCTGACACATGAGCCTGACAAAAGATGGCTCTTCTCGGACCTGGGAATAGGAGTCACCATCAAGATCTCTTATTCACATGTCTGAATTTTTTGGCCATCGTAAGGTTTAATCCTAATGCAGATTTGGCAATGAGCAAGTACACGCAATTGGCCACTTCCTAACTCTAATTGTTCTTCAGTTAATCTAGGATTATTTTGGACTGCTTTATACATAACTGCCATTGGGTGTTGGGCAGTATGGTGGTTCTGAGCCAACTCTGTATCAGGGAAAAGGCAATTTGTTCTATTTACAGCCAGCACTACATTGTGGTCACAGGACAGGGCTGGACTTTTTATGAACTGGAGTTGTTGTGACTTCAAAAATTCTATAGTTTCATTTCTTTAAGATTGGTCAACTAAACCAATTCAAATTTCTTTTGCTAATGAATTGTTAGTTTTTGAGGAGAAGTGAGAGCTTGTAAAAGAATAAGAAATAATAACTATGTTTCCATATCATGACAAATTGGCGATACTGCTGGAGACAAAGGAAAATTTCTGTTGAAAACATCATTGTCGATAAATTTGTGGTGAGACCTGTCGAAAAATATTTGTCGCTCTCTCAATGAAAAAGTTGGCAATAGGCCGAATGCCAGATGTTTATTGCTATTGGAACAGCTAATTTCGCAAAAGGTGATAAAACCAGGCGTGCGTAATAAAACAGGAAGCTGCTAATTATCCATTGTAACCACGTGGCACCGTTAAGGCTCAAACACACTGGAAACGAAACTTGCGCGGCGCGACAATTTGACCACCAATGAAGCCGCCTGATGCTGCGGCGTTAAAGCACACTGATGAACGCCGCTAGAAATTTCAGTCGGAGTTATCTACTCCCAAAGTGCAGATAACTTTTGTTTTATAAACTAAACACTGCATCCATTTATTTTATAATCTGTGTGTGATAACTCATAAATGCAAGGTCTTTGGCGAACTTCATTTATTAGCACCTCGATATTACACATTATGAATTGAAGTCCGAGTAGTAGTTTAATAATAGTCGTTTATTTATTAGTTTTTTATAATAAATAATAATAATAATCTTTATTATTATTATTGCGTTGGCACAGCTACGACAACTTATCTACTATTTAAAAATGCGAAAATGAAAAAACTAGCTCGCTATCATGGAAGTTACTGACCAATCAGCGGGTTTGCCGCAGCGAAATATCAAACATGTTTGATATCTTGAGCGTCTACAGCATGGATGAAATATAACAGGATTGCCAGCTGCGGCCGCGTAATAGAAATTTTGTGACGAGCCAAATGTAGCCGTTTGTGGGAACCGCCATACTGCTCCGAAATTTTCAAGACCACTTGGATCTCGTAATACATATCGTTTTCTTATGAGTTTTTATACGTTAAGTTGACGCCGTGTTCATACTGTGCTAGTTTTGACGATTCAACTATTTTCACTTACAATACTATATCCGCTCCGAGAACAAAATTGTTTATGCCAACGATAACATATATGCAGGCTTGGGACTCGATTTTGGAAAAATAAAGGATTAATTCGATTTCGATTTTAGAATTTAAAAGAAAGGAATATAGCATTTCGATTTTTCTTTTGAAAAAGAAAGGATAAAGGAATGTACAATCGATTTTATACTCTGTATGATTGTTTATCTTGGCAAAATTTATGTGGTATAGAGTCATCTTCTAATTTATCAGTCTTTCCTGCAAATGTTACATATATTTGTGTTCAGTAATTACTAGTGAAAATGATGTAACTTGATAGCACAATATCAAAGAGCTGTTTTGATCAGAACCCAGTTCTTCACCGCTGGTAAAAAAAACACACGTTTTATAGCCTTCATTATTATTTATATATATCAATATTTCAAAGTCATCAGTGATTATCCACCCTTCTATTATAGATATTCATAATTGGTGTAAACAATATAGCTATATATATGGTATGTAATATATGTATGTATAACTACTATTGTATTTCAACAATAATAATGATAAAACCGAATTATTATGGCATTGATAATATTTGATCAATAAAGAATGATAGCGATTCGTAATAGGTGTTCATTGTTGATGGGATGATTGGTATGTTGATCAATTTGTCGGGTACATAAAAAACAAGTAATAACTGATAATAATAAAAATGATGAAAGATTATTATCATTAAATAATGTTGGTGTAATTATTACATATACTTTTCATTATTACTAGTATAATTATCATAATTAAATTGATCATTGTAATTAATATAAAATAAACATAAACATAGCAAAAAATCAAATAGTAATAATAAATAATTAGAATAATGCAAAAGAATATACTATTAAGCTGATGCTACCATGTTCAATACAAATAATTAGTAGTAGTGGTAGTAGTAATAACTAGAGTAAAAGCCTGCTGTTTTTGTGCAACATAAAAATCCAATTAATTAATAAGAATTATAATTATAATAAATAAATAAATGTATATTAATTAAAACCAATAATAAATAATCAAAATAATAATAAAATACATAAATAATAATCAATAATCAATAATAATTTTCATTAATAATTATTAAATTGCAAAAACTAAAAAATGAAAAATGATTAGCTAATAAATAAATAATGATGTTATTATAATAATAATGGTAATAAAAGTAAATACTATCATTAAAACTGTAATTATAATAGTAATATAAAAATTATAATAATATAATTATTCAAATTATATTATTATTATTATTATAATAATAATATAATTTGGTTGTTTCAAATTATTATCAAATTAATTAATACTTATAATTATTGCAGCAATTATTATTATTATTATTATAATAATTAGTAAATAATAATAATATGAATGATTTATGATAAATAGTAATAGTAGTGAAGTGGGGGGAAAATCTAACATTTTTATAATAATTATTATTATTTATAATTATTATAAATAATTATAAGAATAATATAATAATTTATTGAAATAGTTACAGTAGACTACAGTAAATTATTTTTATGATTATTATTATTACTACTGAGTAGTAATAATAATAATAATCATAAAAATAATTATCAAATTTTAATATTTTTATTATAATATTAAAATTATTATTTATTAATAATTTATTATAATAATAATAATTATTATTTATTATTATTAGAAAAATAATAATAATAATAAGTATTAATTATTATTATTATTATAGTATTTAATTTGTTTTCTAAGTAAATTATTATTGGATTTCCCTTTAAGAGATTTAGGTACACATTATTATCACATCAGTCAGTTGAGTTATGCCTTAAAAAAAGGAAAACCTAGTCATGTAGTTGTAATAATCACAGTAGTAAGAAAGATATATAATGGTAGTACATGTAACATTTATCACCAAAGGTTTTCTTCTCAACTGAAATAAATCTACTGTCAGCATCATCTGCTCAAATGTTCCGGTTTGTTCGATAAATTGTATTATTTATAATCTCAAAAAAAAATTTCGGTTTTTGTATCATGGCTAACCTGACCTTAAGCTGTAATCTATATTGAAATAAAAGACTGAAAAAAAATAGCAGCTAGAAAAACAGCATAGTATGCAAAAAACAAAGCATAAACCAATTTTTTTAGTGTTCAATATCATTGTTATAGAGACTTCATATCCTGTTTGGTGAGAAATTTTCAAGAAATTGCTACGGTTGTGGATTAAATACAGCAAAAGTCACACGATGTGGAACTTTAAAAAACAAAAAGCTATGTTACATTGTTTTCTTTTGTGACCAATTGGATGAAATCAGAATATTTTGACCTTTCATATCTTGAAAAAATCGATTACATCCTTCAAGCATTTAAATTAAACACTTACAGCTAATCCTTTATCATCCTGAAAACCATTGTAAATAGACTAATCGTTAGTGAAATAGCAGCGACTAGCGAAAACGATTAACGTTACGCATTCGTTTGTCCCAAGCCTGCATATATGTAATCTTTGGTATGCGGCAGACGTTATGCAGCTTCCGCTCCAAAACTAGAAAATCAGAACATCGCGTTAATACAAATATTTACGATTATTTTTTTGAGCTGCTATAGTAGTTTATGTTTCCGCTCCGAACAACCAGTTCAATATGGGCGCCATGGATGACTTCCCATTGGCCAAAATTGGCTACACCCCGTTCGGGTTTCTGGCAATCCTGTTATATTTCATCCATGGTCTACAGGGCCGTAGCCACATTGAGGCAAGACGAGGCTCTTGCCTCGTCTGAAAGTTTAGGCAAAAATGGGAATTTCCAACTCAGAAAACGGATTTTCCCAAAAAATTCACCCTTTTAGCAGTACTTGGTATTTCCACAGGGATTGCCGTTATTGCACGCACGTAGCACTAGTTCTAATACTGTTACTGTAATCACGTTGCTTATCATAAAAACCCAATCGTACATTAGACTCTCAAACTACAACATACCATTTCCTGTGCATGCTTATTACTACTGCAATAATCTTTTTGCCAAATATTTTTTTCAAGGTATATTTCAATTTTTCTGGATGACTACTGTTGTCTGCTGCATTTTATTTTTAGTTATGGTTAGCACTTCCCACTGCAGAGAGTTCAGGGTACAGTGCAAAGGTGTTTGTTTTTAAATAATGAGAACTAGTAAAAAATAATTAGTAATAATCAAGTGATTGATATTAATAAATAATTATTATTATATGGACTCAAGAAAATAAAAAGCTAGGTATTCATCTAATTCCTTTAATATAACTTTTTCTCTAGTTTTTATATTTTTTTATTTAGTTTTATTTGTCGATATTAACAACAGATAGTTATTTAATTTAGTTCAATATTTTCTTTTAGTTTTTTTAATCATTATTTTGTACACCTACTAATTATTATTTATTATTACCATTGAATATTATTTTATTAATAACAGTTAACAATAATAATTATTATTATTGTTCTAATAATAATAATTATTATTGTTAGTGCTAGTATTATTATTGTTATTATTATTATAATAATGATGATAATAAATAACACTAACACCAACTACTATCGTTCGTAGTTATATATATCTATATGTGTGAGGGACGCCAGTACTTGTCAAACATTTATTATTTACTACTCGTACTTGGCCTAAGCCTTTGACTCAGTATTATCTCACCATCTACGCATTGTCTCGATATTAACTCACTGTCTACACATTATCTCAATATGTACTCGCTTATGCTTGTCTATGTTTTGTCCTAGTTTTATTGTTACCTGTGCTACAAGCGTCTATCTAGAAAAGCTCTATGATCTGCCCAAATAATTATTATTGTTATATTTTATACTTTTTCCACAGTTTTTATTATACAATTGCATTTTGGTGCTTACAAGGCGTGGCTTGTACCAGATTTTACCCAGGCGTGGCTTTACCAGATTTTACCCGCCTACTTTGTATAAATATCTATGTTTGAGCAATAAAGTTCAGAGTTAGCCTGGCTCTCAGAAGATTCTTTCTCTCAAGAAGCAAGCACAGCTAGAAGCAACATGACTACAAGCGCTGACCTGGTCAACTATTGGCAAGCACGAGGCTTGGCGGAAAGTGAGAACGGTTAGCCCTATCACTGCGTATTCCCTCACCACGGTGAGAAGTACGACGCAAAGCACCTGGTGCCCTGATAGTTCGGCTCACAATAAATTCGGACTCCAGAGTTCGGGACAAGACAACGCACCAATAATTCCAGTGCAATTATTGTCGATCTCGACTGAGTCGAAGTAGACAAACAATAATTCCAGCACGATTATTGTCGGTGTCAAAGTTCGCAACAAACTCTAAACTAAACAATAATTCCAGCACAATTATTGTCGGTGGCAACAGTTCGCAACAAACTATAAACTAAACAATAATTACAGCACAATTATTGTCGAACATAGCCATGTTCGGATGCAGCCAATAATTATAATATAATTATTGTACACTGCCAGCAATCATTCCACCCCAGATTCGGCCGCACTCATAACTGCACAAACCAATGCATGCACTCTAACAATAATAACACATTATTGTACGCTGACTTAGGGTAGAGGCAGAACGCGTCGGGAAGGTGTACAGGTGGCTACCACCCAGACACAAATTCCTGTACATATGTATGACTTACTTATCATATAAAATAATATATTATTTAATGTGTAAAAATAATATAACATTAACATAAAACTACAAAAAAGTAATGATACTATTTATTGAATTGTTATTATAATGACTCTGAGATAAAGTTGTTATCCTATTTAATTCACTGAGCAGCTCCATTATATAATCTATTACTATAATTAGTAATAATGTAAATAATAATAATTTTTTATTTCTGCTATTATTATTTTTCACAGCTAACAATAATATTGATGTTATATTATTATAAAACTTATGAAAAAAATGATGATTATCATCATTATAATAAATAAAAATTATTTTAAAGCAACACACAACTTGATAAGCTCTTCTATTCATTCTTTTATACTTAAGTAGTGGTGGTAGGAGAATTGTTGCACTATTTCCATATACCTACATCTTACAATCATGTTAATTACTACTTCCCTTCTTTGCTTGAGTTATTTGACGTTTTCATTATTTATTATTTTCCTGCCATTTTGTTATTTTCATTAATAATAGCAATAAATTTGTTACCACTGGTAACTAAACGATTATTATAGTTCTTATTATTACTGCAACTACCACTACCATCAACACAAAATTTAGGGAGAAACGTTATTTTTTATGGGACACCTAGCAATTGCTAAGTAGTAAACTTACATACATCCTGGCACTCTCTATGGGGTACTGGCACCTGTGATAAATAGCTATCAGCAAGGAAGAAAGAGATAATTATACTAGCTGACATTGCTCACAAATACACTTACTAACAAAAACTTATTGCTACTGGTATTGCCAGTCAAAGCGCATTCAACTTTGTCTAACATGACCATCATTGCAAGTTCTTTTTATTGGCTAGAAAGATGGAACCAATTAATTGCAACGGGTTCATGACTGCAGAATAGAGCAATCGATCTTGAATTACCTATGTAATATGAGGTTCCACAGCTTTTTCCTCTCTCAGCTTAAGTTCATTTATTGGTATGTAGTAAAACAACAACGCTAGAAAGTTATCTCATCTGTGTGGGCATACAAATATCTCATATGTACATACATGCCATGTATTCATATGAACTTGGCTCATAGATCTTTCAAATCAATCAAAATTTGTTCATAATATAACTTCTTGCAGATGCTTTGATTTTTTGTCTTTTTATTGTAAAACCTGTAAAATTGCTTTGGCGGCCGGGGCGCTGCCCCGGACCCCGCCGGGGGCCTTGGCGGCCCCCTGGACCCCCGGCCCTGTGTGGGTGATTGCCTCCTCTGATAATAAATCCTGGCTACGGCCCTGGTCTATATATTTTTCGACACGTGACGCACCGCGGCGGATTCGCTATCGAATTTTGCGCTTGCCGCTTCCAATGTGTTTGAGCCTTTAACTTGTGTGTGTGTTTATATTACCAACGATGATCTTTTGTGGTTTATTACACTGTTATTTTTGAAACACTACAAATTATTTGAAATGAACGGATCTTTCCTGCTGGTAATTTATTTTATAGTAATAAAAAATAAATGGTAGTGTTTTTTATTTGCCAAAAATTCACTTGGGTCTTTTTTATTGTTACTAGCTAATAATAATAAATAACATTATTTATTGAATGATAGCCTATGTGCTGCTAAAATTCCTTGCCACTACACATTTTCTTTTGCCAGCCAAGAACTCTGTGATATATTTTTCATTTATTTATTCTTAGAAAATATAAAAAATAAAAAAACCAACAACTCTAGTCGGCTAAACTGCGCTTAACAACGCACTGACTACAACTGCTTCCATGGGCATGGTTTAACCAACGGCGTTAAATTTTTAGTTGTGGAAATATATGCCGTTGTCGCCAATTATTTGTGGATCAGTGGTAACAAACTACAGAGATTTGACGATAATTTGTCATGATATGAAAACATAGTAAACAAATTAAAAGCAGGCAGAACAGCAGTATTTTAGAAAGCTGGAAACGGCTTCAATAACATTTGATTGTTAGTGAAAGCAAACAAAGCAGGCTCACCTGTATCTGTGTACTGATAGTTTGTACTAAAAACTAAAATATAAGTGATCGGTTAGTAACTGAATCAGTTTATACAAGCTTTTTTGTAACTTTCATATGGATTGAGTAGCAGGAGAACTCCTTACCTGTCAGAGATAGAATAATTCCAAGAGTCACTATTGCAATCAGTCCAACAAATATCTTCTGGTAAATCATTATGACTTACAATTCCCTCAATATCTACAAATAATACATAACTTATGCTGTTGTAGTGTTCGCTTGTCTGTAGATGGAAATTAGCTGTAAGTTTTAACTGTTTCGTGTTCGTTTCATAGAATAGCCTGAAGTTCTAAAACTGTATGATCAGTTCTGTAGCCTGCAGTCCACATACGTACAGCAAGCAGTTACGAAACACTGCTATGTATGTGAATTCAGCACTTCTGTAGTAAGATAACAGGCTAAAACAGTGCAAACCTTCTCATACACTCAGAAGATTAACAACTTACTCTGTTCTTCTCCAGTTGCACGAAGTCTTCAACTCTCCGTGTACCAACTACAGTAGATGGTATATGCTTCAGTCCATGTGCAAGCCTAGCTGAATCAATTCAGTCATAGTTGATGCTATTGCAGTTGGTGAATGGATGGATGGTTACATTATTGTCCTATTCAACCAGTGAGATCGCTTGAGTGTGATGTATTGTGATTACATTGTAATCTAATATGTGACAAGGTTGCAGAAAATGTACAAGCACACACACGTTACCAATGTAAGTGATATAAAGAGTATTTGCGACCTTTTCTTCGAAAGGAGCTACTTTTTGTCGAGCCATGAGTTCCGAACAAAATGATTATTCGTTAGTTAAACTTATGGCCGGTCTGATTATTTTTATTGCAGTTTGTTTGGCCAACAGAGATTGCAAATACTCTTATTGCTTTGCTGCGGACATGGTAGTCAATTGTAAAGCCACCATAAACTGGAATTAAGTTCAAAAGAAGAATTTACAAATATTTTATTCGGTGTTTTGATTAGCTCAAAGATGTAAAATTTGTTGAGCAAATCGTTGGTTCATTGTTATTTATTTGGTCAACTATAACATAATGCAACATTCGATATTATAAAACTTACATTTGTTTTACTGTAATGGCGTTTGTACTGGTATTGGGGGTTGACTTTTTTGCTTCACTTTTTACGTAATCGGTCAATGGTGGACTATACAGTTGATATATAATCGGTAGTAACCCACATGTTGATGTAAGTTTACAAAGTTCAATTATTCGTTGTCATTCGCTATCTGCCCATAATGTTCTTGTTTTAGCCAATCAGCTACTAGCGTGACTTTTTGTTGTCACTGATAGTCTTGTAACAGGAATCTCTCATGTCTTTTAATAAAAAGTGACGGAAACTTTTGCCGGACATCCTCATATTGCAAAAAACAATCATCAGTCAACTGATTTAGATAAACCTTTCTTATGTTTTCTTGTATTGGCCACTGCACGGCCGGTATTAAGTCATACAGGGCCTGCATAAGATAGTTGCCTAAATTTAGCAGGATATCCTTAGCCTGAGAGATCAAGAAACCCTATCCACCACATACTACTCTAAGCAGTGAATACATGTAGACCAGCGGCTACAGAGAACCAGAGATCCTACCAAGAGATGGAGAGGTTTCTCAAGTCGGTTTTTACCAATTAACTTTGTCCATTTACGGCAGGTACTTTTTACCTTTAAGCACTTACATTACCATTGTAATTGGTGCTATTTTTAACCATGTATTGCTATTCGTTCATACTTACTTCTTGTAGGTATCATTGGTTGCATTGCTATCTAAGGCCTTAAACCCCATGTACATTTACCGATTAACTCTCGATTAGCCCTTACCGATTGGGTGATTTTGCAACTTCTGTTTCCTGTTAAGTCGCCAAATAATCGGTAAGGCCTGGTTTGAGTCAATCGGCAGGTTTTGGTACAAATCAAAAAATCGGTAGGCAATTCGTGATTTGACCAATCATATCACTGTTCGCGATTTTAATGTTTCCAACAAAACTGTTTCTCAAGTGCAATTATTTATAAATAAAAAAACTGTTTTAGAACGCCCCGTCTTTGTGGTTTAAAAGCACTTTATGGCCGACTATTACTAACTTTCCATGTAGCGCTACATAATGGTGTCATGGCTCAGTGCTTCTCAATAGCGATAAACCATCACGCTTTTCCATGAGCCAGCAATTACAGAAAGCCAAAGGTCATGAACCCTAATTAGCGAGTCAACGGCGACTTTGAGCTAATGAGTCAATGAGTGAAACTACTGTATGAAGGAAAATTGTTTCCACAAACAATTGGTTTTAAATGCTTTTCTTGTGTTTGTTTCATCTAATGCTACATACTCCACAGGAAAAAGTTTGAAGCAGCAGTGCTTGGCTAATGTGTAATTTATTTATTAAACTGAAAATAATTATTTATTTTTATTATTATTTAACCACGGCCAATTGATTATTTATTATTATTTAATTTTTATTATTATCAATATCTAAAATAGGGAAAAAAACAATTAATATAAAATAAAACACATAAATATATTCGTGATCACTAATTCTGCATCATTTTTAATTAATATAAGTGGTCTTGAAAGGCAACTGTCTCATATCACTGAAATGTCTGTCCAAATTATTTAATTATATTGACTGCAGTGATGCTGGAAATACAATACACGCATGTGCAAACCAGTAGCGCTACGGCATTCCCTATTTCCATAACGCTTCAGTGGTCTGGCGCTATTATAAGTCGCTACTAAGTAGCGACTTTCAATAGCGCCACATAATCACGACTTCAGTAGCGATATAGCCATTTCCAAGAGGGGAAAACCCGTGGCGCTACGGCGTAGCGCTACGGCGTCGCGTCATGGAAAGTCACTATATGATATGAATGCAGCGAGTTTGACCGGTATTGCGTGAGAATGGCAAATGGAGAAAGAAATAGGAGAAACACTTTGACGTCATCTCCAATCTTTAAGGGCAAAATGGGTGCTAATCGGTAGATGTACATGTAGCATAAGCTTCTTGCGATCAAGCCAATAAAAAGCTGGTTTCAAGCCAATAAAAAGCTGGAGTTTTATCATTTTCTTGGCACTTGCGCTTGTTCCTGTGATGTCTATACTCTAGTGCAGCGGTGGGCAACGTGCCGGCCGTACGCCAAAAAGGGCCTATCAGCCAAAATATGTGGCCCATTATCTTTTTACAAAAATCTCAGTTTCAGAAGGACATTGAGTTTCAGTTACTTCACAAAAATTTTGCTAATTTAAATCAGGGACTTCTCATGCTAATTTCCAAGCTTTTGGAATTGCCCTGCACAATTAATCGATGGCTCATTGAAAATAGTATATGCGACAAGCAGCGTTAACTCGTCTCCAGGCAACGAAAAATTAGCCAGAAAATTGCAACATCAAGCATCCAATTAGAAACTGGTCTAGGGTTGTGGAATGGATAATTACTAAAATATCATTTAGTATTTCATTAGCATTTATTGTTGCTATTTCAAAATTTCTGTGTGATATGTAATAATAGCAACATACAAAATTTGTAAGCCTTTGTCGCGATAGCTATAGCTTAGGTAACCAAAAGATTTTCAGTTAGTGACTTTATTGTGTGTGTGTGCATGCGTGAGTGGGTGCGTGCATGTGTGCGTTGTGTGTGTGATGGCTCACGAGTAGTTTGAAGAATACTGAGTCGGCCCACCAGGCAAAAGCTTACCCACCCCTTCCCTAGTGAATAACCATCCCATAGCTGTACAGCCAATAATGTATGTTGTTCCTGTATATTTTTTACATCAGAAAAATGACCGGTACGCCTGCATTAGTTGCTAATGCGCAGTGACCAGCTGGCACCGACCATACCGGCGGTGTCCCCTCCGGAGGGAGGTAGAGTACTTGAGACTTATAGCATTTTGTGGTTGACGAGATCAAAGTCTACCACGATGTTGAGAATATTTTTGGTTCCCCTACTACACAGAGGGTAGTCATTGACAGTTGTTGGAGCCTCATCAATCAAGTTCTTTTTGGTTTTAATACGGACACTTTTTTTCACAATGTCTATGAAACCCTATAACAATAGTGAGCCCACTTTACTGTTTCTTTTATTGGAAATCAATCACTACAATTTTTCCATTCCTTATCTAAATATATAAATATGAAGAACATCTGTCTGTCTGTTTGTTTGTGTGTATGTCCTTCCAGGCTTTTGGGCACTGAGAGAAATCCAAATTGCTGTAAAAACATTCTGTTATGTTAATCTAATGTATGGCAGGGGTTTAAAACAGGAGGAATGGAGCTGCCATAACGACATTTGTATATGGCAGGTAAGGTAACGCTGCTAGTATGGTTCCTATACTCCCTAGTATATTGTAATGATTCAAAACAGGAAGTGTACTCTACTAATGGTTTGACTCCTTGTAATTGCACCATTTTTCCTGGGCTGTTATAGCCTGTGTTCCATGACCTCTGGCGAATCTGATGATGGTCAAGTTGCAAACCCGGGCTTCTAAATTTTTTGAAGCTAGTCTGGTCTCTCAGGCTACGTCCATTCTTTCTTCACCGACCTGGTATAGATTAGCTGCAGGGCCAGTAGTGTCACTACAGGTCATGTAGTGACTGCTGCAGGGCCGGTAGTGACTGCTGCAGGGCCGGTAAGGTTGCCTGCAAGGTCAGTAGAGTTAATATCTGCCATCCTACAAGATTTTTGGCCGCGCCAGGCTCAATTAAGGCATGCCTGAAACTCTGCAGTTGTCAGGGGGACCTCAGCGCAGACAATGTGACCGTAAAAATCTATTACAATATGTTAGCAGGTCTGTTTTCTTATGCGTATGCACATAATACTAACAAAAGTCATCCAAAAACTAATAAATACATTTTGGACAGGTCTGTAAACAATCCAACAAATCTAACAACACCCTTTTTTGGATATGTTGGCAGGTCTGTTTTTTACTGAGATCTTCTCCTATTATACTACTAATGGGAGTGCGATGGGTTTTTTGAACTGTTATTTGGTCCTAGAAACAGCAACCAGGCCACGGTAGCGCTTTCAAATATATGTAAAAAAATTGATTACATTTTATTGAAATAAACAGTGGTATTTGTCAATAAACCAGATTGGTGAATTATTTAAATTGAAGCTATGTTAAAAATATTTATGTTACTTATGTTAAAATGCCGACACCAAAAGTGTTTTTGCAGGAAAGGAATTTACACTTTTATAATCGTAGAAGCAATTACTAACAGATGAAGTAAACTGAGGAGGTGTGAGCTACCTTTGTGTGATTATGATTATTGGTGATTAGCTTTCCTTTTGTTGTGTGAGCCAGAGATTTTATATATTTGTGATAGACAATGGTAAATAGATGTAACCTTATGTAAGCTTAGGCTCTTTAGTAAAACTAGGAACAAAGCCTGTTTTGTTTGCCATATATGTGGATGATTGTGAGAAATAGAGTCAGTTGATCTGGACGCCCTGAACCTACAAAACTTGTTATGATTACTAGGAGTGGAGTCAATGCACAACAATAGCTACAGCAGTAATTATGGTTAACGAGCCTGGTGCTAACAGTGACGCATGTAGCTGGTGATGCTCAGCTGTGTCAATAGCACGCTTGGCGCACTTTATGGTAGCTGTATAAGCGTAGCCTCTAGGGTGACGCAAGTGGCTAGTGAAGCGCAGCTATGTCAAGGTACTAAGGTGTGCAGTTTATATACCAAATAACTCTTTAGTGGTTGGTGTGGTCACTACAGGTGGTAGATAGGATCTAAGTAGGTGGAGTGCTTGGTTGAGAGTATGGGAAGGGTGTGGGGTGGGGGCGGGGGGGGGGGGGGAATAGACAATGAAGGGGCGGAGTGAACAGGGCGTAAGGGGTGAATACAGGAAAGCAGAAAGTCTCCAACTTCTTAGTGATTTATCTACAGTGTGATGCTACAGGGAGATAAATATTGTTAAATCTGAGTTCTCACATTATGTTGCGCTTTGCTAATGCGAGATGACCGGTCTCTTTAAAGTGGTGGTGGTTTGGTCACTGAAGATTTTTCTGTTCATGTAACAAAGTAGCTTAAGCATTATGTAAATAATTGGCCATGTTGTTGTGCAGGCCGGTTGTTTCATGTGGTTTATCCTGTAAAAGGCTGAACTCTCTCTTGCGCATTGCATTCAGTGTTATCATTCTTTCTCATGCTTAATAATGGTATTGCATTACTTTTCTATGTTCTAGTGGAAAGCTTCCCTAGAGCTGTATAGCAAATAAATAGATGTTGTATTGCCAAAATACTCGGGCTAGTATGTCGGAGCAATGGCCTCTGTCTTGTCGTTAAAGTCGGTGAACAAGCCACACTGACACAAATGGTAGTGTCCCCTCTGGAAAGAGGAAGAATACTTGAGCGCAATAGTGTTATGCGGTTTCAAGACCAGAATCTATAACACTATGTACCTGTAGAAGCGTCTTTCTCTATGGAAAACCAAGATACTCAAGGCATTAGTTTGATTGCACTAAAAGTTCGACGGGATGTTGGATCCAATTCACTTTCGCTTGGATGCTTTATCGAACATCGAAAGGACAACTACTACTACCTTTCTTTGAGTGTAACATAAAAAAATATTGTTGGCATGTAGATGCCTACTTCACATCGCCCCAAAGTGGAAATTGATTATTTTGTTGAAACCATAGACTTGTGTTGTGACTGTAGTGACACTCTAAGCCTCTGTTTCAATAAGTTATTTGCGATTATTTACAACAGTAAACTATTCCAGTGCAAAGTTACAATAACTTGCGCTATATTTTTGTTATATGCAGTTTGCGATACATTCGTCGGTTCTGTCTTTGGGTACACAGAAACGCAACATAATTTTTTGTAATAAATCCTTTATTGTGAATATTATAAATGATTAGAGTTTTGACACAAAGAATGAGTTTGTTAGAATTAATTAAGCCATTGCAGTCACCACTATTGTTAGTTATCATTATTAAACATAAACTTCAGTAAATTAGTTTGACTCAAGTAACGAGTTGCATAGGCCATACAAAATTTTACAAGCAGTTTTAACACAAATATGAAATCTTTCATCAGCCGATCAAGTCAAACTTTGCAGATAAAGGTTATGCATAGCAATAAAACCTTTGGTAGTATACAAACTATAAAATGACTTAAATATATTATGTTGCCTTGTCACCAGCTATCATATCTCTGTCATCTGTAAAGTTATAGTAGGTTTGGTAGACAGAGGGAGCTGTGACATTTAGACAATTGTGTGAACCAAAATCTTTACTAAATGTATCCCAGGTTCTGTGAGGTTTCTCATGAGCTAGGGTGCAGTAGTAGCAGTTGCCACCTACAAGTACAGACAGTAGGCTATGATAGAAAGCTAGGGTGCAGTAGTAACACCCCCTACCTACAAATACAGACAGTAGGCTATGATAAAGAGCTAGGTGCAGTAGTAACACCCCCTACCTACAAGTACAGACAGTAGGCTATGATAGAGAGCTAGGGTGCAGTAGTAACACCCCCTACCTACAAGTACAGACAGTAGGCTATGATAGAAAGCTAGGGTGCAGTAGTAACACCCCCTACCTACAAGTACAGACAGTAGGCTATGATAGAGAGCTAGGGTGCAGTAGTAACACCCCCTACCTACAAGTACAGACAGTAGGCTATGATAGAGAGCTAGGGTGCAGTAGTAACACCCCCTACCTACAAGTACAGACAGTAGGCTATGATAGAGAGCTAGGGTGCAGTAGTAACACCCCCTACCTACAAGTACAGACAGTAGGCTATGATAGAGAGCTAGGGTGCAGTAGTAACACCCCCTACCTACAAGTACAGACAGTAGGCTATGATAGAGAGCTAGGGTGCAGTAGTAACACCCCTACCTACAAATACAAATAATAGGCTTTAATTGTGAAGCAATTATCGCAACTATGATCTTTTGTTTGAGGTGAGTTGATAGAAAATCGACCAAAACTTTACACTAGAAACTTTATGCAATATATCACAAGAAACTGGAAGAAGAGCAGCTTGTAGTGTCGAGTAACATATTGCAGTACGTTATCTTTACTCATCACATGAATGCATATCAAACGGTCATTATCTATTGACTCGTTTTTGGCATGCTCGAAAATGGAGGCGATAATTGCTGCATGTTTATTTTCTTTAAAATGGTCCATTGTACTGTAATAGGTGCAATGTACCTTAACCCTCTCTTCGTATTATCAACAAAACCATGTCATAGATCATAGCATGCAATAAACTTTTCAGTAGTGACTCTAATTTACCATGTATCTAGAATACGAATTTAAATGAAACATTTTGCATTTATTTGTCACCTGTAAAAGTTCGTCTTCCTTTCAGCACAAACTCATTTCTCCATTGCAAGTAGTAGTTGAAGGCACCATCATTCTCTGCCACATACTTTAGATGATCTGCCAATGCTTTAGGTGATGTAAAGTTCTTAACATGAATAAAACTATTTGGCGGTGCTACTTTTGTATATTCTTCTATAGAAAGTCCCCCCAATACAACTGGTATTGTATATGTCTCAGCTTCTAGAACCTTCCACAGTTTTTCTGTTATGTAATCCTTGCAGAGAGAGTTCTCAAAGGACAAATAGAAAGTGTAATCTTTCAACCTGGGCGGGTTGTGCGGATCTTCCTTTTTCACCAAAGAGCCTAATTGTTCTCTACAACTTTGATGTCTGGTAAACACATCTATATGTATATAATTAGCTAACTCCTGTACGTACATTGCTCTTCCACTGGTAACTTGAAGCAGTCTGTGAGGTTGCGCGCAATGAGATACAAACCATAAAGCATTAAGCTTTCGATTTTTCCTCTTTCTCGAAAAATCAGTAGCTTTTATTGGTCGTTTTTTTACCAATTTATCAGCAAAGTTATGTTTAGCACCTTCTGTACCAGAGAGATAAGTCATCGAATAGTTAAACAATCCATCCCATAATTCCGGAGACTTAATCAACAGCCATTGAGGTTCTGTTGATTGAAAAATCCAAAGTTCACCTCGTCGTCGTTTAGGTGGAGTTTGATAGTGCATAACACTCCTCGGAGTGAACATCGTTACATCGGCAACACGTGATTTTCCGCCATGTTGTATTGTACACTTGTATCTGCCACAAGTGACAGAGTTCATCTTTCTCGGTCTTCCTATGTCTACTTGTGCCTGTATAGTCAGCGTTTTGTTAATGAATATAGATGTGCCTGCGGAACTGCTGACGTTAGAGGTGTGTATTGATGCAGTGGAAGTGCTGATGTTACAGGTGTGTATTAATGCAGTGGAAGTATCGTGAGGTGAAGTGGGGTTGTTGTGTTGCACTTTTAGTTTTCCATAGGAAGCTTCTGGAATTTGTTGATAAACCCCTGAAACACTAGCATAATGGTACTATGACCAAACTTAGGAACCCAAAGTATAATAAAGTATTGTTCTGTCAACCACTACGTTGTTAACGTGGGTGACCACCTTCCATCAAAAGCGGGTTGGCTGACAGCCAGTAATCATGACAGTAAGAAGTACTCAAAACTAAAGTATGTGGAGGTTTTGCTTGTCTAGACCAATTAATATCCAAAGTTTTAACTGTGCGGAAAGCATGTACACTTCACAACAGCTGTGGAACTGCTGACCGGCCATCAAAATTGTAGTGTTTTCCCACAGTAGGAATATTATAACTCAGTGTAGTTTACAGTGAGACTATCTTAATTAATGATAATTCAACTCAAAAAACTTTTCGCTCAGATAACAATAACTGCTTGTAATGTAATTGGGTTATTGAAATTTTCCTGCATATACATTCGCAAGTCTTGGAAAACCAGTTTAACTTTCTGATACCAACCGAGATCATATACTTCACGACAAAAGCTTATTTTAAAAAATTCAAGTAGAACTACAACCAAAACACTGAAATTAATTATTCATGTTAGCTATATAAATAAACTTTTTTATCTTATCTATTTCTCCTACCACGAGTCTTGCTGGTGGCGTAAGACAAGGCCTTTGTAGAGAAGCATAATAGATAGAGAGACCAGAGAAGAGGAGGAGCAACGTCAATTCAAAATTTCCGTAAGCTAATTGATATAAATCGGAACGATATAGAGATTAACACATTCATGGGAAACCGTAAGGATGAAAACAAACAAAACTTACCTTTACATGTGGGCTTATGATAGTTTGTTAAAAGAAACTAAACTAATATTCATCAGTCAGTAAACTGAACTGGAGTCTATCAATTTGTAGAAATTGGTGTCTGTCACTCAACTAGCTTTGGATTCACCTCTTTGCATCAGGTTTGAAGTTTTATTGAAAGTTTAAAATGAAAACTTAAGTTTGTGTATATAAGCATGAAAAATGTCTGCCTGTAATTCTAGCTCAATGAACGCCTTAACCGCGATGCTCAAAGAAATGATAACTGCTGTAAAAAAATTTCATTGGATTAGTTTAGTGTAAGGCCAAGGCGGGTCTTTAAATTTCCCATTTGTTCTCAAGCTGGAGATATTTTTGTATATCAATATATTATTCAATAATGTAGACGGAGATGAAACACTAAAATTTATCGTTTGGTAATATACGGTGAATGGAGGGTGAATCAAACAATTATGTGTTGGCTGGGTGGATATAGAGCAAGGTGAAGGGTGGGAGGTAGAGTGGGGTGGGTGGATATAGAGCAAGGTAAAGGGTGAGAGGTAGAGTGGGGTGGGTGAAGGGCGACGGTGGGGGGGGGGGGAGGGCGGAGCAAGGAGAGAGTAATGGCTGATATAATTGTATTTTAACGTGATAGGTAATCCCGCTCATACAACTCAGACTTTTTGGACCCTTGGGCTACTGAGCTGTCACCCACATCAATCACATATACCTCGTGTATATCTACCGATTAGCTCCCGATTTGCCTTACCGATTGAGGATTTCCTTGCATCCGTTTCCTGTGTGACGTAATGAAATAATCGGTAGCATTTTATTTGAGGCTATCGGTAGGTTTTGCTCGTGGTCAAAAAATCGGCATACAATTCGTGATTTGACCAATCACATCACTGTTCGCGGTTTTGATGTTTCCGACAAAACTGTTTCTCAAGTGCAATTACTTTTAGATGAAGAGATAATTTTTAGCCTCCCGTCTTTGTTGTTTGAAAGCACACTTTATGGCTAACTATGGCAAAAATTTAGCTAGCTTCACCGGTATTGCATGAGAATGGCAAGTGGAGAAAAAAATAGGGGAAACTCCTTGATGTCATCTCCAATCGGTAAGGGCAAATCGGTACGTAATCGGCAGATGTACATGTAGCATTAATACTCTACCAACACTTCATTATACGATAAGCATTAGTAGACGACAATACCTGTCAGAGATAGAATAACTCCAAGAGTCACTATTGCAATCAGTCCAACAAATATCTTCTGGTAAATCATTATGACTTACAATTCCCTCAATATCTACAAATAATACATTACTTATTATGTTGTAGTGTTTGCTTGTCTGTAGATGGAAATTAGCTGTAAGTTTTAACAGTTTCGTGTTTGTTTCATAGAATAGTCTGAGGTTCTATGACTGTATGATCAGCTTTGTAGCCTGTGGTCCACATACATACAGCAAGCAATTACGAAACACTGCTATGTATGTGATTTCAGCACTTCTGTAGTAAGAGGCACGTGTGGTCTAGTGGTTAAAGTGCTTGTACTTCAATCCAGGATCTGGGGTTCGATTCCCAACACGGTTATCTGTGAGCGAGATATTTGGCTTCCTATGCTCTGCCTGGTCGGATATGGGCATAAAAATAATGTGGTCCCTAGTTTGATTGCACTCTCCATAATAACTATGGAGTCAGGCTAGTAAAAGATCCCCCTCTGCCTTTTCGGAAGAGTAGCCGGTGTAACGGCGGGTATGGGTATGGGTATAGGGTGCTGCTCACACAAGCTCTGCTTATGAGACCCGCCTTTAGGGTTGCCCACGAGGCACAGCTGAAACAAACAAACAACAAAGATAACAGGCTAAAACAGTGCAAACCTTCTCATACACTCAGAAGATTAACAACTTACTCTGTTCTTCTCCAGTTGCATGAAGTCTTCAACTCTCCATGTACCAATTACAGTAGAGAGTATGTGCTTCCCATTTAAATGTCGATGTAGAAGTCTAGCTGAATCAATTCAGTCATCGCTGATGCTACTAGCATTGCGATACATGCAGTTAGTAAAGCGTTTGTATGGTCAACATTGCATTAATTCAATCAATTAATTTTATCAATGAGATCACTGAATGTGATGTATTGTGATGGCATTGTAATCTAATATCTGACAAGGTTGCATTGAAATATAAGCATGCATATTGTAATATGTTTTAGTAGACCCGGCTTCCAGCCACACTTCTACGATTACTAACATCAGCTATATGGCAACTAGTTGACTAGAGTATCAATAATACAGCATAGCGACTATCCCGGCACGGTAGATGAAGGGTACCCGACCCTAAGAAAGTATCCCAGGTCGGCATCGATATGGCTGCCATAGCCTGAGAAACCAGAATAGCCAAAATTTGTTTTATCGAAGACTCTGAGATTCTAAAACTCTAGGATCAATTTTGTAGCCTGAGGTCCACATACATACAACAAATGATTAAAAGGCCCCGAGATGTACATGACTTCAGCACTTGGTAATGAGATAACAGGCTAAAACAGTGTAACCTTTCAAACTCAATAAATCTACAAACTAGAGATATTTCAGTTTTAAAGTTTTGAGTAGTAAAATGTTAGTAGGCATCGATAGTTGAATCACACTCACCTTTTAGATGTTAATGCACACTTGGCTGATTTAATATTGTAACTGAAGTGAATACAGCAAGTACCATGTATTGTGTGATACACAATGGTATATTCAATGGAACATGATTCAAATTCTTTCTCTTTTTATATAGATAGGAGTGGCATCATAAATTATTATTATACTGCATCAAAATCTCACTTTCAATCTTGTGACATATGATAGTTGTTTGTAAAGCCAAATGGTCCGAGAATAATGGGATTCGTTCAGAGTAAAGATTTCGGTGGATAATTCAAAGAAATATGAAATGCTCATAAAGCGATAATGGATTGGCTGCTATTTACAAACTTTGCATTGTGCAACCATTTCATTTTATATTCAATTTTTTTATTTGTCTTTTCTTTTATTCATTATCATCACTGCTATAGCGTATTAAAGCAAAACCACTCTCTACATAATCTCGTACAGCTCCAACAATTTAAAACTTTGTAGACATTATTTTGAGGAATCATACTTTCTTGAAAAAACAACTCTTATTCATAATTAATTTTAACAAACTGCTGAAAACAGTATTTTTGTGATACACATAATACATAATAGGTTAATTTATGATTATAGACGTTTTATTTAGCTTTAAAAATAGTTATTGCAAAAGTTAATACCTAACCTGGTTGTAGAGGCAAGCCTTCTTAAAATAGTCAATTCTGTGTTTTAAATCTCCTAGTTTTGATATCACCTGATCCTGTCTGTCCTGTTATATAGCACACAGTTGTGGACTGTGATTTTTAACAGAATCTTCCGTCAAATTTTCGAGACTACAGATGATTGCTGTTTTTTTAACAAAGACCTAACTTTTAAGGCTGTTATATACATGCATAGTGTAGCTGTTGGATTAGTGTAATGTTAAGGGTAGCTCAAGGACTGTGAATAGCTCAAGGGGATTTAGAAGAGGGGAACTTATTGAGTGACCATACATGGTGGTGGTTGTGTTGTGCTGGAGCTTCTATATATGTACCTAGTAAATGAAATAACAAAGACTTCAGACATGAAGAATAGTGTCTATGGTTTAAGATGAATATTTCATATGTAGTTGCATTGAGTAGTGTGTCCATAAGTAGGGATCAGTGGATTCAAAGTATTCTCTTTTGCTTACAGATTATTTTTACTAAAAATTATATCGCTTTTAATTCTGTATTAAGAAAAGCAAAGCATTCCGTAACTTCCAGATCACTGACTCATAAAATACACAAACCTGATTGGCTTAGAAGACGCTCATGTCCATAGACCTAGTATATTACGTAGGTCCATGCATATCCACGCCTCAAACCACTAATAAAAGCTCAGCTAATTTTTAGGGCTAGTAGCACTTTTAAGTTTTCTGCACAAGTTACAAGTTCACTAAGGTGTGATTAATCCCTTCCCATTCTTAAAATTGGTTTACGGTAAATTATTTGGATATTTGCTTGAGCATCTAGTTTATTTGGCTCTTATGGATCATATGTTTTTATATTGTCAAGTTGTCTTCTCTTCAATTTAGATAGGTACAGTTGGACAGACAACTTCTCCTTATTAACTGCAGCCCTAAAACCTTTGTCACGTTGCGTTAACACAACTCCCAGTATAGATGGCAGGCTATGAACAAGTTGGCATCAAATCTACAGTAGTGACCCTGTAGTAGGATCACTAATCTACCGCATTGCAGCTCTGTGGTAATGTTTAAACTTTAAAAGGGTTTATTGCTTCTAAACCACTGTAAGTATCAATTGAAATGTTGCTTTCTTGTGTCTGTAACCTACACACCTAAAAAGTTTTAAAAAAATATTTGAAAAGAAATAAAAGAAACAAAATTAAGTATAGTTTCCAGCCCTATTCATTGTCTGTGCAGCGAGTCACAAGAACCTTTGTAGTATTGAATGCAGCTGCAATCAAAAAATTTATGCTAGGTAGAAGTGAGATAGATGGCAAATATTGAATTTTATAAATAGGAATGCCGTACTTACTATAATCAGTTATTATTGTATATTGCTTCTGGAAACATTTAACTCAGATTTTCTTATCGTTACACCACGAAACTTTTATATATATATATAGTATATACACTTCTGTTGTCAATTGGTTGGTTACCCGGTTGCATCTGGTAGTTAGTTGGTAGGTTGAGTCTAAGTTGAGTCAGGATCAAGTCAAGGTAGGATCAAAGTTGACTCAAGTTCAAGTGTGTTAAAAGCCTGCCTATCGCCTTAATGACTAACTTTATAGTGTTAAGCTTTGTGTAACTGGTTCCTTCACTGTGCATCGCCCCCTTTTCCTGCCCCAGTACAGCATAAGATTGGAACCAGGAGAACCTTGTCCTTAGACTCCATAACAGATATCTGCTCTTGTATTACTACTAGCACACAACAGCTAGAGGATCCTGAGGACCTTTACATTATCTAAATTCAAGGGAGAGCCCCTATGCAAGTAACTGCAGAAGGTATTAGCATGAAATTATTATCACAACATTCAGTTGTCATTCGACCTTACAACAAGGAATGCTGAGCATGCTAGGAAAATAGCCTCACTAGTACTTACTATCAAGCCATGTCCTTAGTTTGAGAATTCCTTAGGGAAAATTTTGCTTCTCTAGTTTGCCATTACAAGATAACGGCTTTGGCCTGTTTATTAGCAATCATGTAGCCTGCGCTAACTGCAATCAATAGCTTAAACAGTGAGTTTTTGTTCTGCTGTCTGTCTCGCTGTTGAAGCTTCATTAAATTTTTATGTTTTCTATTGATTGTTGGAAAACTGCTTTTGCATTCTTTGTAAACAGTAATACAAAATCTAACAACAAATTTTATAGCTCAATTTAGGTGAAAGAAATTCACTAATTTCAATTCAAAACAATTAATCTTTCCTTCAATATTTTTAGGCTGTTACATACAAATGATACACCCTTAGATTTGCAGAGGCAACACAAATGATCAGTATTTCATCAGCACACAATATGATGCATAATTTTCTACTTCATTACACATACACTAAAAGCATAAAACTTTTCGGCTTGTCACGCGGTATTGATCCTTCTTTATGTATCATTTGCGTGATCTAACAATGGACTAGACTAACAAGGGTAGCCTGGTCAGATGGTTGTTTGAATAGTATTTCAATCGTAAAAGTTTTAATTCCCTGCATTTTTATTTATTTATTACAATGTTCATTCAACCATAACAGTGACTCACAACAAAACATAGCTACTAAAATTTAGTGCTTAGTTATAAGTAAAAAAAAAAATGGTTTATCCACATTTCAAGTTGTAGTAAGAACAGAAACTAGACGGAGCTGATACATCTAGACAGTTGTGTGAACCAAAATCTTTACTAAATGTATCCCACCTTCCTTCTGGTCTCTCGTGAGCTAGTTTACAGTAGTGGCATTCCATACCTAGTAGATAAAACAATACAAAGGGTAAGACAACTCTGAATTAATCTCATTGTTTTAAAGTGAGTAATAACTCTCGCAGTCGTAATTGGAACAGGGTGAGTGAGAGTACGATGAGACTATTACTGTAGACCTGGCTAGATTGATTGCAATAGTTTTTGAACAGTTATTAAAACTGTATCCCTTCAGCTTGACATCTGTTTCCATAATTTATTCTTTGTCCAGGAAGGAGTCACAAATACATTAACCTACCTGATGATGATCCAACTTTTTGAATTTTAAACTCATTTCTCCACTGCAAGTAGTAGTTGAAGGCACCATCATTCTCTGCCACATACTTTAGATGATCTGCCAATGCTTTAGGTGATGTAAAGTTCTTAACATGAATAAAACTATTTGGTGGTGCTACTTTTGTATATTCTTCTATAGAAAGTCCTCCCAATACAACTGGTATTGTATATGTCTCAGCTTCTAGAACCTTCCAGAATGTTTTTGTTATGTAATTTTTGCATAAAGAGCTCTCAAATGCCAAGTAAAATGTGTAATTGTTTATGCGTGGTTCTGTTTCAGGGAGCTGATTGGTTATTAGCGATTGTAATCGTTTGGTGCATAGATCTCCTTTTGCGGCATAGATATCGATATGTAGATATTCAGCAAGTTCCATCACATACATAGACCTAGCACTACCGGTTGCTGCATGGTTTCCTAAAGCACAGTCTGTTGCGTACCAAAGCACGTTGGGTTCACGCCTACCTTTTCTAACAGCAAAATTTTTAGTTGTTTTAATTGGTCTGTTAACCAGTTTGTTGGCAAAAATTAGTGGGAGAATCTGGGAATCTTGAAGATATGACACGGAGTAGTTAAACATGCCATCCCAGGATGATGGGTAGTTCGTGTGCAGCCATTGTGGTTCTGTGGATTGAAATACCCAGAGTTCCCCTGAACGTCTGTGCGGGGGAGTTTGGTAGTACTCTATACTTTCTCTGTTAAACATAGCAAGATCAGTTTTGCCTGTGTCCCCACCCCGTTGAATGTTGCACATGTATGGTCCACAAGCTATAAATTGCTCAGATGTGAAGTCCGAACCAACTCTCATACTGATAGTTTTTACATCATGGGTGTTCACAGCGTGTTGTCTTTTATTTATGGTCCATTTTTGCTCTGTTTCCTCCTTCAAACTCGCCACAAACTTCTCTGAAACATTTAAACCCTTGCTGTAATTCATATTTCTTCTGTTCGCTAGGAAGCAGTTGGATTGCTGCCAAATAGGAATGAGCATTGGAGTTGTCTTACTATCACATATATTTCTCACCTTTTTGTTTGGCTATTATAGATAGACCAGTCAGCATCATTACAGTGAGCCCAATTAACATTTTCTTTTGCACTCTCATTTTTCTTTGCAGCCTAAAATTATAGTATTGAAATATCAGTAGTCAACGTTTAAGTTTATTTTAACTGCTGTAATAATTAATTCATGCCAAATTTATATTTAGAGTTTGAGGTAAGGAAAAATACTATACAGTATATAAAAATTCCAAAAATTCATTGTAATTAATTCAATGTTTTACTGCTATTCATAAAAACTTTTCAGAATAGACATATTCAAAATTATCAATCATGCTTTTCAGTGTACGTCGCGCAACATCAAAAAGCTTAGGAGAATAATTTGCTTGCAAAGCATGATGCAATTCAGTTTACTTTTCAAATAAGCAATTTTGGATTTTCATTCTTTCAGAAGGACAAGTCTTCTAGCTTACTAGACTAGTTGTGGTAAACCAACTTCTACCAAGTCTAACTAGAGATGTCTCTTTAAACCTTTAAGATTTTCTCGGCGCCCATTGATGCAGGTGTCATTTGGTACAAGTTTCACACAATCAGGAGTACACATTCTTATTGACTAACTGAGAAGCAAAACATACCATTTATTGATTTTTTTATCAATGGAAAACTTAGCTTGCTATTGATGCTGTTGAGGATAATTACTAACTAGACGCTGCTCAATCTCATTAGCATTAGTAATTGGTAGCGAGAATTTATTGTTGCAGAATTGAACACAATTGAGCGCTTAATTTTAAGACCAAAGAAAAAGATTTCTTAAACCATTTACGACTTTGTAAGAATTTAATTTAAGTATATGCAACAGTGTTTTGTTTGATATAAAAGCTACATTCGGCTGTGGTTTTTTGAGATTATAAGCATTTGAAACTGTTTCCCTAAAAACAAATTGCTTTTTACTCAGGGCTGCTATAAAAAATATTTAGAGACCAACAGTTTTAGTTAGTTGCTTAACCTTTAACGACAACTACTAGATAAATCTGTTATAAATAAAAAATGTGCCTAAATATATTTCTTGCAGGTTATTTAATGTAAACAGGTCGGTAGCTATATTTTAAGTGGATCACAAATTATCATCTCTACGGAAATATAAAACTGGCTTGCGAGGCATACTCCTAGGCTGCAAACACTACCAATCCATAACCTAAAATTAATGCATCACCAACCAGACAAGTGAAGAAATGTTTTTCTTTTGACTCGCTACCGCTATCTGCTACTTCGAGTAACACCACGCTATCAGTCTCAGAAGGAAATGACGATATGTTGATGAAGTATTTAAAAAGGTGAAAGTAATTGCTCTCGTTACAATGCACATGGGATATTATCTTTTCAGAAACTGATCTAGTTGGAAGGAAATGATTTTTTATTTATATCTAATAAGAAGGAAAAGCCTAGATTGATGCTTATTCTGTCCACCTATGTGGTCTGCAAATATAAATAATAGCAGATGTTCATCAGTCCAGACGGACTATGCGCCTCCTGTGGGTGCATGTCAAAAAAATTTAATTTTAAAAAAAACGTAAAAAATTGAGGTCGTAAAAGAAGCGTAAACAAATTTCATGACAATTTTTGCTGCCACATTACAACCAAAATTAATTGTTGCTGAATTTTCTAGTTAGAAAATGTGCAGAGAGAAGGTATGTTTGTAATTCTAAAAGCTATATTTATCTCTAAATAACAAATTATTATAAAATTTAACTTACTGTTATTTAGAGGTCTGCGCTCCTTAAATGTCCAGAAGATAGTGAGTATATGGGTTAGACAGCAAAACAAAAAAGATCCTAGTTGCTCACATTTGTACAACAATATAATATCGATATGGTCTATTGTTTAGTTATTTGATTCTGTACTCCATTGTTTAAATCACCATACAACTCTTCTGTATATAATAATGTTGTTCCTTAGAGAATCTGTTTTGTCACACGTCAAAGTGTTGTCATTAAAATATTTTCTTGCGGCATCCATTCACTGAGGAAGTATAAATAACTCTCACTGGTCATATTATAGGTCGGACCAATTTATAGAGTCATAAATACTGTTCCACTCTATCCCTTCGGAATCATTGTTTTGCTTGATTTATTGTTTTTTTTGCTTGTCCGCGTACAACAATCTCCAAAGGCTTACAATTTCTTACGTTCTTCCTCATCTATCCGTGAAATCAGTTTCTAATCTTTATTTATACTTCTAACGACATCAAGTCGCAACCGTCGGTAAATTGTTGAGATTAAAAACAATTTTTAATTCACGGCAGCTTTTAAACATCAGCTGTCTGACAACAAAAAACAAATTTAATTGAGTCATACAAAAATGGACTACTGTCGTGATATTCTTGCAGATCAATGTGAAGGTATTTTGTATCGTTCAGGTAGTAAGGTGTGAAAAGCTGAAAGCGTACGACATTATTACCTACAGTAGTCGCTGACAGTCATTGAGGCCTCATTCATGAGTGGCGTGTTCGTTTCTGCTGATGTAGTGATTTTAAAAACGTTTCTATAGTGACAGTGAACCCAGTTTGCCTTTTATTTTATTGAAAATTAATTATGACGATATTGCTGTTTCTTGCATTAACTACATTTGTTATAATATATTTTCACAATTTAAAACCAGAAAGTTTTAATAGATTGGCTTTTGTGAATTGTGTTTGCCTGCAACTTGTACACACGCTGAGTCAAGGTCACATCTGTTTGTCTTACTAAGGTTATGTCACAAATCCAGCAAAGTAATAGAAGTGAATGCTATGTATGTAGATGTTTACATTTGCGGACGAACATATATATATATATATATATATATATATATATATATATATATATATATATATATATATATATATATATATATATATATATATATATATATATATATATATATATATATATATATATATATATATATATATATACATATATATACTGCAGTGTTTAATACCGTCTGAAGAGTACCTGCCATCTAAGTATGAAACTCTTAGCTACATATTTTACAATATCATATCATATACACACCTGTTTTATTCTGACTATATATATATATAAACCCTTTATTTTCCATTATTTAGTATATCACTTCAAAACTTCTATTGACTGTTATCAAAATAACAGCGTAAAAATGTTCTAAAACTTGTCTAAATAAATATAAAGTCGTAATTCTGTAGAGCCATGAGTAGACAACTCCAGTGAGCAAGTTTGTTAATTGGATTGTGTATGTAGCATTGTTTCACCTTCCAAATATCTTGATTGACTATATTACATACAAGAATTGCTGTGCAGCTTTGTGCAGTGATGCAGCGGACATCCAATGCAGTTCATAGCAAAAATGCATCACAATCCGAAATAGCAAGTTTGAGATAATTTATTTTATATTTCTAAAGAATAATATACGTATACAATGTAATTTCTGAAAAAAAATTGTTAAAGTATCTTTTAACACTGCACCGTTTTAATTCAAACACGCAAATTAATTTTCATTAACAAATCTTTGTAAAAATCTACATTTGAGTTTGCTAAATTTGATATGGTCAATAAACCATTTGGATTTTCATTCCATCAGATTTGAAAGAAATCATCGTAGATACAAAATATCACCAGAAAATAAGATTATTCTTGTTATAGGTATAAAAAGTCTTTTGTGAATGCTTCATGATAGCATTTTTGTCAAAAAATAAACGTAAAATGTTAGAACTACAATAAAATAGATATAATAAAATGAATGCGAGCTGTTGTACATTACGCACAAGAGTTTTAAAGACTTGACTGTTAAACAATTCTTCTACTTTGACAAGCTTGTCAGCAGATGGTTGCTCTGTTGGTTGCCAGTATAACAGGACAAGTTGTAGTAAGCACAGTAATCAGGAGGGTACGACATGTCTACACAATTGTGGGAACCAAAATCTTTACTAAATGTATCCCATCTTCCCTCTGGTTTCCCATGAGCTAGTTCGCAGTAGTGGCATTCTAAATCTAGTAAATAACTATTGGGGTGAGTAGGTAGCCCCAAACAACTGGATATAATTTTATGAGCAGACAACTCTCTAAAATAACCATCGGTAGTCCACATCTGCTAGTAATAAGTAGAGACTCACCTGAATAGACTTCATCTTGTTGTATTTCATACTCATTCCTCCACTGCAAGTAGTAGTTGAAGGCACCATCATTCTCTGCCACATACTTTAGATGATCTGCCAATGCTTTAGGCGATGTAAAGTTCTTAACATGAATAAAACTATTTGGTGGTGCTACTTTTGTATATTCTTCTATAGAAAGTCCTCCCAATACAACTGGTATTGTATATGTCTCAGCTTCTAGAACCTTCCACAGTTTTTCTGTTATGTAATCCTTGCAGAGAGAATTCTCAAAAGAAAGGTAAAACGCGTGATTTTTTAAAGAAGGTTTTAGTCCATATTGCCGTTGCCGCATCAAAGATCGCAGTTGTTTCACGCAAGCATCTTTGGTTGTAAATATTTCAATTTGTAAATACTCCGCTAGCTCCATAGCATACATGGCCCGAGCGCTACCTGTCGCAGGTTGACCTGATACTGTGCAATCGTCTACAGACCAGAGAGCGCTGGTTTTCCGTAAATTTTTTATTCGAGCAAAATCTATAGTGTCTGCGGTAGTCTTTTTAACAAATTTACTGCCAATTTTGTGTGACGGCTTTGATTGGGAGGTTTGGAGATAAGTCACTGAGTAATTGAACACACCGTCCCATGACGATGAATAGTTCGTCTGCAGCCATTGCGGCTCTATAGATTGAAATACCCAGAGTTCCCCTGGACGCCTGTGAGGGGGAGTTTGGTAGTACTCTATACTTTCTCTGTTAAACATAGCGAGATCAGTTTTGCCTGTGTCCCCACCCCGTTGAATGTTGCATGTGTATAGCCCGCACTGAATACGATGTTTGTGGGACACAATAGAGCCGACCCTTAAGCTGATAGTTTTTACTTCAGGTTTTCGGGTGACTGTTTTTACCTCGTGATTCATCGTCACGCCAGTCTTCACTTGCTGAGCGTCTGGCTTCTCATTCTCAATGCTCAGTTCAAATCTCTCTACAATAGAATCAGCTTGTTATTTATTACAACTTTCAACATTGTTTTCTGGCAAACAATTCTAAAAATATTTTCTGTCCTCAAAAGATTTTGAGAAATGAAATTTGCACATAACTGCTATGGATGACTTTTTTACCCAAACGATGTATTTCACAGGAACAAAATATTGCTGGTCTAATCAAAAAGTTCTGACTTTTCCAAAATGTACGAATAAAGTTTCAACGTTAGAATTGAAGTTTTTTATGTGATTGTTTCAACAATTCCATCACTGACTAATACATCTATATCAATTCCAAAAACATTTAAAGTTCTGCCATTGAAAATGTAGCAAAAATCACTTCGAAAGTTTTTATGCTTCCAAAACAGCTGCCTTAAAACTTGGAAGTTTGCCAAGCAAAAACCAGGCTTGACTTTAAAGTCATTTATAGATCACAAATAATCCCACACACATACCTGTTGGCTGTTTGAAAACTGTCAAGATGAGCAATGCTGACACAATCAGTATTGTCAGTATCTTTTGTCGAGTTTTCATGTCGCTTTCAGAAACTGCAAAACAAATATTTTGGTAATAAGGTGCCAACCAAGTTTATCAATATTTCTCACAGCTTCGCTACAAGTGCATGACGCGCGAGTACACAATGGAATAGGGGGAAAATAACACTAAAGTGTTGTGTTTGTTTAGATAAATCTGTGCATAATCTTTTGTTCTCTTCTGGAGTGACAAAATTGCTATCGATTTGTAGTTACTAGTCCAATGAATTGCCGACCCTGTGACCAACGGAGTGGAACAGCCACATGGATACAGCCTCATACGCTAAAGATCTTTGTCAACTTGACAGCAAAGATTAAAATGTATTTCGTTTGCTACGTGTAACGATATTTGACAGGGTGTTAAGCACCTTGTATTAAACCATTGATGAAACATGTTAGATTTATCCTATTCTCGATTTTCTTTTTGCATTTTTATTGTTTTGACAGTTTCAAAACATACTGTTCAGTTACGATTTCTATTAAAACATCAACCGTTATTGTAAACAGAGTTCCTCAAGTCTTCAACTCCTACAGGCTATCCCAATCTGCTTGTCAGAAAATGAATAATTCACTCACAGCGTTTTTTTTAACATTCTAAATTTTATTTCTTTCATTCAATAACAAAGATGGGTCTCCTCGATTGTAAGTCAGGTTAACTTGGCGTATAGCCAGAGACCTCATGTATGGGGGGTCACATGAGAAAATCATTTTAAATTTATGGCTTTGTTTTGGAGTAAATTATAAACTTCGGTGAAATCTACTGCACAGTAACCACACTAATGTGCAAGAGCAGCATAAACATTTGTGAGAAAGTATTTCCAGTAGTTTTTGAATCTTTCAACTACAGCTGAGGGCAAATGTGGAGAGAGGGAAAGCTGAGTTCGATGAAAGCCTTGAATAAAAAAAAAAGTACCAAGGTAGTTTGATGTAGAAGCTGTTGGTAGTTTTAGTACAGCTGTGGTATGATGCCCGAGTAGAGCCACGGCACGCCGATGTCAACAATCTCTAATAGCACACAACTGAAATAATTGATTGAGTGGATGGAGACAGGCAGATTGTTGTTTCCAGTCTCATGAAATCTCTTTATTTAAGCCAGGTAGATGACTTTTTTCTACGAAAAAGTACTACATATTACGTTTTTTTTTATGTTTTAGCAAACTGTATCAATCGTCTGTATAATAGTTTTCTTGAAGAAAAGTGTACAAAATATAATCCATATCGCATACTATTTCATTTAATTGTTTGATGCATGAGTCAACGAAACCTAGCCTAAGTTTTAGGCCAACATTTGAGGCAATATTTGTTTATTTTGCTGTCAATAAGTTGTGTTATTGGTTGGGAGTTGTATGTTCCTGCGTGATGGTGGTGGCTTGTGAATGGATTTCATTGGATGATTGGTTCAGTGGGCGGGGTTTTTTCTGCTGGTTTGCCAAAACAGCAGAAAAAACCCCGCCCACTGAACCAATCGTCCAATGAAATCCATTTAAAAGTTGCCAAGATAACAATGGGGAATGCAACTCCCAAGAAAGAAACACACAGCATTTCCAAGTAAAATACACATGAAAATATAAACCCATTTATATTTCAATGAAAATACACATATACCTCAAATGTTGGCCTAAAACTTAGGCTAAACGAAACCCTAATGTTTAAAGCAAAAATGTCTTATCGGTTGATGAAATTTCTGTACCTCCTTTTCTCACGAGCATCTCTATTAGCGTTGGTTACAAGTTTATGAAAGTTTCTATTAAGGAAAACCATTTGCTGTTAGCAAGGCAGCTAACTCTATACTACTCACAAGAAGATTAAAAATATGTTTTGATGACAGTTTTGAAGGCTTGAAACACTCGACTTTGTTTAGTTGTCAAAGACTGCAATAGTTGAATGGAATATTCAACAATTGTGGGAAACCCCAAAGTTCACTGCCCAAAAACATGGCAGGTAAACCACACGAAGTGACAGGAGTGGTAGGTAGGGTTGTTAAGACACAAGGGTAAATTTGAGTCAGTGTGTTAACCTTAATAACTGAACGCAATTTTAATGACTCAAACTATTAGTATTTTAGTCTATCGGTTGTTTTTGTGATGGCAATAAATATAGATAAAGATGGATTATAACTAAACTTTCTTACAGAAACATGACAACTGGGTTTGTTTCAGAAATAGATCAGCCACAGGCTTTGTAAAAGCTCACTTTGTTGAGCAAAGATTTATGGATGAGACCCCAACAGCTGACAACGAGTACTTTATGCGTATTGCATTCAAAAGCACCCACAATACCACTTTTGACGCACCTACGTGGTGTGATACTAGCGAACCAAACCAATACCCATGTGGTGTGATACTAGCGAATCAAAACCCATGTGGTGTGATACTAGCGAAGCAAACCAAAACCCATGTGGTGTGATACTAGCGAACCAAACCAATACCCATGTGGAGTGATACTAGCGAATCAAACCAATACCCATGTGGTGTGATACTAGCGAATCAAACTAATACCCATGTGGTGTGATACTAGCGAATCAAACCAATGTAGCAAAGTAACAAAAGCATATAAAACAAAAAAAATGCCATGTTATACAGTACAGAAAGAGTTCATAGAACTTTTTAAATAAAAACTCAACTTTATAAGTTACTCAAACCTTCCTGATTAACAGATTATCAGATTATAAGCTGTGTTAGAGAATATTAATTTTCATTGTAACAATATTGGAACTTTGCCAGTTTTTTATCAAAATTATAGCATCGTTCAGTTCATTTACTTCAAAAATGTTTTTTAAAGTTTAAACACAAAACATACTTACTTTACTGCGTAAAGAGTTGAGCGTACATGAAATGTAACTGCATTCGCTCGTCGTTTGATTCCTATTGTGATCCCTTAAAAACACTGGCCATGAAATGACACGTTCCCCACGCTTTGTGACGCACATAATCATTATCCTTTGTCAACAGATGGGATTGCCTCCATTGTTGTTTCGGGGTGAGTTGTTGGTTCAACGCAGCCATTGTTTGTGACCATCTTTTACATTGTTTTATTTTTTATGAATTTTGCCTTGGACGTGTTTTGATACAAAAGCGGTACTTTGGTACTCCTAGACATTGTGCAGTGCAAACTCCAAATGAAGAACAAAAATCGTCATTTTTTTATTGATTTTTATGTAAGTGCATGCAGCTAGCTTTGCTGCATTTCATTTTAATGTTGTTTTTAACGCATCAACAAAAGTTAAACAAAAAACATGCATACTGTTATGTCGAAATACATATTATATTTGTAAATAGTAAAATAAATACAACAGGAGTTGAAAAAGCTGTCTAAAATAATGGGAAAAAAGCACCGACTCAATTCAAAAGCCTTAAATTAATACTAAAGTTTGATATCAAATACATATTTCATGCCTTCAAGCCTGAAAGCAATCATCATTATTCGTATATAAAGTAAACTGAAATAGTTCCAAATTGTGAACAATTTGAAACTAACAACTTTTCTCAAATGCAATTTTTTGCATTTATGTCAAAACTTGAAACCATGAGTTTCTGCAATATACATTGCTTGACATGTAAAATTTAACACAGAGATGTGCATGTTAATCAACTAAAAACAAGTTAGTAAAAAAAAAATGATGCATGGTTTTGTCAGTAATTATTATTTTCATGGGGGTTGTTGCAAGTGAAGTTGTAATATGGACAATAATCATGTGAGTAGGATACATCTAGACAATTGTGTGAACCAAAATCTTTACTAAATGTATCCCATCTTCCCTCTGGTCTCTCGTGAGCTAGTGTGCAGTAGTAGCATTCTATTCCTAAAAAAAACATTAACATCAGGGTAAGACAACTTTTTTATGAAAAGAGAAGTTTTCAGTTCTTATTTCCTCGTGAGATAGGCATTTTGAAAAATAAATTTTCTCAGTTCTCTGTGAGAAGGGTTTGCTGCTCATTTTTTAAAAGCTAACTACCAATTAGAGTTTTCATTATTGAATATCGGGAAAATATACCTCCTAGTAGACAGAACGTCATGGAATTTATTCAATGAAGGTTAGTCGACACGAAAAACTAATTAAAGAACTTCAGCACCTATTTTAAAATATATTTGATACAAAGTTACAGTTACTCACGTGCAAATGTGCCAGCTTTTGTCAGCATAAATTCATTCCTCCATTGCAAGTAGTAGTTGAAGGCACCATCATTCTCTGCCACATACTTCAGATGATCTGCCAATGCTTTAGGTGATGTAAAGTTCTTAACATGAATAAAACTATTTGGTGGTGCTACTTTTGTATATTCTTCTATAGAAAGTCCTCCCAATACAACTGGTATTGTGTAGGTCTCAGCTTCTAGAACCTTCCACAGTTTTTCTGTTATGTAATCCTTGCAGAGAGAGTTCTCAAAGGAAAGGTAAAAGGTGTAGTAACGTATAGAAGGTTCATGGCCATGCTGTCTCTGCCTTATCAAAGGTCTTAACTGTTTCGTACAAGCTTCTTTGGTGGTGAACACGTCTATTCGGAGATATTTAGATAGTTCTAGAGCATACATAGCCCTGGCACTTCCAATTGCTGGGTGGTTGGGCTGATCGCAGTGAGACACAAACCAAAGAGCACTGGCTAATCGTCTACGCTTTACCTGAGCAAAATTTAAAGTCGTCGAATTTTGCTTCTTCACAACTTTATCGGCTAAGCTGTGGGTAGAGCCGTGTGAACCCTGGAGATAAGTTGCTGAATAATTAAACATACCGTCCCATGACGATGGATAGTTTGTGTGCAGCCATTGCGGCTCTATAGATTGAAATGCCCAGAGTTCCCCTGGACGTCTGTACGGGGGAGTTTGGTAGTATTCTATACTTTCTCTGTTAAACATGGCGAGATCGGTTTTGCCTGTGTCCCCACCTATCTGTACGTTACACCAATACTGCCCGCATTGAACTGGATGTTCCTCTGACACACTGGAACCAACTCTCATGCTGATTGTCTTTATGTCTCTTGTTTGTATTGAATTTCTTGCTTGCCTTTTTTTCAAATTTTTCAGTTTCATTGTTGGTGGTTTCTTGTGTTGTTTCGCAACTGTCATAGGAAACTTTTCAACTCGATGTTCAAGGCCTGTGGCATAGTTTTCTAAAAATTGAGAATGAGATTAGCCAGCAGTAAGGTGAAGGTGAAGGTATTCAATGGTAGAATGGGTTAGATAAAAAGCGGGAGTTATCTACTCAGTAAATATGTACTTTTGCTGGTCACTCGGTACACACTGTCACTCACCTGTTGACCTGGCAAGCATAGACAAACTACACATTACTGTCACTACTAGGCCAGCCAATATTTTCTTTTGAAGCATTATTGATCCTTTCTTCATCTTTTTTGCTCAATCTAAAATAACACAGCTGACCAGTTTTGTTTCTTTTCAATTCAGCTCAGTGTTAAACTGTCTTTCGATTGGACACCGCAGACACCAACGTTGCTACAGTGTCACAGTATCATCTGCACACTGATATGATAGTTAATAGAACTATCAAAAATTATGTTTTCATCTCAGGGGTTAAAAATTTACATTAAAATTAGAACAATGGTTGTAAAATAACTTAGATTATGAGAACGAGAAACCAAATACAATCTTTAATAGAACAGAAGTGCGGACACTCGGCTAGAATAGACTTGTTGTATAGATCTGTGGCATAAAATCATGACACGAAAGCGGCTGCAATGACATTTAGGTAATTATTTGCACAACACAAAGGTAAACCTCTCTTCTCTAATTGTGATTGAAAGCGTATTGATTGTCGATAATTACTTTGTTCTATTAACGGACAATCTTGCTCACGTCTCACAACTGCTTCTGTTGTTTACTAAGTTGACAAAAACTTACAAAACATCAGCTGTCTACCATTTCTAAAGCTGGGGCCACACGATCGCGCAAATTTCCACGAATTCGTGCAAATAAAAATTCGTACAAATCATAACCTGCCACACAGGGTTGTCTTCTTCCAATATCGTACGAATGATTTTGCGCGTGTAAATTGTAGCCAGCCAATTAGAAGACAAGATAAATTTTAGCGATCCTAGCTTTGTGATTATTAAGCAGTTTCCTGTGTAGTAAATGATAATAATAAACAAGAATAATAATGCACACGATAACAATAAAGAATTACTTCAAGGATAATAATTAAATATTCATTAATAATCATTGTTATTATTATTATAAAAAAAATGATAATAATTAATAAATAATAATTAATTAATAATAATTAATTAGTAATAATAATCATTAAACATTAAAATAAATAATAATAATCGTTATTTATAATTAGCAATTATCATCCCTTAGCAGAGGCAAACGAGTGGAAGCATGAACAAATTTGACTGAATGCTCTTTCTAAAATTTGACCTTGACCTCAGTCCGATCTCAGTCAGCCAATCAAATTAACCATCGTGCAAATTTTCACGTTACACGAATCGTGCATCGTTAACAAACCACGATGCGCGATTTCGTGAGAATTCCACATTCGTGCGAATTAACTTGTGGAAATTCCCACGAATCGTGGAAAAATTAATCTGTGTGGTTGCTCCTTAAGTGGTCAGGTAGATTGAGAAAGGTTAACACGTTTGTATTATATTAACTCCCAATCTATACGGCAATAAGACGGATGAAATCAACTTTCACTACTTACGCCTTGATTTAGGTTTTTGGGCAGCATTAGCTTGATATTATTTGCGGTTTCAATATTTTTTACAATTATTAAGAAAAACAAACTTTTGGTTGGGAAAAATTGAAGAATCTATTTGTTGATTGAATGATTTTAAATAAGTTTACAATTGACAATTGACAATGACGTTTTTTAATAAAGTAAAGTTTCAAGTTGTATGCAATAAATGAAAGTAGTTGAAAATGTAGATGTGATTGATAATATGACATTATCAACGCTCATAAAAGGTGTAAATGAAATAAATAAAAACAAACTAATATAAATAAAGTTACTTTTAATCAAAGCAATAAATAACTACAAACATGGCCATAATAACGCTTCTATACAAACGTACCTATGAAGTGTTGTTGGTCCAATACATGTACAACTTCTCTGCCTTGTAGCTACGATATAGAGTCAGCAAGAGTTGCAAGCACAGAGTTGCTGACCTCTGACACTCGTGTCACACTTTTGATGCACACCGTAATAGATCATCAATAAATAGATTGAAAAGCGGATAGACTTTTCTTTGTTTACCAATCTAGTGCTAATTATGGAACAATAAAATCGTTGCCTATTCTTATCCAGGTATTGTTGCAGGCGTGAAACAATAAGGGTTTTTGGTCTCACGCATTCTGTGTGTCGTCGATCCCTTTCATGTAAGTTTCTGTCATGTTGTTTTATAAATTATGTATAGGGAGTTAATTTCATAAACTGTTGTTATCGTGACACGATATCTGACTGGAATGTACGCATAAGGCATGTATGATTCAAGTACAATACCAAAGAGGCTCATTCTTTAGTGACAGCGCTGCCACCTGGGAAAAAACATGTCATAACAGTGCATGCCTCAAAATAGCCAGCAAAGTAATTGTTACAAATCACAGATCAATTTGCTGAAATATTATAAAAAGTTGGCGTAAGTTACAATGTTTTAAAAACCAACAATTTAGTAGTTTGGAATACATATGAAGAGTTGTCTTATCCATGGGTACATAACTCTCAAATCAAATTTAAGAACTACTCGGCTAGAATTGCTCTCTGTATTTAAATATGCGAGTGGGGATTTTTAGTGAGTTTAACTGGGGGTAACCAATTTCAACAAAATTGATTAATAAAGACCTGTTTCTTTTGAAACTCAGCGCAACAAGTCCCGCCTGTTATAACATCCTCCACCCATTACGGGTTGTTTAGTTATGCAATACAGGAACTGCTTACGTCTCCAAAGTAGCAAGACAAATAAAATTCGGAGATTCTAATTCCTTCCTTCACTGAATGAAATCACAAGAATTACAATCCGTAATTGTTTTAAAAAAGAAACAAGACATATTTGGATTTCTAAGTTAGCGGGGTCAGAGGTGGCACCCAACACAACTAGGTTGAACAAGCGCTTTCTGTTTCATACTTCATGCATCACTTGAGAAAAACTTTATTACACTCACTAACTGGCTCATATCTTAGGCGGCAAAGGGGGGGGGAGCAATATAGTCTGAGCGAATCTTGAAAATTAAATGGTTTGTTACAAAGACTGTTTTATCTCACTGCATCAGGCATGTCGGCTTTGAAAATGTGCCGATATAAAACAAATCTAACTAATGATGATCAATTTTTGTTTTGGTCTAAAGACGAAAATGTAGTCATTTCATTAATCATTTTCCAACTGGTGTTTTCGAAATGCATCAAGCATTAGAGTTGTAAGGCTAGAGTAACTCTAGACATTTGAATAGTGCGTGTAAAAAAATGACTCACACATTGATCAAACTGTTTTGCATGAATAAACGGAACACAACCGGAAGACAAGTTACCTGGTGCAGGTGTATGTTCAGGAAGGTTGACAAAAGCAGGGAGATAACAACCAGGAAGTGTTACTAAACAGCAAAAACATGTGGCAGATTATTACTCTCTATCTTGTGATATAATTACGTGGAATGACAGTAGCTATCCATCTATATTTATTTAGTGAAAGCAAAAAAAATATATAGTCGAGCAGCTATTAAAAAGCTCAATTACTTTTGTTACAAGACAGGTTGTAGTAGGCGCAGTAATCAGACGGAGCTGATACATCTAGACAATTGTGTGAACCAAAATCTTTACTAAATGTATCCCATCTTCCCTCTGGTCTTTCGTGAGCTAGTTCACATAGCCGACATAGTTGACCTGAAAAGACAAATAAATTGAGATGCAGTCAGACTTTTTGTATCAATAACTAGCCATATTACTTGTCATATTCAAATATTTTCCCCCGTTTTATTCCACCCTTCTCTCACGCTGTTCTACCTAAACCCCGCCTTGATCGACTTCAACCCGCCCCCTTATACCCCTCGTAACACACTCCCAACTTCCACCTCTACCTCCACCCTGCCTCCACCCCTACCTCCACCCCCACCCCCACCTCCACCCTGTCTCCACCCCTACCTCCACCCCCACCCTGTCTCCACCCCTACCTCCACCCCCACCTCCACCCTGTCTCCACCTCTGTCTCTACCACGCCTCCACCCCTACCCCCACCTCCACCCTGTCTCCACCCCCTACCTCCACCCCCACCTCCACCCTGTCTCCACCCCCTACCTCCACCCTGTCTCCACCCCTACCTCCACCCCCACCTCCACCCTATCTCCACCCCTGTCTCTACCACGCCTCCACCCCTACCTCCAACCTACCTCCACTCCTGTCTCCACCCCGATATCCACACCTTCCCCACTCTATTCTGTTCCTCTGCTCCCTATATCCTTCTCAATTTGATAGAACACACAGTAAGACAGTGTCCTGGCACATGTTTCGTTAGACATCCTGTTGAATATAACTAATTACTTGTATTCTATCAACTGTTGCAGTCATTGCTGTGGATGGACGCAACTAAAGCCTTGGCTACACACAACTACGTTTTGTAGGTATGTGACGAGAAATACATTTTGAACGTCGCTCTGGTCACCGCACACACAGATATTTCATCGCCACAACGTTACAGGTTGTCTAGTGAGGCAAAGAGGGTATGATTATTATAAACAGTCATTATAATAACTATTATAAATATAAAGTTTAATAATTAATTAATTATTATCTTTGTTTATATTATTGGATAAATAATCTTATCAGCCATAATAAATAATTAAAGTTTATAGAAAAATAAGTTGTTTATAAATGAAAATTACCTTCCTTGGTAAAAGTAACGAATGAACTGTTAGCCAATCAATCAGTAATGACCAGGTCAAGGTCGCAGTATAGAAAAGTGCACTGAAGTTGTCAAATTTCATCCTTATATTTTATTCAATCGAAAGTGGTTATTCAAAAATAATTGTCCAATCACCTTAGCGTCAGGCAAAAATTTTTTTGTAGACCAACATGTTGGTCTACGCATTTGTGAGTCTTTTTGTAAAAGAGACCTCGTCTGTAAAGAAAAAAATGCATTCTCCCCGTATACCAACAAAATGTAGACGCGTGTATCCACGGCTTTAGAGTGTAATCATTCCTTTGACATTCAAACTATTTTCAATTGGCAAAATGTGAACTGCTTGTAAATATTCTCTCTTGGCATTATTGAAAAAAATAATGAAACACAAAAATTGTTGGTTTGAAAGCAGGTGGCAAAACCAAACTCTGATTTTACAATTAAGTGGTCCATCCACTGCTTGTAGGGCAGTTTTCACCCCTCTTATCTTCGTGGAATAGGTGTACATGATTGTAGAGACATGGATATACATGCACAGATATCCATCGGTATATAGATCTCATAACGCAATAGGAACATATCAGCTTGTGTTTTTAAATTTGTTGAATGTTTTATCATTTTATTAACTGCTTTACTGCATTAATCATCCCCTGCATTGACTGGACTCTACAGTTTGCGCTTCGCTTCGGGTGAAAGCCAACTTTGTACATGTTTGTACCATCAAGTAGTAATACCTTAGAATAATCGCTTTATGGTCCGACATCGTTGGCAGCATGCCAATGATGTTAACTAAATAGATGTATGTACGGAGCATAAACCTTACAGAACTTATAGGAGTTATCTCCGTCAACTGAGGCAACTAGAAGCACTTTACTCAATTATATAACTTATCATTAGAAATAAAAAATAGCTAAAACATTATCTTGCTTGGACAAATTTACATCAGCTTGTTTGGCAAAATGATGCTGTTGAGAAATCTCGAAGGATCAGCACAGTTTTTGGGAACTTTTTTCATATAATGCTTTTTAATTGGGAATTTAAAAAAACAATAGTATTATACGCATAAATATCCCCAACATAAATACATAAAGACACGCCCAACCTGTAATATATCACCACCTGCTTTCATAATCATCCGTAGGAACCTAGCATAAGTACTTTAGACTCAGGTTGCATCCCCATTTTATTATCAAACCTCGCTAATGCACAGGAATTTTTTTACGGTGCCAGTTTGGTAAATCTAATATAATAAGATTTGATCATCATTTACAAACCAAACAATTGCTTTGGGAACAATAAATAACAATTCTTTATATGAGAACTTTTGTTACTAGGACAATTCTTAGGTCAAACTGAAAGAGTGTTTTCTACAACTGCAAAAAAAAAACACATCATACTTGACTGGGTCAGAATTTACCCCAGCTGTGGGCTGTACCAGTTTAATGGGCGGCAGTGAAAGCCTTGCTGGCAAAATCTACTACAGATCCTTCAAATTTGATCAAAACAAATGATGAATCCCACATGATAATAATATACAACTTAATAACTAATGATTGCTGAGCTGTGATAAAGTTTGCAACTAGTCGCATCAGAATTTGGGAAATAACTCCTATCAGAATAAAGTAAAAAGATGAGACACGGCTACAACATGTAGCAAAAACATACATTGGGTGGAACCTACAGAAAGCCAAAATTATATATATAATTTTACACCCAAATATATTTGATATTCTGTTTTCATTGATTGGTTGGCTATTTATATCCTTAGCTCCAGTTTTTCAATAACTTCCTACAAGTTGATAGATCTTGTATTGTTTGCTATGAAAACCAAACAATTGGGCAGTCTGGCAAGAGTTAAAGGCATAGTCTTAGGTGCCGAAGTTGCTCTGTATGGTAAAGAGATTATTCTATAACGTTTATTATTTATTTATCATTATTTGTTATTATCAAATTATTATTATTATTTATTACTATCAAATTATTATTATTATTTATTACTATCAAATTATCATTATTTATCGTTATCAAATTGTTTTTATTATTTATTACTATCAAATTATCATTATTTATCGTTATCAAATCATTATTATTATTTATTACTATCAAATTATTATTATTTATTATTAACCACTACTATTCATATCTGTTTGAATCTATTGACTATGCCTAGCTCTGCATTGGGATCTGGCTAGATTGCTGTAAGCTGTTGGACAAAATGACTGTGCTTGACTAACTTAGTAAGGGTTCTGGAACACTTGGGACGCTGTGAGCCAGTTACTGGTTAATTGACACAATGATAAAAAAATATTTTAGTTCAGTCCATAGAGACAGTGGAAAACTCAACACTGTGCTATGTTTGTCTGGTGAGAAGTAAAAGCGTTCATCATCTAGTCTGAAACTCCCCTTAAGTAAACTACTGACATGTTTGTGTTGAAATTTGATTATTAAATGGAAGATTTATCGATTTTAAAGTAAACTACAGTTTAAACTATGAAATAACTAACCTGCATATGTGCCTACATTCTTCAGCATAAACTCATTCCTCCATTGCAAGTAGTAGTTGAAGGCACCATCATTCTCTGCCACATACTTTAGATGATCTGCCAATGCTTTAGGCGATGTAAAGTTCTTAACATGAATAAAACTATTTGGTGGTGCTACTTTTGTATATTCTTCTATAGAAAGTCCTCCCAATACAACTGGTATTGTATATGTCTCAGCTTCTAGAACCTTCCATAGTTTTTCTGTTATGTAATCCTTGCAGAGAGAGTTCTCAAAGGACAGATAGAAAGGATAGCCTTGAAAAGAAGACCTGCTACCATCTCTGATTAAAGTTTTTAGTTGTTCCTTGCAGCTGGTATGTTTAGTATAGACGTCTATTTTTATATATTTAGCTAGTTGTAGTGCGTACATTGCTCTGGCACTTCTTACAGCAGATCTATGTACCTGTGTACAATGGGATACAAACCAGACCGCCTTTGCTTCCTTCTTTCTATTTATGCGAAAAAAATTCATTCTGAAACTTAGTTTCTTTCTAACCAATTTATCAGCAAAGTTATGTTTAGCACCTTCTGTACCAGAGAGGTAAGTCAGCGAATAGTTAAACAATCCGTCCCATCTCTGCTGTGACGCAGCATTCAACCATTGCGGCTCCGTCGATTGAAATACCCAGAGTTCTCCAGGACATCGACCTGGTGGAGCAGCATATTTATTGATAAATCGAGCAGTAAACATGGTTATATGGGCTTGAGTTCTATTTCCGCCCCGATATACTGTACACTTGTGATTAGCACATGTAATTGTGTTGTTTCTTGCTTTTGACGTTTCATCGCCACTGAGCAACATTATAGACTTAGTTCCAGGACTCTCTTTCAGCAGTGCTTGCTTACATCTCTCTCCTATCTGTACTCCATCTCTCTCGACTAGTCTATGTGCCTCACTGTTACTTTCTTTGACTTCATCTCTGTTCAACAAGAATCTTTCTAAAATAGTTTTTAAAAAGTTCTAAAGATTGAGAGAAGTTATGGGAAAGACTTCGGTTGATCTGAGAGATAAATAAACGATATGTGTACTCGATAGGTAAGTATGTTTAAGTTTATGAAGGAACAAGTCATTTTTTATGTTGCCGATGTGACTCACTTTGAAATTAGAGTTAATTATTTAATTTAATAATAATAAAAAACTCATTTAAACTTACCAGTTTGTACTAGGAGGATTACTAAAATAAATAGCTGAAGCAAAAGTAGCCCTGCTGCTAACTTGGATTTTATAGATTTTCTAGTTTTGTATAGCTTCATCTGTAAAAGTACAAGAACAGATGCATCAATACAGGAAGGAACTTATATAATGGTAGTAGGACAGGCTTAGTCCTACTAGGTATTAGACATACAATGTGTAGTAGGACAGGTTTAGTCCTACTAGGTGTGAGACATACAATGTGTAGTAGGACAGGTTTAGTCCTACTAGGTGTGAGACATACAACGTGTAGTAGGACAGGTTTAGTCCCACTAGGTGTTAGACATACAATGTGTAGCAGGACAGGTTTAGTCCTACTAGGTATTAGACATACAATGTGTAGTAGGACAGGTTTAGTCCCACTAGGTATTAGACTTACAAAGTGTAGTAGGACAGGTTTAGTCCTACTAGGTATTAGACATATAATGTGCAGTAGGACAGGTTTAGTCCTACTAGGTGTGAGACATACAATGTGTAGTAGGACAGGTTTAGTCCTACTAGGTGTTAGACATACAATGTGTAGTAGGACAGGTTTAGTCCTACTAGGTATTAGACATGCAATGTGTAGTAGGACAGGTTAAGTCCTACTAGGTGTTAGACATACAATGTGTAGTAGGACAGGTTTAGTCCTACTAGGTGTGAGACATACAATTTGTAGTAGGACAGGTTTAGTCCTACTAGGTGCTAGACATACAATGTGTAGTAGGACAGGTTTAGTCCTACTAGGTATTAGACATACAATGTGTAGTAGGACAGGTTTAGTCCTACTAGGTATTAGACATACAATGTGTAGTAGGACAGGTTTAGTCCTACTAGGTGTTAGACATACAATGTGTAGTAGGACAGGTTTAGTCCTACTAGGTGCTAGACATACAATGTGTAGTAGGACAGGTTTAGTCCTACTAGGTGTTAGACATACAATGTGTAGTAGGACAGGTTTAGCCCTACTAGGTATTAGACATACAATGTGTAGTAGGACAGGTTTAGTCCTACTAGGTATTAGACATATAATGTGTAGTAGGACATCTTTAGTCCTACTAGGTGTGAGACATTGATGGTGTCAAATAAAATAATGCTACACTTACCTCTAAAAATTTGTAAATTTCTGATCAATAAATCATTTCAATGTTGATTAGAGAAATAGCAGCATCACTGCACCTGTTTTTCAGACATGGTAGGCTATTCAAAAGGAAAAAGTTACATTACATTAGACAACTGCATCAGAGTGTCAATGTAGGCTAATTTGGTTACACTCCGTAAAGCCTTCCTTCACACTCAAGTAATCATGTATTGTTATCTATGCATGCAGGATGAGAGATGCTTTCTTGCACCACTGATAGTATATAGCAGACTGTGTGATGATTACTAATTAAAACTGAGCCATATTTGAGAAATGGTAACTCCCACAAAGGTGTTTCTCTCTGAGTAAACTTTACAAAACTTGTATGTGTCAAGTAACAAGCGCTATCAAATGTTTTGGTCAAGTAGGTTTACAACTATAGTAACCATAGTACATAGTAACTATAGTAACCAAAGTAACATGGTATCCATAGTAACATAGTAACTATAGTAACCAAAGTTTGTTTTGTTTTACCTATTTCATACAGCAACAAAGTGAGAAAAATGTTTAAAAAACAAAATTATATCTTGAGGTGTCTGAAAGTTAAACAAATTGGTGCCACTTTTTTTAAAAAGGGTGTTTATTTGAATTTAGTCAATCAACTTTGAAATTTTTAAGCAAATGAGTTTTTTTAAAACGTTTAGCTCTTATGTTCAGAATATCAACTTTTTAGTTTTATATATTTGTTGAAAATTGACGATACTCTTTTGTGGTTGTGTCAATCGTAACAGGCAAGAATTTACAAGTTACCTGATGATGAAATGTCAACAGTAGGAATAAGTACAAAGCCAAACGCAAAACAACTTTCATGTAAATTGGAGTTGCGCGACATGTCTGTTGTGTGACAAGTTAGTTTCTGTCTATTAAATATTACACTTCGTGACAGTAAAGTAAACTGTCTGGAAAGATTTTTGAAATATAAAAGCAAAGATTACAATAAAATTGAGATCAATATTGTGTAGTAGAGATTGCAGAAGCAGAAAAACAACAAGATGGTAAATGGACACAACTGGCCCAGTTAACGCAACCTGGCGCAGTTAACACAACTGGCGCAGGTAACACAACTGGCGCAGGTAACACAACTGGCACAGGTAACACAACTGGCGCAGGTAACACAACTCAAAATTGGAAATGTAGTAAAATATATGAGAACTTGAAAATTTAAAAAAAGTATACAATAGTAAATTACACATGCATTGGCTGTGCAATTATTTTGATATTTCTCTACCCAAAGACCATTTGCCTAAAGAGAGGTCATGTGTACAATGACAAGTCTGTAAGCTTTGTACAGCAGACCATAAACTCTGATGTCAGTAAAACAACTTCAGTAACTAAAGAGAAATAATATTATAGTGAAATAGTAGGAGCCAGCGACTCTTCAGGCATGTTGGGGCATATTCTCATTGTTGGGACTGCAGGCATGTTGGGGCATATTCTCATTGTTGGGACTGCAGGCATGTTGGGGCATATTCTCATTGTTGGGACTGCAGACATGTTGGGGCATATTCTCATTGTTGGGACTGCAGACATGTTGGGGCATATTCTCATTGTTGGGACTGCAGACATGTTGGGACATATTCTCATTGTTGGGACTGCAGACATGTTGGGGCATATTCTCATTGTTGGGACTGCAAACATGTTGGGGCATATTCTCATTGTTGGGACTGCAGACATGTTGGGGCATATTCTCATTGTTGGGACTGCAGACATGTTGGGGCATATTCTCATTGTTGGGACTGCAGACATGTTGGGACATATTCTCATTGTTGGGACTGCAGACATGTTGGGGCATATTCTCATAGTTGGGACTGCAGACATGTTGGGGCATATTCTCATCCTTCGGACTGCAGCTCTCATCACAAAGATATATAAATAGTGTTGTAATATTTTCTCTCTAGTGATAAAAGATGTTATTTTTAAGCTCAACACCGTAAAATCATTGACTTCAGTTTTTAACACCAATTGATTTATCTAAGTTTTTAGTACAGAACATTTAGAATTATCAATGATTTATTGTGATTGATCCAAAATGCACAAGGGAAAGATGGACAGTAAAGGGTTGAAATAAAACGAAATAGCATCTCAGGCAAAAATGAAAATTGTTTGGTGTTTCTCACAAAACTTTTTTATTATCTTCTTTTTCTTGGCGAACACAAAACCGTAGAGTAGTTACGATAGCTGGTAGAGCACAGTGCAATGTTTGATAACATGTATGCCATCAGCGCAGCTAAATTTAATGGCAGCGCCCAGTAAACAATAACAACAATTTCATTATAAGCTTATTCAAGCAAGTGAAACACCCATTGTATAACTTACTCAAGGGTGACTCTTTCAACAATCAATCCCCAGACCTTTCTCTATTGATCCAGCTGTTAGTCTCAAAGTTAAAATGAATTATCGGAGCAAAAAGTTGTTAGAATGTTTTTTAACAAGAAAAAAATACAACTGATGAATGAGTGCTCCATCTTGTAAAAATAAAGCAACTAGCATTGTTTTTATAATAAAGGCTGCTTTCGAATACCCTACGCGTAGCGCAGTTGTTGAACAGTCGTTGATGATTTCTGATAATTTACATTATGTTAGTACTCAAAACTACACCTACCATATCTGATATGTAAAATAGCTGAGATGACTCGCCTACCATTTACAATATGTGCTAGTAATCACGACAGGTTAGTTGCTACAGCGGTGGATTTTAGTCGGGCTCTGCCGTGACCAGTGTGTCAGAAAGGTGCCTCTGCTGGCCATTTAGCATCAGACAGACCAGTAGTTAGCACCGGCACAAGCTACAGACTGGGCCGGCAGAGTTGCTACCCAATACAAAACATAAATTCCAGTACTGGCAAAGTACCGGCACAGTACCGGCCCTGGGAAGGTATCCGGGGCCAGTAACAAGATGGTTGCCATAGCCAGAAAAGTGAAGTATAGCCTAAAGACCTAAGCACTCCCTATCCACCTCTTAGAGGCTCCAGATACCAGTATTTAAAGACCAAAGGCTCCGAAAGACCAAGAACCAATCAAAAAAGGTAAAGTGGCATCTAGTGCCAATTTACATTGGCTATGGACCTACTAGCTCCGCCCTTACTTCTGGGGGCCATCTACATTTAGTCTTCTGCATGGCATTTTATTTGCCAGCATTCATAACCTGTGTATTTTATTCGCTTACCTATATATATGTTACGCTTGATTGGTCTACTCCTTGAAAGTAGTAATATATGAGCAGATCTCCCTACCAAGTGTTTTTTTGTGGATTTGATCTTGGAGTTTAGGCAATGAGTTACGGCGTTGGATGAATTCGCCGAGTTTATATTGTATTTTACTTGAGGGGTACTTGAGTGGCATTTGAGTGGCATTTAAGTGGCATTTTGAGTTTTGATTATTTTTTTACTTAATTTGAACTTTTAAATTTTGAATGTATGGCATTCAAGTTTTGATAATCTTGTACATAATTATATACATAACTTTAACTCATAGAGCATCTAGATTTTGAATGTATGGCATTTAAGTTTTGATATTTTTTTGTAATTCGACTCATTATATCTACATTGAATAAATACAGTAATTAAAAATGAAACAATATGTGAATATATACATTTATTGTGCAATAAGTAGGGAAAAGTTCATATAATATAGCTAGAGTCAGTAAATATTAAATAATACCAAACACTACAACTTGTAATGACAATCAATGCATAAGCTTTTACTAAAAACTATCTTGAAAACCTTCAAAACATGATCCCAAATGGAAAAAAAATGGATAAAGTTAGATATTCATCTATTTGTTTACATCTACAAAAAAGAGGTATTTGGTGAAAAAATTTTTCGATTTATTCAATTTTCATTAATTTTTTACAAAAACAAATCATCCTCTAAATGGTTAAATTTCATCTAATTGTACAAATTTACAAAAAAAACAGGGTATTTGGTAAAATATTCTTTCATTTCATTAAATGTTCATTATTTTTTTGCAAAAAAGAAATCACCCTTTAAATGGTTAAATTTTATCTGTTTGTATATCTTTACAAAAAAACAGGGTATTTGGTAAAATATTTCCTTTATTCTATTCAATTTTCATTAATTTTTTCAATAATTGCTTAAATATACATTATTCACTATTTTCTTATTCTAATTGTACAAATTTACAAAAAAACAAGGTATTTGGTAAAATATTCTTTCATTTCATTAAATCTTCATTATTTTTTTTGCAAAAAAAGAAATCATCCTTTAAATGGTTAAATTTTATCTGTTTGTATATCTTTACAAAAAAAACAGACTATTTGGTAAAATATTTCCTTTATTCTATTCAATTTTCATTAATTCTTTCAATAATTGTTTAAATATAAATCATTCATTATTTTCTTATTATTAGGTGAGCAACCTATCATACAAAATTAGTTTCTTGAGTGAGGGTTTTATCCTGCATTTTCCTTTTGAATTTTTTTCAAAAATTTACAATTTTTTAAAAACAATTATTTATATATACAATTTCCATTATTTTTTAAACAGAACAATTCCTATCTCTGAGAGGTTGGAGATATTGGGGTAGAAAACTTAGACATGATGATGAGAAGGCTATGGATTTTCCCGTTTAAGAACAAACCATTTTCGATGGCAATTTCAATTCGGAAAACTAAAACAATGTAATTTGTTTTTCAAAATGCAATCATCAGAAAGCTTTTGTCATGATGAGGAGGAGGCTATGGATTTACCCATTCAAGAACAAACCATTTTCGATGGCGACTTCAATTCTAAAAACGAATTAGAACTGAAGTATGTGGTATTACGTAATCATTTTTTTTAAAGAAGAACAATCCATTTTTGATAGCAACTTTAATTCTAAAAACTAAATCAATGTAACTTTTTTATTCTTTGTCTCCCATGAAATTGTTCAAAACGAATTAGAACTGAAGTATGTGGTATTACATGATAATTTTTTTAAAAAAACACATCAAAATCGACAAATTACTCCTCTAGATAGTTCAAGTTTACAATATTTGAGAATTAATCACAATAGAAACATTAAGTCTACTTGATAAAAAAGAATTTGACTGTTAAATTTAACTAATTGATTCAATGTTATTATTTGGATCTTTTGAAAATAAACATTTCAATGAAAACATCATATTTAGTCTTTGACACACTTGAAACCATTTTCCAGTAAATTTTACCAACAATATTTCAGAAATTTTTACTAGATATTTACAAAAAAAAAATGAGGTATTTTGGTAAAATATTCTTTTATTACATTCCTTTTTAATTTTTTATGTTTTAAAACAGGGTTTTATTACAAAGTTTTTTTGTTTTTTCAACTTTTTAAAAAAATAATCATTATAATATATAGTTTTCGATATTTTTTTAAAAAAAATAAATATATATAGCGATTTTCACTTTATATTCTTTTATTCCATTCAATTTTCAATAATTTTTTGAGTGAGGATTTTATCCTACACCTTCCTTTTAAATTTTTTTATTTTTTTAAAAAATAATCATTGAAATATATAGTTTTCGATATTATTTTAAAAACAATGTATATATATATATATAGAGTTTTTCATGGTATTTGGGAAAATATTTTTTTATTTCATTCAATTTTCAATAATTTTTTGAGTGAGAATTTTATCCTACACAATCCTTTTAAATTTTTTATGTTTCAAAACAGAGCTTTATTACATTTTTTTGAACTTTTTTAAAAAATAATCATTGAAATATATAGTTTTCGATATTTTTTGATTTTTTTGTACTTTTTAATTTATTTAAAAACTGTCAAAAAATCACCAAATTACCTCTCTAGATGAATAAAATTTACTTTTTTAAAAAATAGTCATTGAAATATATAGTTTTCGATATTTTTTGATTTTTTTTGTACTTTTTAACTTTTTTAAAAACTGTCAAAAAATCACCAAATTACCTCTCTAGATGAATAAAATTTACAAGTAAATAATTGTAATAGAAAATACCATATCTAGTTTTTACATTCATAAAACTGTTTTATAGTAAATTTTCTGTAATACAAACTACTATAGCTTACGATATCAATGGTTACAAAGCGCTTTTCTTGAACAATATCTTTCTTGATATTCTTCTGGTATATTATTAGACCCAGGGAGGAACTCTTGTATTCCGTATTCTCTGTGATCCAATAATTGACTAAAATACAAAAGTTATTCATTATATAAATAAATTTTACCGAATTTAAATTTTACTCTTAGCTACATTAGATAGTTTACATTATATATAACAGGAAAATAACTCACTGAGTTACATCATTCAGCTCAATATTTCTTAGGGAAAGTTCTTTACTCTGTTTTCTTTTTACGATAAAATGGACTAAAATAAAAAATGATGTATTAGTATAGTATGATTAAAATTAATGTAAAATAAATATAAACTTTCGTTATTTTTTCAACTTCTATGTAAAAGAAATACACTGATTACACACGAAAAAGTCCTTTTTTTTCATTTGGATTCGGAATGTATAAATATAAATATATATATATATATATATAATTTTAAAAATGTTTTACAACAAACACTCATGAATAAGACATTTATGTGATAAAACGTGTTATTTACGTGAAAAATTAAGCATTTTTGTAAAATAATTATAACCTTTTGTGATTTTTTTTCAACTTCTAGCTAAAAAAATACACTGATTACACAAAAAACCCTTTTTTTTAATCCAAAATATATATAATTTAAAAATGTTTTACAAAAAATGTATATGAATTGATCATTTATGTGAAAAACTAAACATTTTTGTAAAATAATTATAACCTTTTTGTTATTTTTTAAACTTTTATGTAAAAAAAAATACACTGATTGCACAAAAAAGTCCTTTTTTTAATCCGAAATAGATATAATTTAAACATGTTTTACAAAAAATGTTTATGAATTGATCATTTATGTGAAAAACTAAACATTTTTGTAAAATAATTATAACCTTTTGTTATTTTTTAAACTTTTATGTAAAAAAAATACACTGATTGCACAAAAAAATCCTTTTTTAATCCGAAATAGATATAATTTAAAAATGTTTTACAAAAAATGTTTATGAATTGATCATTTATGTGAAAAACTAAACATTTTTGCAAAATAATTATAACCTTTTGTTATTTTTTAAACTTTTATGTAAAAAAATACACTGATTACCCAAAAAAGTCCTTTTTTTAATCCGAAATATATATAATTTAAAAATGTTTTACAAAAAAAGGTTATGAGTTGATCATTTATGTGAAAAATTGAACATTTTTGTAAAATAATTATCACCTTTTGTTATTTTTCCAACTTTTATGTAAAAAAAAACACTGATGACACAACAAAATCCTTTTTTAATTCGAAATATATATATAACTTAAAAATTTTTTACAAAAATGTTCACAAATTTATCATTTTAAGGGGTTTTTCATTGTAAGAATACACAAAATTTTCACAAATCAACTTTTTAAAATTATGGTAAAAATTAATAAAACTTACCTATAGTGATATGAATCCCTTGAGTTATAGATTAGCTTCTCGAGAGTTTGTTCTCCACAGCCTTCTTTTTCAGCATCATCGAAGTGGTTGAGAAAATCCTCAGATTTTGGATTATCAGCCAGTTCCGAGGCTTGGACGAAGGCTTGATGAGCTGCGAGTACACTGATGTTGTAGAAAATTGAATTGTCTGCGTTTCGACTCAGACCCTTGAACAAAATCACTCCAAATCTCTCCGATGTCACAGCAGAAGCTATTTGATGAGGAATGCGCATATCTCCGATCAGTAATTCTTCATCTACAACACTTCTGTATTGAACTAGAAGAGTCTTCATTTCCATTCCATCGCCTGTCAGACTTTGTTATAACTTCAGGGTTTTGGAAACATATGACACTATCTGTTGGGAAATCCTGAAGATTAGCTACCTCGAAATAAGCATTGATTTGTCGCATACTTGTTTCTGGTAATACATCAAACACATTCTTACACCTCAAAGTAGTTCCTGTTTCTGTAGCAGCACGAAAAATTGCTTTTCCAGTCTTTTCAACACCCATGTAGATCAAAACCAGTGGTCTTATTTGCGAAGCTTCATTGACAAGTAATCCCGCCGCTAATGGAATAGTGCTCTTCACTCTAACTACCTTTCCATCCTTTTTATAGTTGTATATGATGGTGCAGTTCGTTTCATCATGGAGCTCAACGGTTAACACCTGCATAACTGTAGGTATTGGTAAATCTTCAACTTTGACTATGTTTTCAATGTTTCTTCTGGAAGCTGGAGATAGAGTACTTAACAGAGAGGCGCTTTTGATGATGAGAGTTGCCAGAGTATTCAGACTGGCGCTTTGAAAGGGGATCATAGTGCGTTGAAGAAGTACATTGTCATCAATCACCTTATCTTGTGAAGGTTTTGGTTCTTTATTCTTCAGTTGTTTTGTATTGACTTGTGTCGACATTCTAAAAGATAAAGTAAAAATCCATGTTATGATTTCTTTTTCAAACCAATTTGAAGATATATATACATATATATATATTTACTCAATATCATACCACTGTTAGTATCTAAATCGATAAAAATTAAATTTATACTCAATCAAGTTGACTTACCTCCAAACAGAAAAGTCCTTCTAGCAGTTGTAGTAGATGATGTTGTAGTAGATCTTGCTCCTTCAGTTGCTAATGTCGAAGTGACTGCTTTCTGTGTAAAAACAGTGCTTCTTATATAGCTGAAATCATGCCATTTATCATAAAGTTAAATTAATGAAACATTGTTTCTACGGAAGAACACCAATGCTTTCGCGGGAATAAATAATTTATTTTCACGCGAATACAAACCAATGCTTTCGCGGGAATAAACATTTTATTTTCACGCGAATGGAAACTGTTGCTTTCGCGGGAATGAATACTTTATTTTCACGCGAATACAAACCAATGCTTTCGCGGGAATAAACATTTTAATTTTCACGCGAATGGAAACTGTTGCTTTCGCGGGAATGAATACTTTATTTTCACGCGAATACAAACCAATGCTTTCGCGGGAATAAACATTTTATTTTCACGCGAATGGAAACTGTTGCTTTCGCGGGAATGAATACTTTATTTTCACGCGAATACAAACCAATGCTTTCGCGGGAATAAACATTTAATTTTCACACGAATGGAAACTGTTGCTTTCGCGGGAATGAATACTTTATTTTCACGCGAATACAAACCAATGCTTTCGCGGGAATAAACATTTTATTTTCACGCGAATGGAAACTGTTGCTTTCGCGGGAATGAATACTTTATTTTCACGCGAATACAAACCAATGCTTTCGCGGGAATAAACATTTAATTTTCACGCGAATGGAAACTGTTTCTTTCGCGGGAATGAATACTTTATTTTCACGCGAATACAAACCAATGCTTTCGCGGGAATAAACATTTTATTTTCACACGAATGGAAACTGTTGCTTTCGCGGGAATGAATACTTTATTTTCACGCGAATACAAACCAATGCTTTCGCGGGAATAAACATTTTATTTTCACGCGAATGGAAACTGTTGCTTTCGCGGGAATGAATACTTTATTTTCACGCGAATACAAACCAATGCTTTCGCGGGAATAAACATTTAATTTTCACGCGAATGGAAACTGTTGCTTTCGCGGGAATGAATACTTTATTTTCACGCGAATACAAACCAATGCTTTCGCGGGAATAAACATTTTATTTTCACGCGAATGGAAACTGTTGCTTTCGCGGGAATGAATACTTTATTTTCACGCGAATACAAACCAATGCTTTCGCGGGAATAAACATTTAATTTTCACGCGAATGGAAACTGTTGCTTTCGCGGGAATGAATACTTTATTTTCACGCGAATACAAACCAATGCTTTCGCGGGAATAAACATTTTATTTTCACGCGAATGGAAACTGTTGCTTTCGCGGGAATGAATACTTTATTTTCACGCGAATACAAACCAATGCTTTCGCGGGAATAAACATTTAATTTTCACGCGAATGGAAACTGTTGCTTTCGCGGGAATGAATACTTTATTTTCACGCGAATACAAACCAATGCTTTCGCGGGAATAAACATTTTATTTTCACGCGAATGGAAACTGTTGCTTTCGCGGGAATAAACATTTTTTTTTCAGGCAAATAAAAACCAATGCTTTCGCGGGAATAAATAATTTATTTCCACGCGAATGGAACCCATTGCTTTCGCGGGAATAAACAATTTATTTTCACGCGAATACAAACCAATGCTTTCGCGGGAATGAAAGATTTATTTTCACACATTCACCTATATAAGAGACAACGGTTTCAGACAGAAAGCATCCAGTTCAACAACAGTGAGGAAAGGAGCAACATCTATCTACTACATCTTCCATTGCAACTACTAAGAGTTCTCTCTTCATAAAGGTAAAACTTAAATTCAAATATTTCCGCTAGCTAACACAACTGTCTGAAGGCTTTATGACATATCTATCTTTAAATTGGTTATAAAGAATTGAACCAATTTTTTCTGTTTTTTTCAGAATGAATACTCAAGTCGTAGAAAGTCAACCATTGTATCTAAAGTCGGAATCTCAGCCTGATGAAAAGGTAAGAATTAATAAAAAATACTATTTAACACCTGTTGAACACCTTTAATTATTTTAGTTATCTAATTATCGCTTGTATTTTAGAACAATGCAACAACAAATCCAATCTACTTAAAGGACTTCCTTCCAGAAATGTATCATAACTATGTGATAAATAATGATGTTGTTGAAAAAAAAGCTGTAGAACGTTTGACATTTCAAGTTATAATATTCTGTATAACTCAACACATGATGAGTATGGGGATGTGTTGTAAGAAACGTGATATATCTACAGAACGTTTTGATGACATTATAAAAAACGGTTTCGAAATCGTTTTGTCAATGGTGGAAGTCGTTAATATTAATAATTTTTTAAAAGAAATTGAAAGAAGTGCTTGGAATCAAATAGTTTTCAAAAAATTATACAACATGACATGGAACAAAAAAACTTTTTATAAATTCAGAAAGCATATTTATAATTATGTCCAAATAGATAAAGCTCTATCCTCTTCTGTAGGTATTTTAGAATTAATGTTGGAAGCGTTTCATACATATTTATGAAAAATTTTTAGTTGTTTTTTATTATTTTACAATATTTTGTTCAAACTATTATATTTTATTTCTTACCAATTTAGATGTTAAAAGCGGTATGATATTAAGTAAATACATATATATATATATATATTTGAATGCATCCTTTGTTGTCTGTCTCCACATCCCAATAGTTTAATAAGCACATTCTCAATCTACCATAACTCTATGATCTTAACTGCTTTTGGCATAAATACATATATATATATATAAGACACTCTAAGTAATAAATACACTCTTAGCCACTCATGCAAATATTACCCTTTTATTTTTAGAATGTTATGGATGCTCTTTCTGAAGAGCTCCTTAGCACAGATCCATATCCAACAGAAAATAAAATGAAAAACGGCAAAACAACTCCTAAGAGAAGGAAAACTGCTCCAAAAAAGCGAATAGTAAGGAAACGAAAACAAACAGTGAGAAAACAAACTACTTCCGTTGATAAGCAAACAATGGAGAGTGCAGCTATAACTCATTTAACAGTTGAATGTCTCAACGAAAGGAGAGCTAGGAAATTAGAAAAGTCTAAAGGTTCTCAAGTGATTGACTCACCAAAAGTTCCGATTTGCAAAACATTTGAAGATCTTCCTATCCCAAGCATTATGCGAGTGACTGGTGTGATACATCCATCAAGTAAGGAGAAGTGTAGATATTCTCAAGTACACTACCATGATCCTTCAGATATAAATGAACTCGAACCCAAAATACTCCTCTGTCCAGTTGAAATAGCTAAAAACTTCAACTGTGATAATTACCCCCCTCCGTTTAACGTTGTATATTTGGGTAGAAAGGGAAAACCAAAAAATAAAAACGTTCTTTGGTATGATGTCAGACGTGTTAGCAGACATCCTCTAAGCAAAAAGAAAACTGAAGAGGAATCACTATATTTTAGTACATTGACTAAATGTCAGCTCAAACGCTTCTTGAACATCAACACCCTCAATAGTTTTCAACCCGGTGCTATTTTTCCTTACCAAGATGTTGTTGATAGATTCGTTCCTCATCGATTTAAAGGAGGTCAGTCGAATGTAATTTGTATCCGTTATAGCATTGAACAATGTGGAGAAACGCTGTTGAAGACGCTCGCCATACCAGACAAATATGCTTCAGAAGCTAACAAATATACTCCAGGTGTGATGATCTACAGAGGAAAAACAACCCACGGAAAATTTAAGACAGAATACGATCTTTCATTTTGCTCTCCATACCGTCTCGGTCAAATGTATTGGAAACAATATTGTGATCAAGCAAAGCACAACAAAACAATATTAGAAATTGATGATGATGATGAACTTGAAGATTTTCTATTTGGAGACTTTGATGATTTTGAGACAGGATATGTTGCTGAAAAAAAATGATGAGTGTTTTAGCGATGGATAGTCTCTAATTCAAAAAACAAGTTGGACAATGTGACTCGGTGAGCTATTTCCCTTTTCTATATAATGTAAACTATCCAATGTAACTAAAGCTATAATTCAATTTCATGTAATTATTTTAAATTTTTTCCCTACTTATTACACAATAAATGTATATATTCACATATTGTTTCATTTTTAATCACTGTATTTATTCAATGTAGATATATCTCCTCTCTCCTCTCTCCTCTTTTTATCTCTCCTCTCTCTCAACATACTCTCTCCTCTACCAAATACTCCTCTCTCCTCTCTTGCAGTTATTTCCCAAATACTGTAGATTTTAACCATCTAGAGGTCTAATTTGGTAATTTTCCAACATATTTTATAGCATTTAATATACTTATTATGTAATAAATGTATATTATTCAATGTAAATGTAAATATATCCATAAATATGTACATAATTATCCATATATACATAAATGTATAAAAAACTAAAAAAAAATCTCTCCTCTCTCTCCTCTCTCTTCGCTCCTCTCTCATCTCTCCTCTCCCCTCTCTCCAGAAGATTTTCCCTGCTTATTATGTAATCAGGTATATAAACATATAATTTTCATTTTTGATCAATATATTTGTTCAATGTAGATATATCTCCTCTCTCTATGTAGATATAAATATAGCCATAAATATGTACATAACTAACCATATATACATGAATGTATAGAAAACTAAAAAACTCTCTCCTCTCTCTCCTCTCTCATCTCCCATCTCTCCTCTCTCCTCTCTCCTCTCCCCTCTCTCTCAAGATACCATATGAGTTCGAGTTATGTAAAAAAGTTATCAAAACTTGAATGCCATACATTCAAAATCTATATGCCATATAAGTTCAAATTAAGTAAAAAACTAATCAAAACTCAAATGCCACTCAAATGCCACTCAAGTACCCCTCAAGTAAAATACAATATAAACTCGGCGAATTCATCCAACGCCGTAACCCATTGTCTCAACTCCAAGATCAAATCCACAAAAAAACACTTGGTAGGGAGATCTGCTCATATATTACTACTCTTGAAGAATGGCTCCGGTCATTTCTATATTTATCTAATATGTCATTGATATGTCCTTATGAAGTGCTCCAAATACCAACTTTGTCAAAATTTAATCGAATTTTATATTTTCTTAACACAATTAATAATAAGCATGTTGTGAGTGTTGTCTCCCCATTTCAACATCTTCAAAATATTCTGGGAAAACCTATGACGTATGCAAGTGTTTTAGCCATGGATGAAATATACCAGGATTGCCAGCTACGACCGTTCAATATAACTTTGACCACGATTCAAGTGAGGCCATTTATGGGAGTCGCCATGACTAGCGACTTCTACGCAGTATCCGGTACATATATTGTGTCTTTTGAATGCAGTGCCGAGTTGTCTTCTCATTAAAAAAGACAACTACGCCAATCCACAGGAAAAGTTATGTTTTTCCGGTATGTTCGTATAATTTGAATGTTTAAAAAATTGCGGTGGCTGCTATAAAAAGATTTTACCACAACTTGCGGCCCCTTACTATAGCGTATGCCACGACTCCCTTGTGAAAGTCTCAGTTACAGTCTACATCCGGTACGAACTTGACCATTCAAATTGCTTCACCTGATTGGCAATCCTGGTATATTTCATCCATGGTTTTAGCGAACGCTAAACTTTTGTTTGACAATTTTTGGATCACTGAAGCATCGAAGCATAACAAATAACAGTACAAGCGACCTAGGTCATTGATTGATATAACTAGTAAGTAGTAATAGCGGCACATGTGGTTAGTAGCAGTAGAAACAAAAATTTAGCAATCGCTAAAACACTTGCGTACGTCATATGTATTTTCACTGAATATTTCGAAGATGTTGAAATGGGGAGACAACACTCTTGACATGCTTATTATTAATTGTGTTCAGAAAATATAAAATTCAATTGAATTTTGACAAAGTTGGTATTTGGAGCACTTCATAAGGACATATCAATGACATATCAGATAAATATAGAAATGACTGGAGCCATTCTTTAAGTAGACCAACTACTTCCTGTGTACTTCCTGTGGCTTGGCCTATAAGAGGCCATGCTTGCCTGTATTCATTGCCATTCGTCAAACGCCACTTGCTTTGCCACTTGTTGCCATTGCTACCATTGCTCTTATACTGGGATAGTGTGAGATAATAAATGTATAGACTTGAAAGCACTAAGTTATACGTCTGAGCTGAGAGCTCACCAACAGTTGTGGAGTTGAGATACGCCTCTATAACAGTTTCCTGGGTCCTCTCTGGTGGGAGGAGATAGTGGTTGTCAGGCTTGTAGAGGCTGAGCGAGTTGCTGTGCCTGCATTCAGCCGTTAGTGAACAATTAGCAGTTATGTTGTGTGGACGACAGAATCAACTACACTACACTAGTATATGTTCTACAATCTAACAATCAAATACTTTATGTAAACAATAAAGTTTCACTTGTGTAGAAGACATTGAATTAACAAGATGGATTTACTTGCTAATCTGTCTACTGTACTATCTACAATTTATAGTCTATGAATATTTCAATGGTGTAGTTTTTTATATTTTATGATATTACGTGTTAGGAAATTTGGTTTAAACAATATATTAGCTAGACAGAATGGTAAGTTGCACTATTATTTCTAACTGGCTCAAGTAATAACAGCAATTATTAGATCTGACGGTGATATGCATAGTAGTATAGCGTCTACAAATTATTGATCACGAAATATGACGTCACACGTCAAAAGCATTGATATAAATATTTGTAGCACCTGGTTTTTTTCAGTTTCCAAATGCTCGGGAATTACAAAATTTTCAATAACTTGGGACCATATGCTCGCTGCTAGAAACAAAATTTTAAAAGGGTTTAATAGGATACACTTTGCCAAATGAGATTAACCAATCACTGCAATGCTTACATATGCGTATGCTTGAGACAAAATGCTTGAAAACCACGTTGAAAACGAGAAAATTCCCAGTGCGCCAATGGACCATATGATTTTAGTTTATGTTATATCACTAGCCTGTCATATTACCGACCTGTTGATATACTATTTGTTATAGATCCTTTACATCTGGAGGTAGGAAAATAGATTTAATAATTCCCTTGCCAAATAAAAACGTAATTTTTTTTAATATATATTATCATGAAGCAACTAGTAACTAACCGCAAATTAATTACGCTCGCTTGGTCATGCGTCACGGATTTCACTCGAATGTATCAATAATGAGGCGTAAAACTAACCGCAGTGCGAACATGAAACAAAGTAATTTTGGTGGTGAGAGGGTCATTTTTAAAACTCATTTTCTCAGTAACTATCAGTGAGAGACAAAAAAGTTTACTACTATTGTGACTGCAAGATATGATTCTACGCCATGATATGTTTTTTAACGTCCCAAGGCTGATTTGAAAAATATATTTGTATTAGGCTACATAGTAGTTAGTTAGTAGTAAGTAGGTTTGCTGCATTATATTTGTGTCATCTGTAGGTGCAACAGATGTGCAGTAACAGTACATACACCAGGAGTCGCTAGATATAGATATGTTGTATGTGACTAATATGACATTATAGATATGCTGTATGTGACTAATATGACATTATAGATATGTTGTGTGTGACTAATATGACATTATAGATATGTTGTGTGTGACTAATATGACATTATAGATATGTTGTATGCGACTAATATGACATTATAGATATGTTGTATGTGACTAATATGACATTACAGATATGTTGTGTGTGACTAATATGACATTATAGATATGTTGTATGTGACTAATATGACATTATAGATATGCTGTATGTGACTAAGATGACATCATAGATATGTTGTATGTGACTAATATGACATTATAGATATGGTGTATGTGACTAAGATGACATTATAGATATGTTGTATGTGACTAATATGACATTATAGATATGTTGTGTGTGACTAATATGACATTATAGTTATGCTGTATGCGACTAATATGACATCATAGATATGTTGTATGCGACTAATATGACATTACAGATATGCTGTATGCGACTAATATGACATCATAGATATGTTGTATGCGACTAAGATGACATCATAGATATGTTGTATGTGACTAATATGACATTATAGATATGCTGTATGCGACTAATATGACATTATAGATATGTTGTATGTGACTAATATGACATTATAGATATGTTGTATGTGACTAATATGACATTATAGATATGTTGTATGTGACTAATATGACATTATAGATATGTTGTATGTGACTAATATGACATTATAGATATGCTGTATGTGACTAATATGACATTATAGATATGTTGTGTGTGACTAATATGACATTATAGATATGCTGTATGTGACTAATATGACATTATAGATATGTTGTATGTGACTAATATGACATTACAGATATGTTGTATGTGACTAATATGACATTATAGATATGTTGTATGTGACTAATATGACATTACAGATATGCTGTATGTGACTAATATGACATTATAGATATGTTGTAAGTGACTAATATGACATTATAGATATGTTGTATGTGACTAATATGACATTACAGATATGCTGTAAGTGACTAATATGACATTACAGATATAATTGATTTACATTAGTCTAAAAAAACATAAAATTTTGCCACGAAATGACATAATAAACTGCTACAAGTGAGGGGATACAAGTAGGATGAAGTTTTGTGTTACAATGCATAGAGAAATGCATAGAGAAATGCATAGAGATATGCATAGAGTACCTCAGCGTAGCGATGAAGGTAGACAAGGTTATAAAAATCTATTCTCCTGCCAAACAATAGTCAATTATACCCACAGCAATAAAACAAGCTGGTAAAACTGTGATATCAAGCTTTTTTACTCATAAAAAGCCACAGCTTGATGGCTACTTGGTAGTCCAACAGTGCTGACTATATACTTACACTTATGTATGCTTCTATTGTACCTAAACGTTTTATTTTTTATGTAATCAAGATATTTGGTACGCGATATTACGTAACATGCAGCTCATCAAGAGCAGACAAGATATTTAGTATGTGTTTATGATGATTACAATCATCATTCATCGCCTTCAGAAACATTAATAATTCTAACAACACTAACTATGCATTTTTTGGAGTTGTCTGTTTATGCATAGGAGAGGACGACTCTATTCAATTATATTTTCTGATAACATGAACAATTTTGAAATTTTAACATTTGTAAAATTAAAACCAAATACTTTTTGCATTGGATTATTTTTGTTTGAGCAAGAATGTACAGATTTGAGTTTTATTGGAACTCTTCAAACCATTTAAATATATTTGTGACCCACAATTCAGCTGGCAGCCCAGGTTAGCGTATGTACTCTTGATGGTGGTTATAGATGCAGAAAATATAAAGATGTCTCAGGTTATAAAATTTAGCCGCAAATTAGCAGCTGATTTGGTTTAAAGTCGTCTGCCCTTTATTTGGTGAGTAAATTGTAAAAACCATTTAAAAAAATAAAATGAATTTTCTGGTTTTAAACATTTTGTCATTAATGGAGCTAGCTAATTTTGTTACAAGACAGGTTGTAGTAGGCGCAGTAATCAGACGGAGCTGATACGTCTAGACAATTGTGTGAACCAAAATCTTTACTAAATGTATCCCATCTTCCCTCTGGTCTTTCGTGAGCTAGTTCACATAGCCGACATAGTTGACCTGAAAAGACAGACTAGTATCCTGTAAAAATGGGTCATTCAATAATACTCAAACCTGGAACGAAGATAACACTAGAAGAGAATTGTGTGTTACATACTGACCTGTAAACATACCCTTTTCTTCTAGTTGGAATTCATTTCTCCACTGCAAGTAGTAGTTGAAGGCACCATCATTCTCTGCCACATACTTTAGATGATCTGCCAAGGCTTTAGGTGATGTAAAGTTCTTAACATGAATAAAACTATTTGGTGGTGCTACTTTTGTATATTCTTCTATAGAAAGTCCTCCCAATACAACTGGTATTGTATATGTCTCAGCTTCTAGAACCTTCCACAGTTTTTCTGTGATGTAATCCTTGCAGAGAGAGTTCTCAAAAGCCAAATAAAATGTGTAATTTTTCAACAGTGGTGGGTGTTTTGGATCTTCAGGTTTTACCAGAGATCCCAACTGTTGTCTGCATGATTCTTTTCTGGTAAATACATCTATGAGCATGCTTTTGGATAACTCTAGTGTATATTCTATTCTCGCGCTACTAATTTTGGCTCGATTTGGTTGCGTGCAATGTGACACAAACCACAAAGCTTTAGCTTCCCTTTTGTTTTTCTCTGAAGCAAAATTAGTATTTGTTGTTACCAATTTTTTAACTAACTTGTCGGCAAAACTATAATAAGCACCTTCCGTACTGGTGAGATACGTCAAGGAGTAGTTGAATATGCCGTCCCATTTAGTCGGAGACTCTAAGTGAAGCCATTGCGGTTCAGTAGAACGAAAAGCCCACAGTTCACCTGTATGTCGTTGGGGTGGCACTTGGAAGCGCTCCACATTTTTAACATTAAAAACATTGAGAGCTGTAGTAGAAGTCTCTGCTGCGTGTTCCATTAAACATTCATACTTTTTGCAAGCGAGAGGAAAATGCTTAGTTTGATCGGATATAAAACGCACTTTTGTCGAAGCAATTTTTGAGGGCAATTGTTGTAATTTGCTCAGCGCTTTCAGTTTCAGTTCCGCTTTTAATTGTTTTTTTGTTGAATCTACAAAAAAAGATAATAGATTAAGCAGTGAATAGTTGTACGTCTATGATTTTGTAAGAACTTGATGGGCATTTTTGCTTAAAACCATTAAATAGCTCCGTAAGTTTTATGTCTGATTACAGCTTCTTCTAGCTAATTACAGAAATGAAACAGCAGTAGTATAATGGGAGCGAATCTGCTGCTGTTATACTACTCACAGCTTTCAATGGGTTTGAACTGTTTTATGAAAGCACTTTTTGATCCAAATTTGGAAATGCAGGTGAATGAAATTAGGAACATACGAGTCACAAAATAAAATTTGGGCCTAAAAAGTTATTTCTGACTATAAAAAACTGATTGCTTAAGTTTCCAGTTGATTATAACCAGCAAACAACTTATATTATGTATAACAGGATGTTTAATTACCTGAATAATAATACAACAGAGTGGTTATTGTAAGAGAGACAAGTGCCAGTCCACTACATCTCCTGATGAATTTCATTTCGTACAGATATTCTCTTAGTCAACCTCTGGAAGATATCTAGAAAAGCAAAATCCAATACTGCATTTTTTAGTCCATGGTTTTTAGACCTGACTTGCAGTAAGCATCTTGGAAAACTTGCCTCCTGTCTGTCATAGGTGAGGAGATTCTTCCTCAAAGTCTTTGCTGTCATATACACAACGTTGAAGCATCGAATCACATTTCTCTATGCAACTAGTAACCGCTAGTACTGAAAGCAACTCTTTCACTTTTCAAAGGCCTCACAACGATCTATTGTCATATGCGCTGGTTAATGCGTCATTTGATCAATACAAATTGAACAAGTGACTGAATGGATGGGAAACACTCTCAATAGACTAAGTTCTCTCTCCCACTTAGCCCATAGTTGCTTTGTTTGGGTCGTAAGTCATTGGAACCTTTCACAAGAGTAATCCGATGAAGCTAAACTCATACCCATGTATTGATGTTGTATATTTATTTACGGTGTAAAATAATTTCTGTAATAAATAAAAATCATTTACAAATATATACATGTGGACACAACTACTAACAATATCTAGACATGAAATAACAGAGCAATCTGGTGTTGTAGACTTCAGGTATCAGGGATCTCCTCATCAGGAGCACACAAGTATTCCACAAAACTTGGCTGGTTGCCATCTGCATTGATCATAAATTGCATGGAAAGGAATCCCCTATTATCCGTGCGTATGGAGACTTTCTGCGCTGCCTGAAGCACCTTCGCAGACGGTTTTAGTAGCGATGTCTTGTACCTGCAATACACATTGAAACTTTTAGATATCCAGTCGACAATCTAGCTGGCAAGAGCAGCGAAGAAATTAGAACAAAAAATGTACAAAGAAGTGACCCATTCTACTGCCATCGTTCACCTGTTGTTTGTTTGAACTGTGCCTCGTGGACAACCCTAAATACGAGTCACATAAGCTTGTAGCTTGTGTGAGCAGCACCCTATACCCATGCTCGCCATTACACCGGCTACTCCTCCGAAAAAGCAGAGGGGATCTTTTACTGGCATGACTCCATAGTTATTATGGAGAGTGCAATCAAACTAGGGACCGCATTATTTTTATGCCCATACCCAATCAGGCAGAGCATATAGAAAGCCAAATATCTCGCTCACAGATAACCATGCTGGAAATCGAACCCCAGATCCTGGATTGAAGTGCAAGCACTTTAACCACTAGACCACACGTGCCTCCTGATACTGATATTGTACTGATCTTGAGAGTACTTAATGGATATTCTATCAATGCGCATTGATTTAAATTATACTACAATTGTCATATGGGTGAAAGACAGACAACTCCAGGAATAAAGAAATAGGGTTGTAGAATAACCCTCAAAGGTCAAGGTCATAGACTTGTTTAACAATCAGTAGTACAAATGGCTGATAACTACAACTTCGATGAAACTTCAAAGCCACCTCCAAGAAGTTCTCCGTTGTAACTTAATAATAAGAATTTACAAAGTTTTGAAGGGAGTTGTCTACTCCACAAGTCAAAACTGAGAACACAAGAGTAGTTGGAGTAGGGCATATGTCATGCTGTACCATTCTAGAAATGTTCATTTCATAGCTTTCAGTTTTATATAAGCAGCATCACTTATGCTGTCAAGAGTCTTTGTATAACCAAAGTGGTTTGAAATACAATTATTGCCTGCAAGTCTCTACTTTACATGCGCAAAACACAAAAAAAAATCAGAGGTAATGGAATTATTCGGGTAAAGAAAAACAAGAAAAACCAAGTTGTTTAAGTCATAAACAAATGAATGAGTGCATATCAAGTAATGCTCGTTCGATTTATAAGAACAATGGTGGATTGAAAATAATAATAATTTTCATTTAAATACCCAATAGAGTATTGTATCAACAAATTCTGCTACAATGACATCAATAACTAGACAATCTAACAAGATAACTTGATGACCTGAGCTACAGATCAAAACTTTATTCGTATTTACTAATATAGTGACTTTTCTAAACAAACCAAATATTTATTAAACAGAGGATCGCTATCTTTTAGGGAATCATACAACTACTTTCATCAACTTCATCAACCACTACTACAAATTATTTATTATTAATAAAAAAACTCTTTATTGCGTTCTCCATAAACTTAACCTCCCTACCCGTAACCTTCAAGAATCAACAAACACGGGCTACGAATCATTCCTGTATGCATCCATTTATAAACACCGGAGTTGTCTAACCTTGTCATCTAAAATTCCCAGGAAAATTTGCGAGTGGTTTTACCAGAGAAAAACGCGCAGTCTGAAAAAAGTTTTCAAACAATGGGGAAACCCCAATTATTTATGGGGATTTCCAGACTTTGTCCATTGTTTTATATAAGCCCGCAATAATTATTTTTTGGGATTCCCGAGTAATAAACTTTTTGCTCAGGTTGCGCGTTTTTCTCTGCTATGATGGTCAACACACCAAAATTCATTTTTGGGTACTTCAAAAAGGAGAAATTTCTGCTCTTAGTCAATACTGGTCATCTTTCATTAACGGCTATTTATCACATCAACCCACAGAAAACTTGATTAGAGCAAACAACCAACAGCTCAGTGAGCAGTATCAGACAAGCGGTATCTCACCGGTATGATCTAGTCTGGGTGCAGCTAAAAGTATCTACATAGTCTGAGTCCTTAGACAGTTCTGTGTAGTTGTCTCCACTCTCTGTATAAGTTGTCATTCTAAGAAAAGACAACTCCAATTTAACATTGGGCGAGATTAGATATGACCAACGCAGCATACGAACGTTGTCGTACCTGAAGTAGGGTTTATCAGGAGACATCAGTATCTCGATGACCTCACTGCGACTGTCGATCTCATTAAAGCTCTCCTTGAGTCCTTCCGCCCTCATTATTATCTTATTATTTACGTTAGTGCTGCTGAAGTCAAAGTTGAGTGCCATGTCAGCATCCAGAGTCTTGATACTACAGTTGGTAACTATACCTCCTGCGGTGTGAGCCATACAGGAAGTGATGTAAGTAGGTGTGTCATTGATGGGTCAAACATTGCGAGTTACAAGAACTATTTAGAATGTGACAGTAATAAATAATTGACAAGATTTCTTAATATACCAAAAATCCTTTAGCAAATCCTCTGTTGACTGATATTTGAAATCGGTTAAAAAAAAGAAGTTGAGGCGAATCAGAACTCGCATTAGAGATCAACGAACAGATGTGATAACCTATCAATATTGTACCAGTAACAGAACACATTTGATTAACACGTTTCAGTTGCTTTCACAAAGACTAGAACTATAAATATGACATCCAAACAATCGAACAAAATGTCATTGAACCAAACCTGGGACTTCAAAATGACACGAGACCGACTGCTCTGTTCACTTAGCCACATCCATACAACACACGTACCTTCTTCAATGGTAAGTACCAAAGGTTCTCCATAGCCATCATAGTACATCTTGAGGGAGGGAGCGAGAGCCTGCCCAGTAATGGAGCCACCACCAAATATACCCAGACACTCCATCAGCACATTCAGGTTTATTTTAAATGATATCTGCTGCTCAGTCAACTTGTATTCATAAAACAAACCTGCCTACAAGACAAGTAGTCAACTTGTACTTAAATAACAAACCTGCCTACAAGACAAGTAGTCAACTTGTACTCATATAACAAACCTACCTACAAAACGAGTAGTCTATTTGTAAATATCCTACTATCGTGTGACCTGTCAAGGTCACCATGTACATATCCACTGGTTCTCAACAATTTTTTACCATTCTTATTAAGCCGCGATTACACTAGGCACCTCCGACTCCGATTCCTTCGAAGTTTGCGGCTTGCGACTTGGCGCATGAGGCTGGCGCAGCTTCCTGTGGAGTTGCAGGGTTGTCGGAGACGCAGGAACCCAGCAGTGTTGGGTTCGAGCGACAAGTCACAGCGTCTTCATAGCCACGTGACACAGTTTAACCAATTGAGTTGCTCTATATAGCGGCTCCAATATTTTGTTTATTCTAGCCTAGATATAATGTAAACAATGATTGTTATAAGATCATAAGGTTATTATTAAATAATTAATTATTACCAGCATTGTTGACATGTGTGTTTATTATTTTTCTTATCAAAAGAATCAAACTATGTATGTTAAAAAATAATAAATAATTCATATTCAGAGTAGTTATCATTATTACTTTGGATGCAAACACAAAAATAACGTTAGATTTTCTTGAAATTATTATTATTTAATTTCAGTACGTGGTATTATTATTTATAAATAAGTAGAAATTTCATATTCTAGGTAAATAAAAGATCCACAAGACGCATAGAGAACTACCGCCTGGTAGAAAACTGGTAATAATTAAATCACAACTCATCAATCCAACTGCGTGAGCAGGAACGCAATAGACAATTTCAGCTAAGATGGTTGGGCAACTCCGAAGTCGCAGAACTGAAAAATTTAGGGTGTCGCAGCAGTGTAAATGCAACATGCGTCTGCGCCTCCGACAATCACTAGAGTCGGAGTCGGAGACGCATAGTGTAAACGCGGCTTTAGCAGAATTAACTGGCATTCGAACAACCATTCACATGCTTAAATGATTGGTTAGTCACTCATAACTAGATAAATGATTGGTTAGTCACTCATAACTAGATGAATGATTGGTTAGTCACTCATAACTAGATGAATGATTGGTTAGTCACTCATAACTAGATAAATGATTGGTTAGTCACTCACAACTAGATAAATGATTGGTTAGTCACTCATAACTAGATAAATGATTGGTTAGTCACTCACAACTAGATAAATGATTGGTTAGTCACTCACAACTAGATAAATGATTGGTTAGTCACTCACAACTAGATAAATGATTGGTTAGTCACTCATAACTAGATAAATGATTGGTTAGTCACTCATAACTAGATAAATGATTGGTTAGTCACTCATAACTAGATAAATGATTGGTTAGTCACTCACAACTAGATAATGATTGGTTAGTCACTCATAACCAGATAACTAAGAGTATGGGCTAATCATTTACTATTAAGTCGGAGAGCAATCAAATTATAAAAAATGTTTGCAGCAGCTTGATTTCTTAGAGAGGAGTGTTTTGGGTAGCTGTGAAGCGCTTCATCTTTTACTTTTTATAAAAATTAAGTGACTCGCTGCCACACATCAAATTAATACTAAACAACTAAAATTGTGCACTTAAACAGTCCAGCGGTGGCGCAATTTAAAATCTGTTAAAGTTGTTGAGGTCATCCAATAAAACATCACAGAAGATATGTTACACTTCTCATATTTAAAAAGAGCCATGCAATCATTTTTTTCAGATATGAAAATCGAAATTTTATGAGTTTCTTAGAAAAACAAAAAAAACTGGAAGATTTGAGATGAATAGGAGGCTTGAAAAGACTTTGATGTAATAAGTGTAGCCCAGTTTAATCACAAAACTCATCAATGATTTACTGCTTGGGAAACCCGTGGTGATATACTTGGGATTTACAATAATATAAATGTCAGAGGTTATGCAATCAGAGATACATGAGGAGATTTCGACATCCCATATATTAAATTTATAAGATACTTTAATCACTTAAAAGCTAACTCAAATTAAGTTTTAGAACATAATCCTGCTACATTTCGCTACGGCACTTAACAAAAAATATTACTTGCACACTCCTGCCTTCTAATACATTAAATGTGCGGAACATAGTAATATAGCAATGATATGTTCAGCTCAACTAAATTACCTGGAGAAAGACATTTGCCTGTAAACATTGATGATTTTCTACCGTGAATTTTAGTCCGAGATCTGTTGCAAACACCTGCAGTGAAAAAACAGAAAAATAAAAAGTTTCCATACACATGAAGCGTAATATTACCACTATTATTATTATTATTAAGCTCCTGTAGTACGTAAAATTAGGTTAAAAATTACCATGGCAGTCTCTTTGAAGTGAATAGTTTTAAGCATGGTGGTTATCACTCTGACATCGTCTAGTTTAGCAACAAGCAGTTGAGAATCCGCAGCGTTAGCCATTTTGTAAACTAATCAACTGTGTAACATGTCAATATAGCTGCTGATGGGGCCTGAAATATATCAGTAGTGCATCCAGTGGCAGCAAAACCAACAGTGTCTGGCCTTTTACTAATTCTATCGAATAACATCAAATCCCAATGCAATGACAGCGATCTATGAAAAATAAAAATTAGCACTGACCAACCTACATAATTCGTTACATGTGGGAGCTAACTGTGTGAGTTATTGAGGCCAAATTTGGTGCATGGCCTCCCAATTTTTGACTACTACCTTTTGCTCAAGGACGTAAGTCCCGTCTAGCGCTATTAATAAACATACTACTACTAGCAAACTCTTATTGTCAAAGGCTGATCTGCATACAAACTACGGTTTTCAAATGATAATTTAACGACCACCAAGATGTTTGGAGTTACCCATTTTTAGTTTTCATTGAAAAATGTAGAAAAATTAAACACAGCATATGTGGCCATAAATAGCTTATAATTACAAGGGAATTTATGACGTGAGAATTAGTCTTAGTTTTCATTCTAAAAATGGGATAGAAAATTTAACAATCAAATTTTTTTTCGCAGAAGAAGAAACTTGGTTGCAAGAGGTAAGAAATGGCAAACATTATTTTTACTTAAAACTGCGCTAGGTTATACATTGTAATGATCACTAGTTTTTGATAAATTCTTAGATTAGATGAAGAAGGGTAGAAGAAATAACAAAAAAATTCTACAACATATAACTTGTTCCACAACATCTTGCTACTACCAATGATCTGCTAGATTTCTGCGATTAACCATGTCATAAATCTCGAAATATGAAGGAAGGTTTAACGAAGTACAACATTCAATGACACCCACAAGCCCTACAACACGTATAAAGATCAGGTTTTATACTTCAGAAGTGCATAAATATAGAGACTACTAGCCCATAGTATTTGGTGATTGAGCATTTTGTAGACTTGCTAGGATAACTGCTAGCATTTCATTTGAAACTATCATTAGGTTCACGAGATCAAAAGGTTGATAGAGAATATCATAATTCAAACCAATCATATTTTACTATTTCAGATTAAGTATTCCCATCAACACAGTTTCACATTAACTTTTATCACAATTATTATTATACTATTATTAATTACTTATATTACTATGCGCTTCGGGCCACAGTGAATAACAATGACTTTGACCGGAAGCTCCTCAGCATACATGTAGGTATTGGGAAATTAGAGATGCTCCGATTTACAAATTTTTCGCCAATTCAATCTCAATTCTACCGATTTTGGCATTGAACTGATCCGATTTCAATTCAAACAGATCCAAATATTGAGAGCAAAGTTTTAACAGCAATTTCAGCATATTCAATCACTTAAATACAGCTAAATAAAGCACATATCAATCATTTTGTAGTTTTCTAGGATTACAAGCTAATTACATGACAGATTATGCTTTTCCTCCTTATAATAGGGGTTGCAAGAGCAACCTAGCCACACTGGTACTAATTGGCATTGCTATTGTATGAGGACAATACAGTAACAGGAAAGGGGGAGGGAGGGGAGGGGGTGAGGGGGGAGTGAGGGTGTGAGGAAGTGAGGGAGGTGTGAAGGGGTGGGGGGGGGGGGTCGAGGGGGAGAAAGTAGAACATTGATTATCATCACCACTGCAAATGATAATAATAAATATTGAATTTTTTTTTAACAATAGTTTTACATTATGACCGTGATGATGGTAATAGGTTGGCAGTAGGTTGGCAGTAGTAGCGATAGTAGTAGTAATAGCAATCATCAACAAGTATTAAATATTAGTTATCATTATCAATATCACCGTCATTATTATTATTTTGTGGCAAGACAACAACAATTAATTAATTATAATTATAAGTAATTATTGTTATTGTCGTTAATTAATAAACATTACTATATTAAAATTATTAATATATAATAATAACAATGACCAATCATATTAGTAATTTAATAAATAAGAATTAACCGTATAATTATTATAATAAATAATAGCATACTGTGACCTCTCACCTGATGTGGTACCGAGAGAACATAACATCCTGCATGCCAAACAACATGGCTTTAGGCCAAAACTGAGCTTTGAGACACAACTCCTCGAACTAACTGCAGATATCTCCAGCAGTCTGGACAAGGGGGAAGAAGTCAATGCATGCCTGCTAGACTTTAGCAAAGCCTTTGATAAGGTTGGCCAATGAAAGCTTATCACCAAGATGAACAGATGATACTGAGATGGACAGATTCCTTCCTCACTGGCAGAACCAAGCGAGTTGCCTTGCATGGAAAACTATCAGATGCATGTGATGTAGGTTCCGGAGTCCCCCAGGGCTCTGTGATTGGCCCTGGGCTGTTCCTCATATACATGAATGACCTTCCATTCAAAGCTAAATGTAGAGTACGCCTCTTCGCAGATGACACGATACTGTACACCAACACCACCAATGACAGACAGCTGCAGCAAGATCTAAACTCTCTCGAACGATGGGAAACTGAATGGGACATGCACTTTAATCCATCGAAGTGTGAAGCGATCCGATTCAGTAGGAAAAGGAAGCCAGCTGTACAGAGAACCTATACCATCCACGACGAGCAGATTCCTCACACAGACATCATCAAGTATTTGGGTGTGAAGATCCAGTCAGACCTATGCTGAAATGCTCACATTGACTACACAGCTGCTCGAGCCGCAAAAACACTAGGGTTCATCAAACGATCGATCCCCCTCAGTCAACCACACTCAGAGCCAGGGGGTACAAACAGCTCATTCGACCAGTGCTTGAGTATGCCAGCCGCAGCTGGGATCCCTTGCCGCAGACATTATCCGACCAACCAGAGGCATCCCAGAGGCGTGCCGCTAGGGCTGTGTTCAACATCCCTCGAATCAGCCACGTATCAACAACTGCACTACTATAAAAACTCCACTGGGAGCCCTTGGCAGAGAGAAGGATTCACAGACGACTTTGCATGTTTTGTGCAATGCATTTTAACGAACTACACGTCAACCTAGAGGAGTATGTCAAACCATCAACGACCCGAACTACAACAACTAGGCACCATGACTGATGGCATACAATACGAAGTCACCCACCACAGAACCAAAGCTCACATGAACACATTCTTTGTGGACACGAGTAAGAGGTGGAACCAACTGGGTAGTGATGATAGGCTGCTTCGCAGCCCTGGTTTGCTGGTGTGCTGTATAAATATGCTGATGATAATACTCGGATACCTGACCACCCAGAACGTTAACCGATTATGAGCCTGCCACATCGTCTAAGTCTTCAGAAGTTAACCTACTATTGAGGTTGATGATCAACGCGGCAAAGTAAGGTAGGTAATAATATGATTATAATAATTATAATAATAATATGATGATAACAAGCAACAATAATAATAATATATATTATTATTATTATTATTATCATCATCATTATCATTATTATGATTATTATTAATTATTATTATTCTTCTATAATAATTATTCTTATTATATTATTATTTATAATAATTATTATTATAATTAATTATTAATAATATTATTATTATTATTAATAATAATATTATTATTATTATTTATTATTGTTGTTTGTCAACAACAAGCAAGCAGTAGTCTAAGTATCGGTAAATAATTTTTATTATGATCAGTTTTTATATCATTGATGCAGCAGTGGTACAATATAAAAGGCATACTTTCAAGTATGATTCTGTAACATTGACCAATGACTACAACAAAGGTCGATGTAAAAAATAGCTACTAATAGTTAGTAATAACTAATGGAGATCTAAATAATTATTATAACACGTGCATGGTTTAAAGAAGATAGTAAGCTGTGATTGGCTGGTTGTGAAAATTATCATCAATGATTGGTTAAACTCAATTTCTTTAGGCAAAAAGGTCAAGGTGCTTGTATTGCGAGGATTTTTAACACGCCAAAGTTATCCATAACATATATAAGCCCGATAAAGTAGTGCGTGCTGTCTATGAACATTAGCCTATGATTTTAGTTTTGACAGTTTTTCTTCTACTTCATGTTTTTCTTTTATTGCTTTTATTGTCTACTACTCACTCACACACTCGCTCACTGGACAGATTAATCTTTGCAAATGCACAATTGAAATGGTGTAGATCATCATCATTGTTGTTGTAAATATCATAATAAAATAATAATTATTATTATAATAAACAATAATAATTATTATTTATAATTATTATTTATTATTATAATAAATAATATTAAATAATAAATAAATAATAATTATTATTTTAATAGTTATAATACTGAGTAGTTTTTTTCAAATTGCTGTCTATTATTGCAACAACACAGAAGGGAATCTGAATTGTTTTTCTTGTTATTATTTCATATTTTATTGCTATAGTAGTTAGTTACAGTAGTTAAAACAGTAGCTCAAGTGAGTGATCATTATTATTATACTACTATATATATATATATTGTGCAGAATTTTATAGTGACAGTGCCAGTCACTCTTGGTAGCCACCTGCACTACCTCGTAGGCATGTAAGGCCAGAGCCGTCTGTATCGACAGACAGCCTTGCTGACAACTTGGCCGTGTGTCACTGTCCACCTGTCAGCGTAGTTTGGCTGAGGGTCGAAAGCTTGCAGCTTGTATTTATATAAATGATTATGTAATGCATCCTTTGTCTATGATGCTAGCCTCGAACAATAACAGTGACTTAGTACAGTGGAAATGATAATAATAATAATAATAGAGGGTATCATGTATGTACATCCTTGGCAACACACAAACAGTACTGTAGTGACTAGTGTTCGACGTTTTTCCCATACAATATTACACATATATAAAACAATAATAATAATACAATATAATAAACGATAATAGTAATAATGAAGAAATCTCAACTTAGAAATTCTGTCAGATTGGTCTCACTGTTTTTTACTATTATTATTTATGTGGTGAAGTTTGATGTCGATTTATTTGACGCCATATACATAATAAATAATAAGTCTTATACGACACGTCGGCTATAGGCCTACGGATGAGCACACATAGGCTTACATTGATGTTGATTATTTGGCAGCAACCACCGACCATAAAAAATATCAGGTTTCTATTTGTAAACTAGCTTCGGCTTGTGGTTGATAGGTAAACCGATCAGCATCTCACTTTTTATTCTAGCCAAGGCATGTTTACCTGGCCACAGTCCAATAAAAACATTTGATCTACAACACTAGCATGGGCATGAATGGTGAAAAGACTTTATAGCAAATATTTTTTCTAGTGCTGACATCCAAATGGATTCTTCAAGTGCTAAAATTGGTGATAAATTGTTAGGTTATATTTGTTGAATTCATCTTTCACCTGCACACATATTAACGTTTTTATTTTTATGCTAGAGCTGAGCATCCACATGGTCAATAGAAATGTGATTTTATCTAATTACAAAAGATCATCTAAATGTGTCGCTAAATTCTGGCGCTGACCATTGTTAACATTCTCGAAATTGCGCTATGTTTAAAGCGATTTAGCTGTTTAACAGCTGGAGTTGAAATTACATTGTCAATTCAACCAGAATATTATGAGCATTCGCCTCCTCTCTCAATGAGTTGATGCTGACCAGTCAAAACTATATTTGTGACAAAAATCAATGACATAATCGTATTTGTAGAAAATTTTACCAGGATAATATAGTGATTTGGCATCATCACCACAAGCTGTAATATAGTCGTCATAGTACTACTAGGGCTTATTAGGTTGGTAAGACGCATAAAAGCAAACGCTTGGCTTTTTTTACTGATTGGTTGATGGGCATCTATGAAGAAAAATCTTTTGCAAACGGTTTTAGGTCCTACTGAAAAAAAAATTATGTAATTTAGGAGAAAATAAAGTTCTCACTGAAAGGTTAGATGCTGATGCCGAGCCATGTGGTAGTTATATTTTGTTACTTATTATGAGCATCACCGCCCTCAGCAAAAGCTCATTAAGCGACCATTTCACTAGATGGTCAAATCTTTGACTGAAATTCCTTACTTAGGTCATATATTCGGTGAAAATTGTTGACACTCAAAATAACTAATAGTTGATCGAATTTATTTTTTTTGCCGCTTCTTTTTCAGATTACTTGTTTTATTCATGTGCATGGGATGACTGCTGTCGAGTAATGGATAATGAATATGATTTTTGAGTACTTTAAAATTCGCAATGGCAGCTAGTATGACTAGAAAATAGCACCTCTTGAAAGAGGTTAATTCATCAGCAGTAAAACTTTGTTAAATCTCAACTTCTCAACAATTTAGTAGTTGCTGAGTGAAATCAAGCAAGTTTGTAAATTCATCAAAATTTGTCAAATTTTATCAGAAACTACATTTTCTCTACTGTTACTACTCATATGTTTGATACTCTTTGCAGTAAGTTACAGTTGAAATGCGCGAGACAGTAGACAGTAGTTGCCATGTTCATTTGCTGTTTGCAGGCACTCCATGGGTGAGCATGGCTATTGGTGAGAAGCCCAAGAGTCCATCAAGAAAAAGTCCATCGAGAAACAAGAAAGTTTTAATCTCACGCAGAAGTAGGAGTCGAACTAGAAAAACCAATCAGTATTTGCTAGTATGTATCATTGCTAACTGTCAGCTCTTCTAAAACCACACGTGCAGCGTATCAATTGGTATTAATTCTTTTCTATTATTTTAACGGGTAGGTAGGAAGGGAGACCTCTCTATCTCAGACTCGGTTGGCTTCCAATGGCCACGCCAGCAGCAGCATTCCTGGTCCACCACCTACCGTACGCTTATCTAGACGGAGAACTAGGAGTCGTATTTCTAGGACAGAAAACCTGTCACCTACGACCATACAGCTAGACATGTTGTCAGTTGGTCTGTTCTGTATAGCCTTTGTACTTAGAATATGGAACATTTCCAGCCCAACTTCTATAGTGTGAGTTTTTTCATATGGTTTTATATTAGTTAATATTTCTGGACAGTAAATCTTATCGGTTTTTTCACAATTTTACATTGTTCATCTATACTACTAGAAGCTACTAACAAATCTGGTATTAAAGGGCTTAGGATGCCGACGTTCGATTAGATTTGATTTAATTTAAACCTGTTCAGGGTAAAATGTATTTAAAAAATCTATAGGGAGTTGCCCTTTCACCAGTGAGGCGATTCCTATAAACGCAATCAAAACTCACCAAGGCGTAATTTTTTTACGAAGACGCAACAAGCTATACAGAGCCATAAATCAAGCTTTTAAAGTTTTAGCTACCTTGTATAGAAGTAGGGCCTCCCAAATATTGGTATTGTGCAGAGACTTCTGTGATTGCAAAAATTGGGATCGCAACAAGTTTTAATTTTTTCGGAGCTGTTTTTTTCTCAAGTCAGCAGTTTTTCATCGTCGGTAAAATCACTAGTATCTACACCCTGGCTTTCATGTTACGACGTTTCGTGATGAAAATCAAAAAAACTATTGAACAATTTTTCTTAAAAAAACGATTTTTAGATGAAAAATTAATTAAACAGTAAAGTTAGTTTCATTTTATAATTTTAATAAAAAAAAATACGTTGCTGAAATTATGTTTCCAGCATTGTTTTTTTCACAGCAAAGATAATAGTTAAATCTGAAATACTTGCTCAATCTTCTGGAGAAAAAAACTTTTAAGCGCCAAATAATAATAATAAAGAATTTTAGAAATCAGTTTTAAACTGAAAACTCAGTGAAAACGTTACAGTTACTTGTTCAAATGTACTAAATTATATTATAATGGAGCTGTCGCTGCAGATGTCCCCTTCTGTCGAGTGTGCAGTCATAGACTTCCATAAATCTATTAAATTTTCATTGCTGCATGTAAAATGTTTCAAGAATTTTACAATGTTTGATGAGAGAACAACTCTGAGTGCGTCTGGCAAAGCCTGCCCTATGCTCTTTGAATCTATTTTATAGATTTGATGAACAAATTATGGGCGCACAAATCAGCAGTTACTATTGGAGAGAAACATACTTCAGCCTTGACCCTCCGTTATCAACGCAGGTTTATACCGCCGCAGGTATTGCGACGAGCTGTACAGTAACTATGACTGAGCCGTAGGTACTGTGTAGTAGATGTCTTATAAGTTTTTGTACTTTGTAGGGTACTTGTACGCAGGATTTAGAGCCGAGTTTGAATTCACTGAAGTAGGAGCTGGTATGTATCATCCTTTGTTGTTTAGTTTGGTATTCAGTGAATGAGTTCATTGTGTACAGATTTTATCAGTTTAGAATAACAAAGTCTAGTCAACTACTTGGTATTGTTGATGGGTCGTATCGTGACGATCTATGAAATGTTGAGAGGGAAAAGAAAAGATGGATTCAAAGTTATCTATTATTGCTATTATGAAAACACTGATCACTGTAACCAATCATTGAACACTTCCTGTATGGAATGTTGTAGAATATTCCGGTGATGTACCATTTGTTATATGGAGAGTGATATGTGCCACTTCAGGAGCTCTCCTTGTGTCTACTGTATATCACCTAATGAGTGCCACGGGTGCCAGTATTTATGCTTCCTTTATATCAGCCATCCTTGTAGCCACTGGTAAGGGCATCTACTCTTTCATGTTTGTTAAACTTTGTCTGTCAAGTGACACAGAAATCTACCATTGTTTGTCAGTTATCTGCTCTTTGCCACAGATCCAGCACTTATAGTACAGAGTAGAATATTCAATGCAGACAACCTTGCTATCACTATGTCTATGTTGGCTCTTGTGCATGCTGTCAACTATACAAGGAAAGAAAACTCCCGCTGTACCGCTCTCAGGTGGTTACTGGCTGCTGGTGTGTTCTCGGGTATTTCTATCAGGTGGAGTATTCTATGATTTATTTGGTTTTAAAGTTGGTGGTCTTTTGTCATACATTTCATTGCTGTTAGTCTAGTCATGTGACCCAAGTCCATCGACATATAAATAAAGTCAACCAACTTATTCATCTCATTTTTATAAGGAGTTGTCTTCTTACAGTTTTATATTAAGAGTTGTCATTCCTCAGTAGAAAAATCTGGTTTAATTTTTTATGGATTGAATATGGAGATAATTCACATGTTTATGAGTGTTTTCTTGTCATTGATTGACAATCATATCAGTGAGGGATTCCCATTTCTATGCAATGCATACCAATTGTATACCACTACCTGTTTAACTAGTAGACTATACACTTACTTACAGTATGAAGTACTCTGCAGCCTTCACCTACTCTCTTACTATCTACCTAGTTACATCTCAGCTGTGGAGTAATATAGCTGATGGGATGTACACTTTGGTAGGTACCAGTTAGTGTGTGATTGTGTGCGGTAGAGTGAATCATGTGACCATCATACTGTACAGCGTATCTGTCATACAGAGATCTCTGCGTAGAAGGGCAATACATGTACTACTGTGTATGGTTGTACTTCCTGCGTCTATCTACATGGCTAGCTGGTGTGTACATGTTACGTGGTTGAATAGAACTGGACCTCAGGCTAACAGTTACAACAGCCTCTCTGCTTTACAGGTGCTCAGTCTAATTTTGTTTATATCCATCACCAACTCACCTATTGTGCTGATATGAAGTGTCCAAGATTTTGTAGCATGAGGTTCATTCACAGTTTTGTAAATTCTTTTAGTTGAGGGACGCACAGTTTGTACCACAGGCTATAAGCAATGGTTCTACAGTGACATTACGTCATGCACATGGCAAGGGCTGCTGGCTTCACTCACATGACCTTCTCTACCCCAAACGGTTTGTCTGCTTCATAGACAACTAGTTTTGTGCTCTGTGTGCGCCTGGTGACATTGTTGTGGTTAAGAAATGTTTGCTTGCAGGTATGTGGACGGGAGAGGGAGCAGTCACCAGCAGCAGGTCACCTGTTACCCTTTTGCTGATGTCAATAATAAATGGACTGTTGTGAGGTTAGACTTTCAAGGTAAGTCTCTGTGTCTATGGTCTATTATGTCTATGTACTTCTATGTTTATGTACTACTATATCTATGTAATGCTATGTCTATGTAATACTATGTCTATGTACTACTATATCTACGTACTACTATGTCTATGTAATACTATGCCTATGTAATACTATGTCTATGTAATACTATGTCGATGTAATACTATGCCTATGTAATACTATGCCTATGTAATACTATGTCGATATAATACTATGTCTATGTAATACTATATCTACGTACTACTATATCTATGTAATACTATGTCGATGTAATACTATGTCTATGTAATACTATGTCGATGTAATACTATGTCTATGTAATACTATATCTACGTACTACTATATCTATGTAATACTATGTCTATGTAATACTATGTCTATGTAATACTATTTCTACGTACTACTATGTGTGTGTACTACTATATCTATGTAATACTATATCTATGTAATACTATGTCTGTGTTCTACTATGTCTATGTACTACTATGTCTATGTACTACTATATCTACGTACTACTATGTCTATGTAATACTATGCCTATGTAATACTATGTCGATATAATACTATGTCTATGTAATACTATATCAACGTACTACTATATCTATGTAATACTATGTCTATGTAATACTATTTCTACGTACTACTATGTGTGTGTACTACTATATCTATGTAATACTATATCTATGTAATACTATGTCTGTGTTCTACTATGTCTATGTACTACTATGTCTATGTACTACTATATCTACGTACTACTATGTCTATGTAATACTATGCCTATGTAATACTATGTCGGTATAATACTATGTCTATGTAATACTATATCAACGTACTACTATATCTATGTAATACTATGTCGATGTAATACTATGTCTATGTACTACTATATCTATCCCCAGCACAAGAAGCAGAAGACGAAGGAGTTGTAAGACACGGAGACACAATATCGTTGGTGCACGAGGCCACAGGAAGGTTGTTAAACAGGTATAATTTCTACTTTGTACCCAGCGTTCATTGCTGTTTGAGTCAGACTGGCATTGAGAGCTGTCTGCCCTCTACTGTGTTAAAGCGTATATTTATTTCTCCTATTTCAGATGTCTGTGTGTGAGTTGTAGTCTCTTGTCAATGTAACCGTGCACAATTGCTGTTTGCGAAAAGCTGCACCCAGTTTATATATGTACATGTATGTTTGTACTCAGACTATATATGTACCTGTATGCTTGTACTCAGACTATATATGTACTTGTATGTTTGTACTCAGTCTATATATGTACCTGTATGTTTGTACTCAGTCTATATATGTACCTGTATGTTTGTACTCAGACTATATATGTACCTGTATGTTTGTACTCAGACTATATATGTACTTGTATGTTTGTACTCAGTCTATATATGTACCTGTATGTTTGTACTCAGTCTATATATGTACCTGTATGTTTGTACTCAGACTATATATGTACCTGTATGTTTGTACTCAGACTATATATGTACTTGTATGCTTGTACTCAGTTTATATATGTACTTGGATCTTTGTACTCAGACTATATATGTACCTGTATGTTTGTACTCAGTCTATATATGTACTTGTATGCTTGTACTCAGTTTATATATGTACTTGGATCTTTGTACTCAGACTATATATGTACCTGTATGTTTGTACTCAGTCTATATATGTACTTGTATGCTTGTACTCAGTTTATATATGTACTTGGATCTTTGTACTCAGACTATATATGTACCTGTATGTTTGTACTCAGACTATATATGTACCTGTATGTTTGTACTCAGACTATATATGTACCTGTATGTTTGTACTCAGTCTATATATGTACTTGTATGTTTGTACTCAGTTTATATATGTACCTGTATGTTTGTACTCAGTCTATATATGTACTTGTATGTTTGTACTCAGACTATATATGTACCTGTATGCTTGTACTCAGACTATATATGTACCTGTATGTTTGTACTCAGTTTATATATGTACTTGTATGTTTGTACTCAGTTTATATATGTACTTGTATGTTTGTACTCAGACTATATATGTACTTGTATGTTTGTACTCAGACTATATATGTACCTGTATGCTTGTACTCAGACTATATATGTACATGTATGTTTGTACTCAGTTTATATATGTACCTGTATGCTTGTACTCAGACTATATATGTACTTGTATGTTTGTACTCAGTTTATATATGTACTTGTATGTTTGTACTCAGACTATATATGTACATGTATGTTTGTACTCAGTCTATATATGTACTTGTATGTTTGTACTCAGTCTATATATGTACTTGTATGTTTGTACTCAGACTATATATGTACATGTATGTTTGTACTCAGTCTATATATGTACTTGTATGTTTGTACTCAGACTATATATGTACCTGTATGCTTGTACTCAGACTATATATGTACATGTATGTTTGTACTCAGTTTATATATGTACTTGTATGTTTGTACTCAGACTATATATGTACATGTATGTTTGTACTCAGTCTATATATGTACTTGTATGTTTGTACTCAGTCTATATATGTACCTGTATGTTTGTACTCAGTTTATATGTGTACTTGTATGTTTGTACTCAGTTTATATATGTACTTGTATGTTTGTACTCAGACTATATATGTACTTGTATGTTTGTACTCAGACTATATATGTACCTGTATGCTTGTACTCAGACTATATATGTACATGTATGTTTGTACTCAGTTTATATATGTACTTGTATGTTTGTACTCAGACTATATATGTACATGTATGTTTGTACTCAGTCTATATATGTACTTGTATGTTTGTACTCAGTCTATATATGTACTTGTATGTTTGTACTCAGACTATATATGTACTTGTATGTTTGTACTCAGTCTATATATGTACTTGTATGTTTGTACTCAGTCTATATATGTACATGTATGTTTGTACTCAGACTATATATGTACTTGTATGTTTGTACTCAGACTATATATGTACTTGTATGTTTGTACTCAGACTATATATGTACCTGTATGTTTGTACTCAGACTATATATGTACTTGTATGCTTGTACTCAGACTATATATGTACATGTATGTTTGTACTCAGACTATATATGTACATGTATGCTTGTAGCCACAATGTCGCTGCCCCGTTGACCCCCAGCAAACAGGAAGTCTCATGCTATATAGACTACAACATCTCTATACCACGGCAGGCAGCGTGGGTTCTGGTAGGTGTCTGTATGACCCTGTATTCTGCGTGTTATCCAGACATGGTCTGTTCTATTCATCTGTCACTTACATATTCATATATTGTTGATTTCTTGGAGTCTTTACCTCTCTGGCTCTTTGCTGTAGGAGGTAGATAATCGAGAAGAAGACACAGACCAGTGGTTGGCGAGGAGGTCAGAGATAAAGCTCATACACATCAACACCTCTGCAGCTATTTCTGTATGTATCTCTCTCTATATCTGTATGTCTCTCTATATCTGTGTCTCTCTCTATATCTGTGTCTCTCTCTCTATATCTGTATGTCTCTCTCTATATCTGTATGTCTCTCTCTATATCTGTATGTGTCTCTCTATATCTGTGTGTCTCTCTATATCTGTATGTCTCTCTCTATATCTGTATGTCTCTCTCTATATCTGTATGTCTCTCTCTATATCTGTATGTCTCTATCTATATCTGTGTCTCTCTCTATATCTGTATATCTCTCTATATCTGTGTGTCTCTCTCTATATCTGTATGTCTCTCTATATATCTGTGTGTCTCTCTCTATATCTGTGTCTCTCTCTATATCTGTGTCTCTCTCTATATCTGTATGTCTCTCTCTATATCTGTATATCTCTCTATATCTGTGTGCCTCTCTCTATATCTGTATGTCTCTCTATATATCTGTGTGTCTCTCTCTATATCTGTATGTCTCTCTCTATATCTGTGTCTCTCTCTATATATCTGTGTGTCTCTCTCTATATCTGTGTGTCTCTCTATATCTGTATGCCTCTCTCTATATCTGTATGTCTCTCTCTATATCTGTATGTCTCTCTCTATATCTGTATGTCTCTCTCTATATCTGTATGTGTCTCTCTATATCTGTATGTCTCTCTCTATATCTGTATGTCTCTCTCTATATCTGTATGTCTCTCTCTATATATGTATGTCTCTCTCTATATCTGTATGTCTCTCTATAGCTGTATGTCTCTCTCTATATCTGTGTGTCTCTCTCTATATCTGTATGTCTCTCTATATCTGTATGTCTCTCTCTATATCTGTGTCTCTCTCTATATCTGTATGTCTCTCTCTATATCTGTATGTCTCTCTCTATATCTGTATGTCTCTCTCTATATCTGTATGTCTCTCTCTATATCTGTATGTCTCTCTCTATATCTGTATGTCTCTCTCTATATCTGTATGTCTCTCTCTATATCTGTATGTCTCTCTCTATATCTGTATGTCTCTCTCTATATCTGTATGTCTCTCTCTATATCTGTATGTCTCTCTATAGCTGTATGTCTTTCTCTATATCTGTGTGTCTCTCTCTATATCTGTATGTCTCTCTATATCTGTATGTCTCTCTCTATATCTGTGTCTCTCTCTATATCTGTATGTCTCTCTCTATATCTGTATGTCTCTCTCTATATCTGTATGTCTCTCTCTATATCTGTATGTCTCTCTCTATATCTGTATGTCTCTCTCTATATCTGTGTCTCTCTCTATATCTGTATGTCTCTCTCTGCATCTGTATGTCTCTCTCTATATATCTGTATGTCTCTCTCTATATCTGTATGTCTCTCTCTATATATCTGTGTGTCTCTCTCTATATCTGTGTCTCTCTCTATATCTGTGTGTCTCTCTCTATATCTGTGTGTCTCTCTCTATATATGTATGTCTCTCTCTATATCTGTATGTCTCTCTCTATATCTGTATGTCTCTCTCTATATCTGTGTCTCTCTCTATATCTGTATGTCTCTCTCTGTATCTGTATGTCTCTCTCTATATCTGTATGTCTCTCTCTATATCTGTGTGTCTCTCTCTATATCTGTGTGTCTCTCTCGATATCTGTGTGTCTCTCTCTATATCTGTATGTCTCTCTCTATATCTGTATGTCTCTCTATATCTGTTTGTCTCTCTCTACATCTGTATGTCTCTCTCTATATCTGTATGTCTCTCTATATATCTGTGTGTCTCTCTCTCTCTATATCTGTATGTCTCTCTCTATATCTGTGTGTCTCTCTCTATATCTGTATGTCTCTCTCTCTATATCTGTATGTCTCTCTCTATATCTGTGTGTCTCTCTCTATATCTGTATGTCTCTCTCTATATCTCTATGTCTCTCTCTATATCTGTATGTGTCTCTCTATATCTGTATGTCTCTCTATATATCTGTGTGTCTCTCTCTATATCTGTATGTCTCTCTCTATATCTGTATGTCTCTCTCTATATCTGTATGTCTCTCTCTATATCTCTGTGTCTCTCTCTATATCTGTATGTGTCTCTCTATATCTGTGTGTCTCTCTATATCTGTATGTCTCTCTCTATATCTGTATGTGTCTCTCTATATCTGTGTGTCTCTCTCTATATCTGTATGTCTCTCTATATATCTGTGTGTGTCTCTCTATATCTGTATGTCTCTCTCTATATCTGTATGTGTCTCTCTATATCTCTGTGTCTCTCTCTATATCTGTATGTGTCTCTCTATATCTCTGTGTCTCTCTCTATATCTGTATGTGTCTCTCTATATCTGTGTGTCTCTCTATATCTGTATGTCTCTCTCTATATCTGTATGTGTCTCTCTATATCTGTGTGTCTCTCTCTATATATGTATGTCTCTCTCTATATCTGTATGTCTCTCTCTATATCTGTATGTCTCTCTCTATATCTGTATGTGTCTCTCTATATCTCTGTGTCTCTCTCTATATCTGTATGTGTCTCTCTATATCTGTGTGTCTCTCTATATCTGTATGTCTCTCTCTATATCTGTATGTGTCTCTCTATATCTGTGTGTCTCTCTCTATATATGTATGTCTCTCTCTATATCTGTATGTCTCTCTCTATATCTGTATGTCTCTCTCTATATCTGTGTCTCTCTCTCTATATCTGTATGTCTCTCTCTATATCTGTATGTCTCTCTCTATATCTGTATGTCTCTCTCTATATCGGTATGTCTCTATATCTGTATGTCTCTCTATATCTGTATGTCTCTCTATATATCTGTATGTCTCTCTATATCTGTGTCTCTCTCTATATCTGTATGTCTCTCTATATCTGCATGTCTCTCTCTCTATATATCTGTGTGTCTCTCTCTATATCTGTATGTCTCTCTCTATATCTGTATGTCTCTCTCTATATCTGTATGTCTCTCTATATCTGTATGTCTCTCTATATATCTGTATGTCTCTCTATATCTGTGTCTCTCTCTATATCTGTATGTCTCTCTATATCTGCATGTCTCTCTCTCTATATATCTGTGTGTCTCTCTCTATATCTGTATGTCTCTCTCTATATCTGTATGTCTCTCTCTATATCTGTATGTCTCTCTATATATCTGTATGTCTCTCTATATCTGTATGTCTCTATCTATATCTGTGTGTCTCTCTCTATATCTGTATGTCTCTCTATATCTGTATGTCTCTCTCTATATCTGTGTCTCTCTCTATATCTGTATGTCTCTCTCTATATCTGTATGTCTCTCTCTATATCTGTATGTCTCTCTCTATATCTGTGTCTCTCTCTATATCTGTATGTCTCTCTCTGTATCTGTATGTCTCTCTCTATATCTGTATGTCTCTCTCTATATCTGTATGTCTCTCTCTATATCTGTATGTCTCTCTATATCTGTGTGTCTCTCTCTATATCTGTATGTCTCTCTGTATCTGTATGTCTCTCTCTATATCTGTATGTCTCTCTCTATATCTGTATGTCTCTCTCTATATCTGTATGTCTCTCTATATCTGTGTGTCTCTCTCTATATCTGTGTGTCTCTCTCGATATCTGTGTGTCTCTCTCTATATCTGTATGTCTCTCTCTATATCTGTATGTCTCTCTATATCTGTTTGTCTCTCTCTACATCTGTATGTCTCTCTCTATATCTGTATGTCTCTCTATATATCTGTGTGTCTCTCTCTACATATCTGTATGTCTCTCTCTATATCTGTGTGTCTCTCTCTATATCTGTATGTCTCTCTCTCTATATCTGTGTCTCTCTCTATATCTGTGTCTCTCTCTATATCTGTATGTCTCTCTCTATATCTCTATGTCTCTCTCTATATCTGTATGTCTCTCTCTATATCTGTGTGTCTCTCTCTATATCTGTATGTCTCTCTCTATATCTGTGTGTCTCTCTCTATATCTGTGTGTCTCTCTATATCTGTGTCTCTCTCTATATCTGTGTGTCTCTCTATATATCTGTATGTCTCTCTCTATATCTGTGTGTCTCTCTCTATATCTGTATGTCTCTCTCTATATCTGTATGTCTCTCTCTATATCTGTGTGTCTCTCTCTATATCTGTATGTCTCTCTCTATATCTGTGTGTCTCTCTCTATATCTGTGTGTCTCTCTATATCTGTGTCTCTCTCTATATCTGTGTGTCTCTCTCTATATCTGTGTGTCTCTCTCTATATCTGTATGTCTCTCTCTATATCTGTATGTCTCTCTATATATCTGTGTGTCTCTCTCTATATCTGTATGTCTCTCTCTATATCTGTATGTCTCTCTCTATATCTGTATGTCTCTCTCTATATCTCTGTGTCTCTCTCTATATCTGTATGTGTCTCTCTATATCTGTGTGTCTCTCTATATATGTATGTCTCTCTCTATATCTGTGTCTCTCTCTATATCTGTATGTCTCTCTATATCTGTATGTCTCTCTCTATATCTCTGTGTCTCTCTCTATATCTGTATGTGTCTCTCTATATCTCTGTGTCTCTCTATATCTGTATGTCTCTCTCTATATCTGTGTCTCTCTCTCTCTATATCTGTATGTCTCTCTCTCTATATCTGTGTGTCTCTCTCTATATCTGTATGTCTCTCTCTATATCGGTATGTCTCTATATCTGTATGTCTCTCTATAGCTGTATGTCTCTCTCTATATCTGTGTGTCTCTCTCTATATCTGTATGTCTCTCTCTATATCTGTATGTCTCTCTATATCTGTATGTCTCTCTCTATATCTGTCTGTCTCTCTCTATATCTGTATGTCTCTCTCTATATCTGTATGTCTCTCTCTATATCTGTATGTCTCTCTCTATATCTGTGTGTCTCTCTCTATATCTGTATGTCTCTCTCTATATCTGTGTCTCTCTATATCTGTATGTCTCTCTCTATATCTGTATGTCTCTCTATATATCTGTATGTCTCTCTATATCTGTGTCTCTCTCTATATCTGTATGTCTCTCTATATCTGCATGTCTCTCTCTCTATATATCTGTGTGTCTCTCTCTATATCTGTATGTCTCTCTCTATATCTGTATGTCTCTCTCTATATCTGTATGTCTCTCTATATATCTGTATGTCTCTTTATATCTGTATGTCTCTATCTATATCTGTGTGTCTCTCTCTATATCTGTATGTCTCTCTATATCTGTATGTCTCTCTCTATATCTGTGTCTCTCTCTATATCTGTATGTCTCTCTCTATATCTGTATGTCTCTCTCTATATCTGTATGTCTCTCTCTATATCTGTGTCTCTCTCTATATCTGTATGTCTCTCTCTGTATCTGTATGTCTCTCTCTATATCTGTATGTCTCTCTCTATATCTGTGTGTCTCTCTCTATATCTGTGTGTCTCTCTCGATATCTGTGTGTCTCTCTCTATATCTGTATGTCTCTCTCTATATCTGTATGTCTCTCTATATCTGTTTGTCTCTCTCTACATCTGTATGTCTCTCTCTATATCTGTATGTCTCTCTATATATCTGTGTGTCTCTCTCTCTATATCTGTATGTCTCTCTCTATATCTGTGTGTCTCTCTCTATATCTGTATGTCTCTCTCTCTATATCTGTATCTCTCTCTATATCTGTGTGTCTCTCTCTATATCTGTATGTCTCTCTCTATATCTGTATGTCTCTCTCTATATTTGTATGTGTCTCTCTATATCTGTATGTCTCTCTCTATATCTGTGTGTCTCTCTATATCTGTATGTCTCTCTCTATATATGTGTGTCTCTCTCTATATCTGTGTCTCTCTCTATATCTGTATGTCTCTCTCTATATCTGTGTCTCTCTCTATATCTGTATGTCTCTCTATATCTGTATGTCTTTCTCTATATCTCTGTGTCTCTCTCTATATCTGTATGTGTCTCTCTATATCTGTGTGTCTCTCTATATCTGTATGTCTCTCTCTATATCTGTGTCTCTCTCTATATATGTATGTCTCGCTTTTTTGTGCCACGTTCGTTGCTCCAAACTATTGCAGTGTTTGTTGGCAATCTGCAATCAAAATATAATCTAGTGTTAGCATACAGCTGTGTATGCTGGTTCATTCATCTAGTTCATCACAAAACTATTACATACTTGAGTAATATTGAGAGATGGAAACATTTCATTACTGATGCGAGAGAGCATACGTTCTAGCAGAACATGGAATCTCTTGTCTCAAATACATTTGCTAGTCTTCTATCACAATATATATATGGTTATTGCTCTCATCAAGTGAAACTTGTATACTACTGGGATGATGGCGTTGAGCCTGAACCAATCACAGCTAAGTAACTCGTAGCTTAGACAGCACACTTCAGCTAACACTGCTTGTTACTTGTAGGTAACCAGCAAACAGCTACCTGATTGGGGGCGTGGTCAGTATGAGCTTGTAGCTGATCCATTTACATTTCATGAGAATGCATTATGGGTAGCTGATGACTTGGTTGCTGCGGGTTCCATTTCAAATTATTCATCCATAGACATAGAGAATGTGACATTGAAGTCAACTCTAGTCAAAGTATATGAGATGCATGTGAGTGCTTAATCTGATTGGTTAATAGTTGATTGTACAGCTTCTGATTGGTTGGTAACTTTTTAATGATTAGCTCATATTCATTCGTTTGCAGCCATATTATTTAATACAGTATAATATTCAGCGTAATTGTTTAATTTTGTTAGATTGTAGTAATAAATGGATAGTATTGCCGTAAATAAAAAAATTCATGCTGATATTTTCCTTTGTTTCATATTTTTATTTTTTGCTGTCCAAGAATGTTTTTAAATGGTGTTTGTACAGAAAGAGCAAAATTTCGAGGAGCTGCGTGTACTTCTAGGGACAAATAAGTAAATCAATATATTTTCCCCAAAAGAAAACTGCTCCAGATTGATTAAAAGATTATTCTTTGTGGAAAGTAACAATTATGTTAAGACGTTTGTTCCCTCAGCAATGATAACATGTGACTGTTTCATCTGAACAACACAAATTAGTAAGAGTTTTATAGGGCTGTGAAAATGTAGATTCTTTCCATAACTGCAAACCTGGTGTTTGCACTTTAGGTAATTATTATAGCATTTGTTCCAATACATTATTAGCTGGCTCGTTAACAAATACTATTAATTATGATAAATCCCGGTCAAGGTTTCATACACATTTACTTGTCATTTTTGGATGTCCCCGAGCTGTTTCCTGTCTGCATGAATGCGTGCAAAATATTTTATGAATTTTTATTTACACATAATCTTTTACAAAATCATGAATAAATGCTGTGTAGATGATTTCTCTTTGCAACTAATAATCGTTTGAATTTATCAGAAAGTATCACATTCAACTGACTATCAAGCATCAACTGAATATTGTGTTTAGTGATATCTCTATATGGTTATCCGTTTTGTCTGTACTTGTGATTGGTTGTCATAGCAACTGTTTCCTGTTTTAGAAAAGAATATTCTTGAACTTCTATGAGTACAAGGAGGAGCATCAGTACAGCAGCTCACCTTTAGATTGGCCTCTTGGTCAGCGTATTCTTTTATACTGGGTGTCAGCAGACTCGGGGGTAAGTGTGTACTCTCTGTGTGTACTCTCTATGTGTGTACTCTCTGTGTGTATTCTCTATGTGTACTCTCTGTGTGTACTCTCTGTGTGTACTCTCTGTGTGTACTCTATGTGTGTACTCTCTGTGTGTACTCTCTATGTGTACTCTCTGTGTGTACTCTCTGTGTGTACTCTATGTGTGTGTACTCTCTGTGTGTGTACTCTGTGTGTGTACTCTCTGTGTGTACTCTCTATGTGTGTACTCTGTATGTGTGTACTCTGTGTGTGTACTCTCTGTGTGTGTACTCTCTGTGTGTACTCTCTGTGTGTGCTCTCTGTGTGTGTACTCTCTGTGTGTGCTTTCTGTGTGTACTCTCTGTGTGTGTACTCTCTGTGTGTGTACTCTCTGTGTGTACTCTCTATGTGTGTACTCTATGTGTGTACTCTCTATGTGTGTACTCTGTGTGTGTGTGTACTCTCTGTGTGTACTCTCTGTGTGTACTCTCTATGTGTGTACTCTCTGTGTGTACTCTCTATGTGTACTCTCTGTGTGTGTACTCTCTGTGTGTACTCTCTATGTGTACTCTGTGTGTGTACTCTCTGTGTGTACTCTCTATGTGTGTACTCTCTATGTGTGTACTCTCTGTGTGTGTGTACTCTCTGTGTGTGTACTTTCTATGTGTACTCTCTATGTGTGTACTCTATGTGTGTACTCTCTGTGTGTGTACTCTCTGTGTGTACTCTCTGTGTGTACTCTCTGTGTGTTCTCGATGTGTGTACTCTCTGTGTGTACTCGATGTGTGTACTCTCTGTGTGTACTCTCCGTGTGTACACTGTCCATCTCCATGTAATCTGAGGCATTGCTAGCCAGAGCTACTGTAGTTTGGTTAAAGCTTATCCGTGCCGGGCCTATCCGTGCCAGGCCTATCCGTGCCGGGCCTATCCGTGCCGGGCCTATCCGTGCCGGGCCTATCCGTGCCGGGCCTATCCGTGCCAGGCCTATCCGTGCCGGGCCTATCCGTGCCGGGCCTATCCGTGCCGGGCCTATCCGTGCCGGGCCTATCTGTATCAAAGTTAGCCATGCCAAGCCTAGCCTAGTTCAGCTGCTATCTCAAGTTCAAACCCAGCGCAGATGAAATATTGTTTATACTGTAATTGGAAGGATCATTTTATGATCCTTCCAATTAAATCATAAACAATCTATTTTTTATTACGTTAAGCATAAATTGCTGTCAGTTTGTTACATTGTTTGTTTGTAATAGATGTTTAACAGGATAAATCCAATTGAGTTTTCATTTGTAATTATAAATTTGCATCTGTTTCGGTTTAAATTAACCAAGTTTTTTTTATTTAGACTTGCGCTAGCCAAAGTTATCTAATTTCAAATCCGTTACTCATGCTATGTGAATTTCTGTTTAACATTAAATAATTTCTCAACGTATCAATTGATTTTTATTTGATTTTAAAAAAATTTTATCAAGCTATATTAAACTTTTCTTGAAGTTTAGAATTGTTTTACTCCAAGTATTTTAGTTTTCATTTGAGTTACTGCTAGTCAAAGCTTTTGAGTTTTATTGAGTTTAGTAATTGTTCCACCAAGTATTCAAGTTTTTACTGAAAGGTTCAGAAAAAGAGGTATTTTGATTGGTTACTTAGAGCCATGCAAAGCATGCACCAATACTTAACCACCTAGTACTGCCCTGTATTGCTATACCTCATTGTATTGTAGGCACAAATTTATATGCTACCTAACATCGCTAGTTGGATATCATCATTTCTATGTCTAGTGACTCTGTGTCTGTGGTATTTACTTATTCCCGTTGTGTCAAGGTCGTCTTTCATCACCTTATTGTCGGATGAGCACACTGGTGGGTGGCTAATGCATTTAGTTGTTTGAGAATTTAAGTCGTTTTAATATCAACTCAGGTTTTGCTTTCCAACGATTAATAGTTTTTTTAATGTAAATGTGAACCCCTTTTGCTAAAAGGTTGTCTAGTTAGTTGGACTATTTAATGTATTTAAAACTCGACTATGAAATGAAGCTTGGCGAATATGTTTCGCCAGTACTTGGATTAGCAAATGTCTAAAACATGACTTTTGTCTGTTACGTATCTGGTACTTGTGCTGTTGGATTTTCCACGAGTCATGTTGTAGGAATTTCCATGATCTTTTATAAACCATGTTGTAGGTATTTCCGTGACCTTTTATAAACCGTGTTGTTGGATTTTCCATGACCTTTTATAAACCGTGTTGTAGGATTTTCCATGACCTTTTATAAACCGTGTTGTAGGATTTTCCAGGCAGCTGCTGATCTGTCTGGGTGGGTATGCCCTCAACATGCTACCCTACTTCCTCACAGACTCACCTCTTTTACTATATAATTATTTACCTGCGCTTGTCTTTTGTCACATGTCCCTGGGCTATGCGTACTTCCAGGCTCTCAAGCAGATGGGCAGGTGAGTTGTGAGAGCACTGTTAGTCACATGACCAGTTTAATCAGTCACGTGACCAGTTTAATCAGTCACATGACCAGTTTAATCAGTCACATGACCAGTTTAATCAGTCACGTGACCAGTTTATTCCGTCACATGACCAGTTTAATCAGTCACATGACCAGTTTATTCCGTCACATGACCAGTTTAATCAGTCACATGACCAGTTTAATCAGTCACAGGACCAGTTTAATCAGTCACATGGCCAGTTTAATCAGTCACATGACCAGTTTAATCGGTCACATGACCAGTTTAATCGGTCACATGACCAGTTTAATCAGTCACATGGCCAGTTTAATCAGTCACATGACCAGTTTAATCAGTCACATGACCAGTTTAATCAGTCACATGACCAGTTTAATCAGTCACATGCTCAGTTAAGTTTGTCTAATTACTGATTGGGTTGATGATCTGCGCAATTGTTTCCAATGGTATACTTTTGAGTAATGTCTTGACTCAAATTCCTTTATTTGGGAGGTTGTCAACTCTTGAGCATTAGCTTTCAAGAGAAGGCAATCACAAAGATTTTTCATCACTGTTTCTTATAAAAAGAAACTGAGATTTGGCACATGATCACTATTTTTGGCCCACTGACCAAAACTGAACCCAAGTTAACAGATGAATAGACACGGTCACTATCAGTATTTTGCAAGTATAATAGATGTTGTGGACAATTGCTTAAGTAGTTAGTTTGGAGTTGCTTCCCTTTGCGTGATGCTTTCATTATCTTACTCACTCTTGCTTTTCCAAACAATTGTGTAGGTATTAATTATTTCTGTCTGTTACACTTTAGGTTTTGTCTACGCCTGTTGGTGCACGCACTGGGTCTAATCACACTAATAACCTCGCTGACTCTGACCTACTGCCTGCTGCCGCTCATATATGGTACTGTGGATGGTCAGCGGTCTCTAATAAGTCAGCTCGAGTCTTTTACTACTTGGAGATTTATCCATGACCTTATAGACTGACCTTGTGATGTAGACTTCATTGTCTATACTCAGTAGACCTCACTGCTCTTGCGACATCAAGTCCCTTGTGGTGCTACAGGCACTAATCTTCTATATATTTGTGTTTCTCATTTTGCGGTACTATTTTTACCACAAGTTTTACTGACTGTCCAAGTTATGTTTATACAGTTGTTGCGAACCAACAATTCTTTCCATAGATACGTACATAGACTTGTATGTGTGCTTTATACTATTGTGCAATAGTGTTAGATAGCCCACATGACATGTCTGTTGGCATTCTTCTGAGCTGTATTTTTTCGGTTTGCATTAAATGCAATCATGTTTTGTAAGTAAACAGTTTGTTCTTTTTCTGATAATCTTTTCACTGCAGGTTGTAGTGATATTTATTTATATACAGTTATTTGTGTATATAGCTTTTTGTACAGTGTGATTAATAAATAAAACTAATTTTTTTTCATTTGTAGCCATTTTTGTATATCTGCTCACATATTTTGTAGAATGTAAAACTCATCTAATACTTTAAAAACCTAGAGTTTCAATTTTTTGTATTTTGGGTTTCAAAAGGTCTTTATCTACTGCAACGCTTTTACAGAAAGGAGCATTAGAAGAAACAAAATTGTAGTGTGGAATTTTTAATAATTAAAAGAATTATAATAATAAAAGCAAGGTCTTACAAAGGTCTGTTGAAAGTTAATAACAATGGGTTGGCAAAAAAAGTGGATATATTTACTGGTAACTCGCCAGATGCGATGTTATTTGACTCCACCTATTTGATGCAAAACACCTGATAGTTTTTGTCACAGAATTAGTTTGTAGTGGTATGAAAAGTACAACACAGAAAATATAAAAAGGATACGATCGTTTAAAGAAAAAATCTAAAGACAAGATAGTAATTTAAGCCTCCTTTATATCTAGCGATTACCTACCGATTTGCCACCACCAATTGGAAATGATGACAGAGTGTTTCCGTTATTTTTATTTTTACTTGCCATTCTCAAGCAATTGCGGTTAAAATCGTTGTATTTGATGTCGTAGTTAAGCCTTGACTACACACTCCTACGTTTTGTATGATTGTGACGAGAACTATGTTATGTAGCGTCGTTTTGGCGGTTACACACACAGAGGCTTGATCACCACAGCGTTATGGATTGTCCAGTGAGGCAAAGAGGGTATAATTATTATAAACTCATTATAATAACTTATAAATATAAATTATAATAATTAATTAATTATTATATTTAGATGAATAATCTTTGCAGCCATAATAAATAATTAATATTTATAAATACTAATAAATTGTTGATGAATAAAAAGAACCCTCTTTGATAGAAGTAGCAGAATGGACCGTTGGCCAATCAGCAATGACCAGGTCAAGGTCGCAGTATGAAAAAGTGCACTGGAGTTGTCAAATTTCAACCTTAGATTTTATCCAATTGAAAGTGGTTAACTGATAGCAATCATCTAATCACCGAACGGTCAGACAATAAACGTTTCCGTGTACCAACATGTTTGTCTACACATCTGAGTGTCTCTTTGTAAAAATACGTCACCTGCAGAATAACAAAAAATGCATTTTAACTGCATACTGACAAGACGTTGATATGTATAGCCACGGCTTTAGCCATAAACTGCTTTGAAACAACGAAGAAGGGATGCTCATGAACGACTCTTTTTACATAAATAATTGCGCTCGAGAAACATTTTTATCATATGTCAAATCATGAATTGTACAATAATTTTTTGATCGGGATCAAAACCTGGCGATAGCCTCAAATAGCCTGCTAGCGATTGCTTACCAGTTTCTCCAAAAACAGAGGCTGCAAAATCATGCCATCGGTAAGGTAAATTGGTAGGTAGTCAGTAGATGTACACGAGGTAGTAATGAAACTACGATCTGATAGTTTACCAAAGATGTTTTGTTTGCATAACTTAGAAAAATTGTGGCTAATCTCTAGTTTTGAGTTGCAAACTAGAATATTGCCAGCGATTCACTAGTTAACACTGTTTTGTAAGACAACGTAACTGGCATTTTTGGACTGTCACCAAACTAGACAACATACATTTTTGATTTTTTTACACTTTTCCATTTCATTGCCATGTTTTATGTAACTTGATTGTGTATGTTTGTGGGTCTGCTAGATCTCTCGCTTGTGTGGGATGGAAAATGGGGGGGGGGGGGCGGTGTAGCCCCAGTGTGCACTCACACAAACCTACAATTTTGAAACATGATAAAAACACTGTGCAATAACGATTTCCAATCTCGCTTAAACCTGATGGTTTCTCCACTTGCATATGGCTATTCAGAATAAACAATTGTTGTCTGCCAGCTTAGAGGGCAAAACTTATTGCAATTTACAGTCAGATTAGCTCTTTGTTTCAAGCCACCAACACATAAAAACTATCTACTGAATATGCTGTAAAGTTTGGATTAAAGATGTTCTACTGGAGGTACATAATGAACTGTGTAGAATAACATTGTTCCTGTCACGCTAACCAGCTGGAACAGAGTTGCTGTTTTTTATTCATCTTGTTAGCACCAATATAACAGTTGGGTATAAAAAATTTGTTATGTGAATGTAAAAGGTTGTGAAACTTTGTAAGATTTTAATGATCAAAGTTTATTCATGAGACAAGTTTATACTGACCTAGTTCTATATGCTACTACAGGCATAGAATTGTCTGCTCTTGCAGAAAAAAAAAATGTTTTAGTAAAGTGCCACGACTTCAAGAAGAGGAAAAAAAGCAAAAAACTTAATTTTTCTTGGTTTTTGCATTTTTTATTTTTCTTCAAGTTTTGGCACTTTATGAAAAAACATTTTTTAGTTAAAAAATTAAATTGATGCCATTAAAGTATTATATAGATATAAAATGGTTATATAAGTATTATTTCAATGTCATTTGTCAAAAATTGAAACCTGCTCTTATTTCAATAGTTGATTTGAGTTCAAAGAGGTATACAAGTTATACCTGGTTTAGTAACAACTAAAAACAACCAAGCTAGAGTTCTCTTGCTTTAATTCGCAATTATAAAAAATCGGCAGCATTTAATAAACTGCGCCACACACCTCACTATTGATATGATTGTTCCCACAAAAGCTGACGTTTTGCTACATTAAGTAGCATTAAAAGCTGTGGTATACGTTCCGCTATCTGGTGTGTAATTCCCCAGAGCTGATCTGTTTTGTCACCTTCTCTCTGTGACATTAACAACTAATGCATCCTTTACCTCGCAAAAGGTCAGCAGCAGCATTGAAGTTAAAGTCATCTACAGCCTCAGGATCTACATTGTTGTCCTAAATATTATATTTTTGTATCTGCGGCGCCTACAGGAAACAATGTTGGTTATAATTGTACAAGTATATCTAAAACTGCTGTTAGTCACGGTGTTACAGAGTTGCGTTATTTTTTTAGCATTTCAAAACGCATTTTGTAATCACCTGTTATTTATGTTATCGTGGTAAAAAAGCAGAAGTTTATAAAAAACTTTTTTAGAAGTATCTGAATGCTTGCAACGGCGTCTGAACTTTTGCAAACTCGATAAACACCTTGTCAAGCTGCCAAACAGTTTTCAAAACTCTAATCCATCCACATTTTTCAGTTTTTCATAAAATAATGATTATGAAAGTTTTCATAGAATTAGTCTTTACAAAATTTTTCATATCTGCAAAACGTATTATTCGGGTTTTAAGGTTATATCCAACAATTTTTAGTTGAATCAGATTACATATTTCACGTCTATTTACAATCATGTCTATGATCCATGTTTTTTGAGTGCTTATAAAGAAAATGAAGTCAATGATTTTTTGTTTGAAATACACATTTTTTTTTACAAAATAGCCCATTCTAGATGTAAAGCATTTGAATTATGTTTTGCTACTCAATTAGAAAGTTTCAAAACTTCCACATCTGTTTAACGGTAAAAGGTACAATTTTATTGTATGAAATCCCAAATCTGACAAGAGTGGAACTTTTGTCAGTGTGCCAAGCGTTTTTAGCAGTCGACTTGAGTTAAAAGCCAACCTTTTGTAAGAAAAACTGCTAGTCTAGACAATTACATCATAAGGAATCAAGTTTTTATTCCACAGTTTTATAAATTGGGTTCAGCCACATTCTCAATTGATTTCTTACACATATATTTTAATATTTTAAAAAAGACAATTTGACGACGACTTCTTTGCCGAGCCTGCTAGTTCAGCGTACACGTATCAGACATAAACCCAATAATCATCTTTGTCAGCGCACTTACATCGCATTTACTTTAATTGGCCTGTCAAAGTCAGCGTTTGGTTTATAATTAAATAGGAGCAGTCGCTGACAGAGCTTGTCACTGACAGCGCTCACTTGAAATGTACATTACTAACATTTCATTAGTCATGTCTTACTAAGGGTCTGCTTTAATTATAATGATGTCATAGGCTACATGACTGGAGCATCACCCAAGTCTCTGTTAGTTTACTAGCCGTTTGTTTGTTAGGCTGAAATTTTCATTTGCTGGTTGAATCCAGTACAAAGCGTTTTTAAGTTCCAATTTGTTTTGGCATATTAGTCGCATTGCCTTGAATTAATTAGTCATGTTAGTCGCATCCTGAAAAGAATTATTTTACAACAAAAACAACAAAATGAAAGTATAAGCTTACTTAATTATATTTTTATTGAATATATTTGTTGTTTATGCGTACTATTATTATTTTGTTTACACAATTTTTTATAAAGTTTCAATACTGTAAGTAGATAGATAGAAGAAACAAAAAAAACAACTGGAGGTAAAACAGCTTTAGAGGACAAGTTCTATCGTTGCTCTGTTTTGTCAGACGGAGAATGCTAAATAAGATGTTGCAGAAGTAGTGCTAGCTAGTTTAGAGGGGGGGGGGTAATAATCATTGGCAAACACCCTTAGGCTAGAAACACGAAATAAAATTATCTGCTTGGGTGAATGTCTGAACTATCATTCATCTCGCGGACTAGGGTTGCACATTCCACTACAGGAAAACCTTTCCACCTCCAAATTAGCATTTCTTCTCAGACAACATAGCTGACAGCTTAGTGTTATACATAACTACAACTCACATTTCAACCTCGCAAAGTTCTCAAGTCAATTATGAAAAACCTACTCAGAATCTCATTTATTTTTGGTATTCTTAAAAAAATCATGATTATAAACTAAAAATAAAATTTTTCTGTTTCGTTCGTTGCTAGCAATGTTGTTGTGTGCCCACCATTTTGAAATATTTATGATATTTGAAGATTTTCAAACTTTTCTATCGTGAAAGAAAACATATTCTGGGTGGCCCTGAAGATTTTTTAAGCTTTTTGGACTTTTGCCCAAAAATCATACTTTAAGCTTTCTTGACGAAAAAGCTTAAAAAAACCTTTGCTGGCTTTTTTATCTTTCCAATCACGCCCTCTTCCATTTATCTCTAATTATTCTTTATAACAATTGCCGAAAAAATTTCTCACACTTTGTATTTGTCAAGTTTAACTTCAATAATGTCATAAACTTGAACGTTTTGCTGTTAAAAAAATAATTTGTAGAAACAGGTGAACAGGTGATTGTTTGCCATCTACAACTGCCGACATAGCTAGAGAGAGAGTAGCTCTTATGTCCGGCTTGGCTCGCATTGCAGTCAGAGAGAATCAAATCAATAAGCTTCATTTCCTGATTTGTCGTTAGCAAACGTCAGTGAATCGAAAAGGTAGCAGTAATATAACATGCTACTATTGATGGCTCCGTCATATATAAATCTCGGTGAATAAACAAACTACTCTCACTTGTATACTCCACCTTGTCTCGTTAAAGTTACTGTCGTGGTAGTTTGTGTTGCTACTACTTGTCACTTGTGGTATTAGTTAGTCTCGTTCAACATTGTCTGGTATTTTTGGCTTATTATGCAGCTGTTAGGTTTGAGTAGCAGTGAAGATTCAAATCGTCTAGAAATGCAGCAAAACAATGCGTTGACTGATGGAAAGAGTGAAGAAAACTCGAACACTGGTATGTTTAATATTTTTTTTAGAAAATTCAATTGATTATAAAAATTTTAAAAACGGCACAATTCATGAGTTGATGTAATTAACTTTCAAGAAAAATTATTGTGCGTTAAATTAGTGATGCTTTTGTCATGCAGGCAATTTTTATGGTCTTGAGTTAACCCCGGTCATGCAGTTGCAGAAAACACTCTTGCATGATTGACCATGAAAATAACCTAGCAACAAAAAGTCGCCATTATATTATATATCATTGAATCATATCAGTTTGTTTTATTTATTGGAACTATTATTACGGTAGATGAAAAAAATTACTTTAGCCAGAATACTTTGCAGGTGAAGCGTTTATTTTTAATTTGTATTTTAATTTTACTGACATGTAAATTAATCTCATCAGCTGGTTGAAATTTCTCAAATTTTAATTATTACAATAATAATTAAAAATGTCTTCTGTCAATTTTCGCTATTGTAAATAATAACTCCAAGAAACAACTCAAAAATATAACCCTAGCAACAGTAGTATTCAGACACGTTAATATAACGTTATTTCTGTCAATTTCTACAGGAAACACTCTGCAAGTAACCAATTATCGTATGCTACCTCCAAAAGATCCTGATGCTATTAAATTATTTGTCGGCCAAATACCTCGCAGTCTCTGGGAAAAAGATATCCGGCCGATGTTTGAGCGATTTGGAGACATCTATGAATTCACAATTCTAAAAGATCGTCTCACTGGAATTCACAAAGGTTGGTCTCTGACTGTATCCGATGATAGCCGTTCCTTCTACTGTTGGTTTCATACATCATCGTTGGTCTCGTCTCTGTTTTCTACAAACTGGCATAACTGTAGATATCATTTTTGTTGTAGGTTGTGCATTTTTGACTTACACCAAGAAAGAAAGTGCTATTTTAGCTCAAGAAGCCTTACATGACAAGCAAGCATTACCGGGGGTATGTGACACGCCCTTGCTATTAGTAGTCTTAGATTTGTTGAAATGCTCTTGTCCATTTATGTTTGTATCAATTTCTAAAGATTTAAAATTTCAAAATGGGGAAATTATGAATTTTACCCGCTGTTAAACATTTTAAAAAGAATATATAATGTTGAGATGTATTGGCTAGCGGAATAGTAATATGTTCAAAAGGCATGATTGTAAAATAAAGATATTTTTTTCCCATTTTTTTGGAGCAAATTAGGAAAACAGGAATGTTCGTTTCCACATGAAAAGTTCCCACTAAATCACCTATATCTGTCGGCATAGAGCGATATGATAAGATTGAAATTTGATTGTCAAACAGCAGTAGAAGTGTCTACATGAAGGTGGGGGGGACTTTTGACCCTAGTTAGATCCGGGGCAAAACCCCAAACACCAGCTACTGCTGAATTTGACAAAATATTGTTTGTTTCTAACTCTAGTGAATGCCACAAATATAACGTATCATATTGTTAACATTTGCATTACAACCAAAAGGGAGGACTGTCAAGTCTACAACCCCTCCCCCCACCCGTGAGGTGGGGGATACATTCCTCCCACAATGCCATTCCACATCCATCACTGCTGTCCTAGGCAGAGTATGTGAGGGCATTATGAACAGTGTAAATGTTTAGCTACTTGGGTTAGCTGTCAGTCTTTGCTTACGCCAGTTATCGATGCTTCATTTCTGGCTGATTATAGCATGAAATACATAATTCTATGTTGTTAAAAGGCAATAAGGCTGGCTGTCTGGGTAATCATACAGCAATCATAAGAGATATGGATTTTCTAACTACAAAGATATACTTGAATAGTGCCATTGTTTTATTTCTCCTGGTTTAATACAATTTAACTCCTTTGATACAAAAAAATTCATTAGAGTCCCAAGCCTCTTGCCATCAGCTTATTAAAATACAACAATGGATAATAGTTCACAGCACTTTGCTTTTGAGCATGTCTTTCCTTAGAGTCTTTCAGCTGCCAGGAAATAAGGCTATCTATTTTAGCTCTCCCGCGTCCATTTTATCTAAGATGTGATTGAGTCTAGTACAGCATGGCTAGACCCAGGTGCCTGGTATGCACCGCTATTGCTCAACTCTCCCCTTTAACAAATCAATCCAAACCGTATGCACCATTTCCTGAACTCAAGTGCGATGTTTGTTGTCCTTATTGAGTTTTAAACTACCGCTGCAAACTGTAAACTTATTGAAAAATCTCTTGTGTACACAGGAAGGGTAGTGCTGTGTTACAAGCCAAGCTGAGATTGCTCTCGGTGAAAGCTTGCAGTAACACAAACTTTTAGATCAGTGAATCATGATTGGGTTACAAAACAGATACATATACATTTGTATTGTAATAATAATTTTTGGCTGGCTGATAGTTTCTTGGAAATAATTTTCCAATTTTTTTATAGTTCTAAAAAAGCTTATTCCAACATTTTGATTTGTAACCACGTTAAAAGTATATAACAAATGCTTTACAATTCTAAATGATGAGCAGTGTGTGTGCACGCAGAACACTTTTTTATGGTACATTCGTATGCCTTACCAAAAAACATGGCGACATCGGGCATATTAAGCTCAATGATAGACAGTGACCGAGAAGGTAGGTAGGTTGATTCTGAAACAAATGTGACCTTGACTCAGTGTGAAAACCAGCAGTGAACGAGCAAAACTTCACCGAGTTAAGCTGTTCACTATCCCAATTTTAAATCATGACAAAATATTATTATAACAAACGGCAATATCCTCGTTAGTAAATATCTTTTGAAGAAACGGTAAACTGGGCTCGCTTTGGCTATAACCACATCATAGACATTGTAAAACATCGCCATGTCTATGTTTCATTAAACATATTTTTACTGATGGGAATTCAACGACTGCCAGCAGCTTTCCTACTAGTGGCGTATTTGAAAACACCCTTCATAAACTGAGAAAAGAAGATCACAAACTGTAAATGTCCTCAGTAAAAGCAAAGTTTACTAAAAAAATATGAATTTCAAATTTTTTTATTGGCATAACACATCTGCTCATAGCTGTTATCTCCCCATGCTTGTCACCTGTACAGCATAGCAAACAATGTCACCGGTCAACTTGGACAGGAATTATAACAATATCTATAAAACTAAATTCTTTTACGCTTTGTGAATAGTTTTATAAGGCAGAAAAACTAGTATTTTAATTCAGTTTTTTGAGTGTCTCAATCCTTTTCTTGCTGAAATCAATTTTCACTAAATGTTTTGGTCTCTGAGTATTCTACCGATGTATTTTCGTAAATAAAATTTAATCTGATGGTTTTGCTTCTGGCTGAGATTCAGAATTAAGCAATGAAAAACATGACAGAGAATTGAAATAAAAAAAATACCCACAAGACCAATGCATGAATTTGCGATTTTTATTTGCAAATTCAAAGTAACTTTTTGGTAACAATAATTTTTAAAGCACCTTTGCAGTGTGCTGAAGGTCACTGGTAAGGTCATTCTGTGTTTTATTTATTTTGCAAAATTTATGTAACTTCAACAAAAATCGTACAAAATCCTGTGAGCATTATTGCCCTCAGTCTGATAAGCAAACTCAGTTTTTCATTCTCTAGAACTTTGATGAGACATGAGAGCACAACTCCTAACAACTAGTGCTTAGTAGAAAGGCAACTCCAAATATTCACTGTGACACATTTAACAGATTTTTTATCAAACAAATTGAAAGATTTTGATTGGCATTATCAGTTAGGTGATAAATATTTACATAATTTTCATTTGAAGGAATTTATTTGTTCAGCTGTAACTCTGAAACAGTTTATGGTCTATTATGCATCTATGGAAGTCGAGCTTTTGTGGCATTTTTTAATCTCATTTAACGTCTCGTTTCTCGTTTTTATATCTTCTAAATACCAGCCATTTTAAATTCACTAAACTTTAAATAGACAACTTCACAACAATTAAAATTATCATAAACACACTGAAGTTTTAATTGCATTTGAAATGCAGAATTTTCTCTAGTTTTAAGGTTTTCAAATTTATATTGAAATCTACTGGTTTGCAAGTCAGTGTATTGTTATTTATATTATTAATTTGAGTCGAAAACACCTGAGTCAGTATTTCAACTCTGCAGCATGTAAACGTTTCATCATCTATGATTTCAGATGACTAGAAAGATGCAAGTGAAGCCAGCCGATACAGAGAACAAAGAAGGTAAGTGTGCGATATAACATGGCTACCAAAACCACTCAAAGCGGCCATGACTAACATATGCCAGTCTGGGCCAGCTGAAGATTAATCTTCGCAGTTTTATATAGACAAAATCAGTGCAGCTTTGAAGGTTATTTAAATAGAAAAAAACGATAACAAACGCTAATGATAATATTATTCATATCATGTAACTGACTACGAAGCAAAGTAAACTAAAATTTGGAGTTGTCTTTTCGAAACTCAAGTTCTAAACATGTGATGCCACATAAATGTAAATTCTGTCAAAAGTTACCTTCACTGATCACAGCTAATATCAGCTGTCTTATCTGCCGACTAGGGTAAAATAAAAAAGTAGCAATTCAAGTTTTTACAAATTTATTTGGATTTCATTTGCCAGAAATCATAGAGAAATCTGAACTAAATCTCAGAATAAAAATCTTTACGCCAACTTCATCCGAAACTTGAAATACGGCCAGTTTTTATAAGCGTAACCAGTGCCATGGCTGCACAATCTCGATTCACTTATGTGTGAAGCAAAATGGCCGCTATTGACTTGTTGTTACATGCAAATTATTTTAAATAATTCACTTTTTGATTATTGTTTTATTTACAAATTTCAGATTTCAGAAATGAAATTCCGCCAGTTAAGAATATCCATAGCTTTGATCTAGAAAAAATTTAAAACTTATTGTTTATATTATTTGGATGAAATTGTTCTCTTTTACGTTGGTAGTCCTGTTCAATCCAATGAAGCGATGACCTACAATAAATATCGGTAAACAACGCAAAAATAAACCGAGTGGGTTTTAAATGTCGACTATTCTTAGCAAACGAACAATATTCGCATAAATAGGTGTGACAATTTATGGCGAGTTGTGCATTTTCTCCCAAGAGATGGACCTAGAAGGTCATATCCCAGATGGAAATGGCAACTAAATGCAATTTCATTCTGAGAACTCTTTTGTTGCGATTAATAAGACAAATGAGTCAGCATCGGTTCCCACCTCACACACCTTTGTCTTCTATCAAACGTCTGTGAGTCACAAGATTCTGTGAAGAAAAACTTTAACTCAAAATTTGAATTTTCTAAAACAATTTGAACAGGTAATTTACCTGCATGCGTACAGGTGTACAAAGTTTGTTTCTATTGTTTTAGCACCTTGTCTGCGGTGTACACACGCAACATTCTCACATAACGACAGCAGCATTTTGTGATAAAAGAGGGAATGTATAGGGCAGTTGATTGAATGAACGAGTTAGCTAGAATTTATGATAATCAGGATGCTCGGCTGGGCAGATGTAAACAAGGAGACGGTGCATTGCACCTGTCTACACCTCACTTTATGCTAACTATTGTTTTATATGACGTCCATTTGCTTTTATAATCATAAACATATCACATAATTATCATAATATTCTTTGTTAACAGCATTAGTAGAGATTATGTCTTAGTGTTGAGTTAAATGTCATAATAATTAGAAAACAAAAGCTTTCACTAATTATAAATATTTTAGATATTAATACTACCTGTAAAGGTGTGGCTACCAAAATATTTGTACTTGGGTGGCTTGACCTTAAATTGAGTTGACAGCAAATAGCAGTGTTCGATTCGGTGCTTGGAAGAGTTTGCATTTTTATGGCAAAGTGAACATGAAAACTGGTCATTTTCAATTGATATCATATTTAAATGATTTGAGATTAAGTAAAAAATAGTAAATTTCTGGATTACTTTTTACTAAAAGTCACGTCTGTTAGTCAAACTTTTGGCTTGCGCATGGAACCCAGGCTATCCGCTAAATCCTAATTAGATTACAACTCAGAAACCTTGACAGTAATCAATGGCTCTTCATTTCATTTTGTCACCTCTACAGATAGCCTTAGATCCACAGTAATTACTGTCAAGTAGGTACAATACATAGCCTCACATCTGTCCATTTTACAGAGCTCAAGCTTCAAGGTCGTATTTATTTTAACCTTGGAATTTA